>NKZI01001809.1:0-366628 GCA_002370645.1 Metschnikowia sp. 00-154.1 | reverse complement strand
TGCTCTGGATGTTACACCCTGGTTAATTACCGGACCTCCTGGTGCCGCAACTGTCGTTGCGGATCTGGCGTTATCTTCTCTACAGTCCGTCGTCCTGCATATCATCGCTAACCGCTCCTTACGTGCGACTGCTTTCTCAGTTTCCATCCACGCGTTAACACCTTCTTCTTCTTCTCCTCCTTCTGAAGAAAACGCTTCTCCTGAAGTGTTTACATATCTTGTTGAGACTATGAGGACAGTTTCCTATAGTGTGAATCGTCCATTGGATATTGCCCCATGGTTAATCACGGGTTCTTCTGGTGCCGCAACCACAGTTGCGGATTTGGCCCTGAAAAAGCTGATCTCAGACTGACCTGATTCCATAACCTCTATAAGAACAATTTTATCCTTTGACCCATTGTTTGTTGTCTCTTGCCGCCACCTTCCTTTTCCATAAGGCGTCGACGAGCCTTAGATGACTCCATACTTTGGTTCTGGGAAGGTATTGGTGGATGTGTGTCTATGTGCAAGAAAAGCATATATGAAGCATTGACCAAAATCCTATTAGTTTATCAGACGTATTTGAAAAGTCCCTAATGTTTCTAATAAAATTATTGGCTACACCCACTATGATAGCGAAGTGTAAGTTTCAACTGGTATCAGAGGTTTGGTATCAGTAATATGCAATACATCCTCTATACTACGAGTGAACTATACAGCTGACACACATCCACATATCCAACAGATACATAAAATAGGTCTTACATTAATATAAAGCAATATGACCAGTATTCTACCCTTGTTTCAAGAAAGAATCATAGCGCTATAGTGTAGCACACTCTAGTAAAGCACACTCTAGTGTAGCACACTCTAGTAAAGCACACTCTAGTGAAGCGCACTCTAGTGAAGCGCACTCTAGTGAAGCGCACTCTAGTGAAGCGCACTCTAGTGTCTAGCTCAGGGTCTAGCCATAAATAAATTCACACCCAAATTTATAGAGAGAAAAAACAATATTCATATTTTGTTAGTCTTTAATTCTATTCTGATTGGTGCTCGGATTATAGTATGTATAACTCTCCTGATGCAGTGGTCTTATTCCACCTGTCTATTTATACGCGCAGGACTAGAACAGTGTATGATTAGCTACAACCACGACTAAATTCAACTTTATCGACTATTTCTTACCAATCCACTTTACGTGCTTTAAGTCAACTTCAAGAGAATCTAAATTGTTTCACTTGAATTTATTTTAACTCAAACTTCAACTTACACTTTATCTTACACTTCTAGTATCACCTCGTTTATTAGTCCATATGGTGACACATGCAGAGCGTACGATCCATCAGGCCACTCCAACATCATACGAGCAAATTAACCGACGTTGATAATTTTTAATCGAGGCATAAATTGTTCATTAGCTGAATTATTCATAGTTCATAAATACAAAACACACAAAACATATGAAACACATGATGTACTCACAGTGGGGTGTTCAGATACTGGTAATTATAGTAGGTGAGTCGAAAACCATAACGACACAAATTAGTAGACCACCTAAAATCTCTCTAACATCATTCTAAAATTAATTATACTCAATACACTAATACTCTTTTAGTACTCTTATTTTGCACAACTCAATATGTCTGATACTTCTATTTCCATCCGTTAACTGGCGATAAATAATTCCTCTTGTTATTTTTGATTGACTTGTGATTGGTCGATCAGATTGACGACCGCTCGATATTAGAAGATCTACAGTCACATTGTAATGTAACTCCTTTCGCAACAATAGGGCATGTATCAGTAGTGGCTTTTAAAATCGTATGTCAAAGGGTTTTGGCTATTGTTTGAAGCTTCTAAAGTATACTTGCGCGGCCCCAGATTCAGAATGCTGGCTAGCGCACCTGCCATACTTGCAGTTTCTGCAATGCACGTCTAAGTTGCATCTTGGAATGTGGAGTTTGAAGAGCCAATGTCATGGAAGACCTCGTTAAATGGACACAAGCGCCTGGCGCCGAATTCGGCTAAAATCTTTGTCCCTTGCCCGTTTCTCGCCTTTCCAGATCAGTCCTCGGGATCCGACCTCCGCCCTGTGTGCAGGTGCGTTCCCATTCCCGTGTGTATGCACATCCCGCGCATGCCAAGAAATCGTTGTTACGATGCAGTCGCAAAATAACGACCCAAGTAAATAAATAAAAAATATCCCCAAAAAGACTACATAAAGGAAGACCGTGAACTGTAAATTAAACAATAAAATTTTTTATTGCCGTGGTCATGGCCCCACATCAACCTCTTTGTCCCCCGGCTTGTACCTGCCCTTTTTTTTTAGTTCCCTCTTTTCTTCTTCCTGGTGCGTCTGGTAACAACATGCTGCAGAGAGCAAGCCGAGAATGAAAGACAAGAAAAACTCGAAAAAAAAAAAAATTCATGGGTGTAAACAAACCTTCTTTGCAAATCAAGCTGAAACACATAGGGGACATTTCGGGGCTTGGCACCACACCCAGACCAGCCATCAAGCCATGGTCTGTAGTTTGTTTCGTAGCAGTAGTATCACCACCTCAAACCAACGCGTGCGCCCCAAGGCGTTATCATCACGCGGCCTTCACTTGCGCTACCAGCGCAACAAAAGAGGCACATCCAGGAATGTTGCATTTTACGAGATACCCACGGGTCATGAATGGCCCTTCCCGATCAGGCAATCTGTCACATAACCCCTGGATGCACAGCAGCCTTTGATATGTGGCTGGTCTTGTATAGAAAAAGGCTTCAAGCTGCCTAAATGCTTCCGCATGCACGTTGGCGAAAAATAATAATTTCTTTTTCTAGAGGATTGCAAGGCTCAATTTTTCCTTTTAGTTTCTCCATTTTCCGGTCTGGTGCTTTTCTTGCTGCCTGTCGCTTATATTGTTGTCTCTACTCACTCCATTCGGGTTCTCTTGACCTGCTAATCTCCATTCTTGCCTTGACCTAAAGGACCTATACTTTCCCACCTTGACCCCACACCGGCTGCACTATGTTTCTCTTGGTGCGAAGAAGAAACATCCACATATTATGGATCTTGTTGCTCCTACTCATTGTGTTCAAGCTACTGCTGATATCACTCCATCCCAATGAGGATAATCTTAATCTCATTGACAAATTGACTGTCTCGCTCTGGTCCAAACATGTGAAGCTGGAGATCATCGGCTCTGGCTCGGCCTTTTATAAGCGCATATCCGACTTATTCCAGAGGAAGAGGGACGGGTCCGAGGAAAACCTCTTTTGGCTCGCAGACACCGTGCTTACCGACGTCGAGACCGAGCTCAACGTGCCTCCATACTTCCAGCACCCTGTGACTGAGCGTCCCAAGGTGACTCCTTTCGATCCCCGCTTCACGCTTGCTGTGTACTACCACCACCTAGCGACCAATCCTAATGCATTCAAAGAACCCGTGCCTTTCCACTGGTCCGACTGGGTCGACGTTTCGGCCATCGACCTGTATCTCTTGGCCACCAACCGGTCTCAGGCGTCATGTGAGATGTTCGACGAGAGGCCGCACCAGGAATTCCTCATGAAGAGTGAAGAGCCGGGAAAAAATCCTCCTTTGAAACAAGGAGCCTTGGACCCCAAGGACTTTTGTCGTCCCGAAACAGAAGAAGACGGTCTTGGCTTGGGTATCGTGATCAAAAAGTTCTTTGGCCGCATGAGGCAGGAGAACTCCATCATTGCTGGCAAGTTGTTCTTGTATGCGCTGGCCCCCAACCCATCTTCGATCATTTTTCTCACCAAAGACGGCTCGTACTCGGTGGACGTTGCTGCGGAAAAACAAAATCTCTTGAACAACAACTTGGTGGACCAGTTCTTGAAAGACTCCCGTCATGTGTCCACCATCAATACTTTAAAAGAGTTCAAGGGTCTTAAAAAGGCTGTCAAGCCGCTGGTCGATAAGGTGGTCAACTCCTACAAGATCGAGTTGAAGCGGGAGGATTTCGAGTTCAATGATATCCAGATATTGCAGGACTTGGAGAAACAGCAGAGAGCGGGCTCGCTCACCAAGTCTGAGGCCGCGTATTTGGACTCGCTCAAATATGCAGTAGCCGTTAAGAAAAACCCTCCCAAGTACTTTAACGAGGCCCGAGTGTTCCAGAACGCCTATGGAGATCACTATGATTTCCGTTTTTTTAACGGGTTCAAAATCGGCAGTCTCGAGCAGGCCAATACTTTGCATAGATTACTGAGAGTGTGGCTCTCGTTCGCCCGGAAACAGGGCATCACCACATGGATGGCCCATGGCTCTTTGTTGGCGTGGTACTGGAACGGCATTGCTTTCCCATGGGATAACGATATCGATGTGCAGGTTCCCGTGATGGATTTGCACAAGTTGAGCATGCACTTGAACCAATCGTTGATTGTGGAGGATGGAGACGACGGATTCGGCAGATACTTCTTGGACTGTGGAACCTTCATCGCCACCAGAGACCACAGCAACGGGAACAACAACATCGATGCCAGGTTCATTGATGTGGATTCCGGGCTCTACATTGACATCACCGGCTTGGCTGTCTCTAACGACGAGGCTCCAGATCGCTACAAGGCAATGTTGCCCCAGTCGTTTGTCAAAGCAGGGGTCTCCAACTCCGACATCAACAAGCAGTTACAGGTGTTCAATTGCAGAAACGGGCATTTTGTGAGTTTGGACGAAATATCTCCTCTTGTCAAGTCGTTCGTGGAGAGTGAGGTGGCCTACATTCCACTGCGCTTCTCCGATATCCTCACCTACGAGTACAATGACAATGGAGTCACCAACAAGTTCTTTTCCAACCGCTTCTTTGTACCGCAATTGAGGCTCTGGATCCATCAGGATATCTTAAGGGCGTTCATCCGGCACAGAGTGACATGGAACGCCAAATACATTGAAGAAGACCGGAAGCCAGAGCTCGAATTTCCTGCAGAAAAGGAATCGTTGATGGCCCATGAAATGAAAGCATTGACCATGCTACCCGAAAATGAGCTTTATGCACTCTTGCATCACGATGAATTGCTTATTGACTATATCCGCACCCGAGACTTGACTGCAGTTCATGAAAACGAAATCATGAGGTTCCTTTTCGGCAAGTCCACGCAAACCGTCTTGGACCATGCCCCAGAATTGCATCCGTTGACGTACGAGTCGTTCTTGTACCATCTCAACCTGGACTTGAACACTTTTGATGCACGGGTGCAACGGTACATCAAGCTTAACTACAAGTATGAACAGGAGATGAAGTTGCAGGAAGGGGGGGGAGGGGGGGCAAATAGTCAGGACTAAGCGTTCATGGTCATAATTCAGGTTCGCCTGTTAATATCATTGCATTAATACATTAATTTAGTATGTTACACTATGTCGAGATATAATCTAATTTAACATAGACTAATAAAATACAAAACGAGACATAAAAATACACAGCGCAACGGCTAAAACAGTTCATCACTTTTCGACGTGCAATTGACACTTGATCACTTTCTTCATCACTGACATTAGACATGTGACCATATCGCACGTGATCACTTCTCGTCAAGTTTTCTCCGCAATTGCTCGATTTCACGGTACGCCCTCTCCAACTCCGCCTTCAACTTTTCGTTGGATGCATTGAGCTCACTGACGGCCTGTTCCGTCAATAACTTCTCCAACGTCCATTTCTCAATGTTGTTGTTCTCATTTTCCTTCAACCGCCTGATGAACTCCACTCCACGCTGCAAGATCTGTGCTTTGTTGGTGTCTGGGGTAGGAATCAAAGCAGCCAATTCCTTGATGCCCTGGTTGATGGAGTCTCTTCTTCTTCTCTCCACCTCCTTGTGGTTCTCGCGTCTGACACGGTGCCATTCCTCGGATCCGTGTGGCGGCTTGCTTCCATTTTGGGGCAACGTGGTAGGCTGCAAGATGGAACTGTCTGATCTATGCTGCGCGGCCGAACCTCCGTGCATTTGGGTACCATAGTGGTGGTTTTCATACAACCTCTGGTGCAACTGCTGTTGTTGTTGCTGGTGGTGATGATGGTGATGGAGGTGGTGATGGTGACTTGGTTGCTGGTGGCTCAAAGCGGCAGCAGCAGCATTGGCAGTTTCGGCGTCGCTGACCAATGAAGCTGCTGCTGCGACAGCTGCGTCTTCATCATCATGACCTTCCTTGGAGTCATTTTGCTCGTTGTTTCGATTGCCGCTATAAGACGATTGGTCACCCAACAACTCGGAGTCAATTGCAAGCTCCTCTTTTTTGTCTTCGAGCTTGGCTTTTTTGGTTGCATCGTCGTAGCCGTCTGGGCCCTCTCTTTTGTTTACCATGTTCAGTGCGAGGGAAATTTTAAAAACGGGGGAAAATAGGGGATTTGGGATGGCAAGACCAAGATCTATCGATTCTTAGCTTATTTAAAGTCTGTTGTGTGTACAACGGGCTAGAAATGTCTGGGTGGATTTTGGGGAGCTGCAGGCTGGAACTTGTTTATCAGAACGTGATTATCTCAACGTGATACGAAAAAAGTGGATGTTGTTTGGGTCACGGGGATTTCAGCACATGCCGCTCAGGTGATGAAGTTTTTTCCCTTACCCGCACCGCGCGAACAAATTGTCCTGCACTCAACGCCCCGTGGGCCATTCAATAAAACTACTAATACTATAACATCATCCCATCACAACATAATATTTTCCCATTTTACTATATCATCCTGTTATTTCTTTCATCACATCATGCTTGTATTCCTTTTATTACATTCTATGACCATTTCTTTCCTTGCATTTTTGACTCAGTGCAGATGTAACGTTGTAGTCTATTACTGTCTCTCTATTGGCTCGTAAACAGTACTCAGTTTTTCTGGATATTACATATTCCTCGTAAAACGTCCAGCCCAATTCCAGAGTAACAACATCGCACACTAGAATTAAATGAATTTCAAACCTACCGTTAATTCCAATAGCTTCTTTTCTTACCCCACTGTATTCTCCACTGTTTCTTTTCCCCAGTCCACTGCGAATCACTGAACAATGCCTTGCGTTTGTAAATCCATGAACAAATCCTGTAAATTCCCATGAGCTCGTAAATCCACATATCACTTACAAACTCAGTAGATCCACACGTCACTTATAAATTCAGTAAATCATAATATTAGTAATAATTTTAGTAAATCATAATCTTAGTAATAATACTAGTGAATCAATTCCCTAGTGATTCAATTCCCTAGTGATTCAACATGGTAGTGAATCATTTGCCTAGTGATGTTAGGTTGCTAGGAAAGCTGGGAGTACTAAAGTCTGAGACTTGGCCAATTCCGGAACGATAAGTAAAAAAAGCCGAACGTACAACGGAACAAAGGCTGAAGATTAAAGCCTGTATTAAGGCCTGTATTAAAACCTGTATTAAAACCTGTATTAAGCCTGAGTTAGCCAAAGTCCGAAAATCCCAAAAGTCCGAACCAAGTTTCCAAGTCTAGTATTAGCTGGGTTGCATGAATAATAATTGCAGCCTGTATACGGCAGAGGTAGTCCTCGCCAGTAAGACATCTCACCGGCCAAATAGCAAAGAATGTGCTCGCCCATACACCCACCGCAACCTGCAGAGATCCATGGATTAACCACCTATCCCAGCCTGTCCAGTCTAGCCAGGTTAGGATTATTATCACTATTTCAGACTAAAGTGGTTTTGTTACTAATGTCACAAATCTAAATCTATCGCGGTTATGCGATTTTTGATTAGTCACGCAAGTGCCACATAGCCTCATAGAGCTTGCGTGAGGTTTCACGATAATTCCGGGATGCGGTTCCGTAAGCGCATAGCGAGCCATTCATGGGTGCGCGCATGGCCACCTTTCCACCTGTATTCAGGAAGTTTAACCCGCGAACATCCTTGCGCAGCCTTTGCGGGTCGGAATTCCCCTATGCGAATATGCGCTCGGCCTGCCCACTCTCGTCCTTGCTCTCATGCCATGCGCTTACACGATCTCCCCTCCCCGGAACCCGGATTCCACTCCCAACTTATATAAGGCTTGCGGCTAGCCGCATTGGTTGCTACTCTCCACTTATCATTCACTGATACAAACACTTTATTCACTTTACTCATGTCTGAAATTACTTTAGGAAGATATCTCTTTGAGAGATTGAACCAGCTCAAGGTTCAAAGTATCTTTGGACTTCCCGGAGACTTTAACTTGGCTCTTCTCGATAAGATATACGAGGTTGAGGGTATGAGATGGGCCGGAAACGCTAACGAGTTGAACGCTGCTTATGCTGCTGATGGTTACTCTAGAGTCAAGGGCTTGGCCTGCTTGGTTACCACTTTTGGTGTGGGTGAATTGTCTGCTTTGAACGGTGTAGGAGGTGCTTATGCCGAACACGTGGGTATGTTGCACGTTGTGGGTGTTCCATCCATCTCCTCGCAGGCTAAACAATTGTTGTTGCACCACACCTTGGGTAACGGAGACTTTACTGTTTTCCACAGAATGTCCAACAACATCTCACAGACTACTGCCTTTATTTCCGAAGTCAATTCTGCTCCTTACGAGATTGATAGATGTATTAGAGAGGCTTACATCAACCAAAGACCGGTTTACTTGGCCTTGCCTGCCAACTTGGTGGACTCCAATGTTCCTGCTTCCTTGTTGGACACCCCTCTTGACCTTTCGTTGAAGCCAAACGAGCCTGAGGCTCAGGATGAGGTCATTGAGACCGTCACTGGTTTGATCGACCAGGCCAAAAACCCAATCATCTTGGTCGATGCTTGTGCCTCCAGACACGACTGCAGAGAAGAGGTTAGAAAGTTGGTTTCTGCCACTAACTTCCCTGTCTACGTGACTCCAATGGGTAAGTCTGCCGTGAACGAGTCCAACAAGAGATTTGGAGGTGTTTACGTTGGATCTCTTTCGGAGCCTGCCATCAAGGAGGCTGTGGAATCTGCTGACTTGGTGTTGTCCGTCGGTGCCTTGTTGTCTGACTTCAACACTGGTTCCTTCTCGTACTCCTACAAGACCAAGAACATTGTTGAGTTCCACTCTGACTACACCAAGATCAAGCAAGCCACCTTCCCAGGTGTGCAGATGAAGGAGGTGTTGCAAAAGTTGTTGACTGTTGTTGACAAGCATGTTGGCCACTACAAGGAGGTTGCCGTTCCTAAGCAAAAGACTGCCGAGAAGCTCTCTGGCGACTCCAAACTTTCCCAAGAATGGTTGTGGGGAAGAGTTTCCTCTTGGTTCAGAGAGGGAGACATTATCATTACTGAGACCGGAACCTCGGCCTTTGGTATTGTCCAATCCAGATTCCCAGACTACTGTCTTGGTATCTCGCAAGTGTTGTGGGGATCCATTGGTTACACCGTGGGTGCTACCTTGGGAGCTGTGATGGCTGCACAAGAAGTTGACCCCAAAAAGAGAGTCATTTTGTTCGTGGGTGACGGTTCGTTGCAATTGACTGTGCAGGAAATTTCCACCATGTGCAAGTGGGAGACCACGCCATACTTGTTCGTGTTGAACAACGACGGTTACACCATCGAGAGATTGATCCACGGTGAGACCGCTGCCTACAACGACGTGCAGCCATGGAACAACTTGCAGTTGCTTCCTCTCTTCGGAGCCAAGAAGTACGACACCATCCGTGTTTCTACGGTGGACGAGGCCGAGAAGATCTTCAACGACAAGGAATTTAACGAAAACTCCAAGATCAGAATGATCGAAGTCATGTTGCCTAAGATGGATGCACCAATCAGTTTGGTCAAGCAGGCCGAGTTGTCATCCAAGACCAACTCTGAGAGTTAGTCGGAGACACGCAAACATTGCATGTATAAAGAATTGATGTTAGAAGTAATGAATGTAGACCAACTGAATAACTAGAATTAAAAAAAAAGGGCTGGGTACTCTAAGAAACTTAAAAAGCAACTAGAATAACCAAAAAATTATAGGTTAATCGTGGAACAACTAAAAATAATTGTGAAACCGTGAATAACTGAGCATGTAGAAGTGAGTACTGTAGAGTGAGATTGGAACTGAGAAACTGTGGTGCATCATCCGCATCGGCTTTTGGATGGGCCGATAAGATCCAGCACCACCAAACACCACACCAAACCCATAACACAAGAAAAAAGGAACCCCCAAACAATACCTCCCCATCCTCATATCTATATACCCAGATCTCTGTACACAAAAACAACCCTAACTGCAGGACGGCGTCTCCCCTAGTGGCATCGCTATCAGATCCATCTACGACTCGACAAAACCGCTGTACTGCATGCAACCCCTCTTGGACATGCACGCTAGCACGCAAGTCTGCTCCACACCAAGCAGTCTTCTAAGCCCTTCACCAAGCTACAATGGTGCCCATGGTCTTGAGAGCGTCTAGAATACAGGCGACATGGACAGTGGACAAGCTTCGGTTCTGCAGGCTTTCAGCTCTACCTCACACTCGCCCTCCCATATCGGGCACCTATTCTCGACAGGCCCTTGGAAGTACAGCTGGGAAGCGGTGTTTCCATGGGAATACAATGTTGAATAGAGAGGAAGTGGCAGTGAAATCAAAAAAGGATATTCCAAAACTTTCTCAAGAAAAGAGCCTGGTTCTGTCCAACGACTCCCAACAGAAGTCCACTTCATGGACCTTTTTCGGTCGTAAAGTGCTGTCATCAGAGACCAAGATGCTTCGGTCGTTACTAGTGACATTATGGCCCAAGAACAAGCCCAGCTTCCGGTTCCGGGTTGTTTTGGCACTCGTGCTCTTGATTGGCTCCAAGCTCTTGAATGTACAGGTGCCATTCTTCTTCAAAAGCATTGTGGATGGCATGAACATAGATTGGACTTCGGACGTGGGGACCGTGGCCTCCGTTATGGGAGCCATGATTCTTGCGTATGGAGGAGCCCGGTTTGGAGCCACGTTATTTGGTGAGCTCCGGAACGCAGTGTTTGCTCTGGTGGCCCAGTCGGCCATTCGCCGGGTCTCCAACAATACCTTCAAGCACTTGCTCAATATGGACCTCGCCTTCCACCTTGTACGGCAAACAGGTGGTATTACGCGGGCCATTGAGAGAGGAACAAGGGGAATCAGCTTTGTTCTCAGTGCCATGGTGTTCCATATAGTGCCCATCACGTTTGAAATCGGCGTGGTGTGCAGTCTTTTGACCTATAACTACGGCATAGCCTATGCTGGTATGACGCTCGTGACTCTAGCGGCCTATTCTGCATTCACCATCATCACAACCGCTTGGAGAACCAAGTTCCGGCGCCAGGCCAATGAGGCCGAGAACCAAGCTGCGTCTGTGGCCTTGGACTCGTTGATCAACTTTGAGGCCGTCAAGTACTTCAACAACGAGAGCTACCAGTGTGCAAAGTACGATAAGGCGTTGGTCAAGTACCAGGATGCATCCATCCAAGTGGCCACATCCCTAGCATATTTAAATGCAGGTCAGAGCTTGATCTTTACCCTGGCCTTGACTGCCATGATGTACATGGGCTGCAGTGGAGTGGCAAGTGGTAACTTGAGTGTGGGAGACTTGGTCCTCATTAACCAGTTGGTGTTCCAGCTCTCAGTGCCTCTCAACTTCTTGGGCTCCGTGTACAGGGAAATGAAGCAGTCGTTATTGGATATGGAGAACCTCTTCCAGCTTCAAAACCATGACATTGAAGTGAAAGATGCCCCCGATGCCAAGCCTTTAGTTCTCGACCCAGTTCGGCCCGGAACAATCACCTTTGAAAACGTCACTTTTGGCTACCACCCTGAACGACCCATCTTGAAGAACTTATCATTAACCATTCCAGCCGGTGAGAAGGTCGCCATTGTTGGTCCTTCTGGCCTGGGTAAATCTACGGTTCTGAAGCTTGTGTTTAGGTTCTATGAGGTGCAATCGGGAAGAATCCTCATTGATGGCCAGGATATCTCCAAAGTCACGCTTGATTCGTTACGCAAGGCCATTGGTGTTGTTCCTCAAGACACGCCCCTCTTCAACGACTCCATCATTGAGAACATTCGTTACGGACGCTTGGATGCAACCGATGAGGAGGTCAATGAGGCTATGGAGAAGGTCAATCTCGATAGACTTGTCAAAGACTTGCCTGACGGTATGCAATCGATAGTTGGAGAACGAGGGCTCATGATTTCTGGAGGAGAAAAGCAGCGGTTGGCTATTGCTAGACTTCTACTCAAAAAGGCACCCATCAAGTTCTTTGACGAGGCAACCAGTGCCTTGGATACTCATACAGAACAGGCCTTGTTGCGGACACTTCGGAACGTTTTCACAGCGGATCGGTCCACCAATATTCTGATTGCTCATAGGTTGAGGACGATTGCTGATAGTGACAAGATAGTGGTATTAAACGCAGGCCAGGTGTGTGAGGAGGGTACGCACCAAAGCCTATTGGAGAAAGAGGGTAGTCTCTACTCTGAGTTGTGGAATATTCAGGAGAATTTGGAGATAGAAGAGATTGAGGCCGACGGAAAGCAAAAAGATGCTTGAGGTCGACCTTCGCATATATAAATATATATATAGTATTTACAAGATATCAGCATAATAGCTGGCAATTACCTTCTTCTCTTGGCCTTCCTCCTCGAGGTTGTTGATTCTCTCCTTGAGCTTATGGTCAGGCAACGAAGAACACTTGGCCTCGACAAAAGACTCCACGTCCTTGGGTCTGTACTGCATCACCTCTCCCAAAACCAAGTTGGTGATGTTGCCCACCGTAATGCCGATTTGCTTGGACCAGTCGGAGCCTTTGCGAAGAGATCTCTTGATCCACAGGTCATAGTTGACCTTATACCAATTCCAGAGCATTTCCTTGGCCTCGGGTCTTTCTTCGTACTTGAACCCGATTAAGGCCAACTCGATCATCTTGGAGTCGATGTTGGTGTTGACAAAATGGAGTGTTTTCGTCAACAACTCTTGTTTCTCGCAGAATGAGAGCGACGACACTGCACCAGTTTGTACTTCTTGTGCTGATGCATTGGTATGTTTCAAATACGACACATTGGAGTTCTTGGAAAGAGCAAGCACTTGCTTATATTCGCCCAAAGAAGCCGTGGCCATCGCCACGTTGAACATCAGCGAGAGAAGCTCCCGAGGGAGGAATACCTTGCTAACGCCTGAACTCACAAAGCTCTTGAAGAGTTTTTTGCACAAAAGACGGACCTCTTGGTCGTGACTAACGAGTTGAAGCACGATATTTCTCACCTCAAACTCAACAGTGTTGTAATTTCCGGGTGTCACTTCGAAGATCGAGTTCCAGCAGCCGATCTTCTTCATGAGTTTCAATCCAAAGGCCTCGATCCATATTTTGAACTTTGTATAATCCGTGAAGTGGAGGAAGATCGATTTGACAACCTCAAGATACGCCAACAACCACTTGAGCACCTTGTAGTTTATGACCCAGGATTCATTGCACAAAGAGTCAGCAAGGTTCATGAGAAAAACGAGCTGGTTGGACCCAAATAATGAAGCATCCTGACTAGGCACTGGCTGACCCATTATTTTCCCGTAGTCTTTGATCAAGCCTACCAAGCCTGCAGGCTCGATTTTGTTCTGGGATGCATTCTGAGTGATAATCTTTTGGATCTCGGGCGAGAAGACCGTCTTGTAGTAGAACTGGTTTTGGAAATTCATGCTAAGAAGCTGCGCTGGAGGAATATCCAATTCCATTGATCGGTCTGTCAACATCAAATTCACGAATTTTTCTTGACCATCATCACTCAACACCTTCATAGCCAAAGGAACGTGGAATAGCTGGTTTTCTAGCTGGAGGTCATTGACATTGTCATTAAATAAGAACCTGTTTTGCTCGATTTGAAGCTTGCCATTCAACTCCTTCAATTTCAAGTATGGGAACCCAGAGTATCTAACCCAAGAATGAACAAAGGTCAAAATTTCATAGGAGGATTTGTCGTTCATGACACTCCAAATCTCAAATGGTTTGATGGTTTGAAACTTGAATTTCTCAATCACCTCGCCAAGTGCCTTGAAAAAACTTGACAAGTCTTTTTCATTGTTCTCCATCTGGAACAACACAGCGATCATGTTAATGAGGATCATACCCTTCTCATAGGTGTTCTTGTCAACAAAATCATTGGTTCTGGACTTGAACGTCAATGACCCTTTCTTTTTCTGCATGGTTTCATGAAGGCTGTCCACAGGAAGGTTTGCAAAAGAATCGCTGTCCATGAATTCTTGCATGGAATCCAGCTTCGACTGGATGTAATCGGACGAATCAGATGGGTCGAGGGAGGCCACCGAAAGGATATAGTTTCCAATGAAAGTGGCAAATGCTTCAATAAGCCACAGGTACTCCCACTCGTCGACAGTCACCAAATTTCCAATCCATTGATGGGTCAATTGATGGGCAATGAGTTGTCTGACTTGCTTCTTCTTCTCTTCCGGCGCTGTGTTTTCGTCAAGGAGAACGATATCTCTGATCACAGTGATCATGGCCCAGTTCTCCATGGCAGTATCGCTAAAAAATGGGAGAAGAACAAGATCAAGTTTTTCCAAGGGGAATGGACAACCCAAAGTCTTTTCGAAAATCGGGAGCAATTCTCTAATCACACATAAGGCATATTGCACTTGCAGAGAGTCTCCTTTCGTCACGTAGGCCTGTACAGGAACACTAGTTCCATCTTGAGCAGGACACCTCTCAAAGTCACCCACCACAAATCCAAAAACGGAAGGTGCAATCGGAGGAGTAGCTTCAAAAGTAAACTTCGAGTCTTCGGACATGTCAATGGTTTCAACTGACGCTAGTTTAGCATTTGAAACCACCTTAAAACTCGACTTGGTGGTAATTGTGAGAGTGATGGGCACTTTATGAATCAACTCATCAATCACAGGGAAAAGCATACGGCAGCCAAACGGCTGGGTATGAGTTGCAATGACAAAGTTGTCAGATTTGCCCTCGACGGAGTCCGAGTAGTTTGTTTTGAAGATCCCAAACGTCTCATCTTTGTATGTCTTAATGGGTGTGATTGACCCCATGTAAGAAATCGTGACTTTGTCCACATTGTCGAAGCTGGTGTCTGTGCCAACTATGATGGTTTGGTTTTCACGTTCATAGGTCACCTTCAACTTGACATCCAGGCCATCCTTAAGATATAAGATGGCGGATGTGATGATTAATTTATGTGCGTGCAAAGCCAAGGAAAAAGGCACATCCAGCCCAGCGGAATTGGCCGGATTTGTAACAATTGAAATCGTCACAAGGCCCAGAAAATTAGGCTTCAGGTGGCTGATTTGGACACATGGCGCATATGAAGCCGGAATGAAACGGTTAGTTAAAGTCAATGGGGTTATAGAGCCCATGACTTAGATAATAGAGTTTGGAATTTTCTGGAATAATGAAGGAGTTCAAAATGCCCTGAGATAATGCAAAGGAGTTTAGAACAAGAGAAAATTTGGTCTGTGCAAGTCAGGTCACGTGCCGAGGTGTCGGTCCACCAGCACTCACCGTCAAGTGCAAAAGAGATGCACCATTGAAACGTCACCATGCTTGAAGCATCGTGATTAGATGCAGTTCTTCAAAATATCAACTGCTGAAACATTTTTTTTGAAACAAAGCTCAGACCCTGTGTCAGCATTCAAACAAGCGTGCGAGCGCGAGGCGCAGCCTTAGTAAATAGTAGAAGCAAAACCGCCGCACATGCGGAATTTTTCTCAAATAAAATGCTTCCCAAGAGAAACATCTGTTGAACCGGGTTTCTTCTACTATGGTCCGCCCGACCAAGAGGCTGACCTAAGCGAACAATAGGATTGCAAGGGTGCGCGAAAGTCACCTGAAAAATTTGGTTGCAAAATGATCAGCTGAGTATACGCAGAGCTTTTCAGAATGCGGAATTTCGCCTCAAGAAAAATATTCGTGGGTATGAACACTGGGAAAAGGCTATGACGGCTCAAGACATGGAGCAAGTGTTTGAAGGCGCACATAAGTCTCAAGCACCAGGTGTTGTCGGTTGACCAATACGCGCACCGGCGTATCCAGCGTTTTTTTTTTATTTAGCAGGAAATACAGGAATCTTCTTCAAAATCCTGCACCCAGGGGGGTGCACCTACTGACAAACAAACGCCTGCATTGACGGGAAGACGCCAGCTTTTCTCGAGAAGCCAGCGTGAATCAAGGAGACATTCGCGCACGGAATCCGTGACGGTTTCCCACATGGCACTCTGCAGAACTCCTGTAATTGTCACTCAAAGGATATGGTTGTGCCATAACATGCGAAAATCTTGGCTTTCCCACTTGGGTAACCGCGTTTTCGTCAGCCTCGTGAAAGTGGTTGGGCTGTAACCATCCTTAGTTTGTCGCAGAATAGATTTTGCTAAGGAAGACGCAAGTCTAGCAATTGTGAAATGAGGGATCAAGAAATAGGCAAGCTCAGAAAAGTCTATATTTGGGTTGATGCAAAGGGACACCCTACTTTCCAAAAATAAAGAAGGAACTTTAGGCTTGCATAGAGAAAGTATAAGTTTCCAGTAGAAACAGACATTTGTCCATTCTGACACCATTCACGAATTAGAATTTCCAAACAATCACCCGCTGACGACACATGTGAAAAAGTGTAGGTTATATTGTTAACGAACGCTTTGTTTTGGGCGGTATTCAAACTTTAACTAACCGGTCGAGAAAACAATGGGATGGTTTTGAGCGTCGAAACAATTGGGCATAACAGACGGATTGTTCGCAGTAAAACGCTTATTTGTACTTTCTGTAATCGACTGAGACGTTGCTTGGATCAGGAAGCGGTTGCATGGAGGCGCATTTTGGCGCATGCATGGCAGAATGATCTGAAACGTATAAAATCAAGCTCATTCCCTAGCCCCCGTTTCTGGTGTTACCAATTTTATACTAGTACAACATGACTGTTAGAGACAAGATTAAGAGAACTTCCAGATTGTTTATGAAGCCTGCTAGCGACAAGGACGTGTCTGAGTCTCAAACTGCTCAAGACGCTGGAAGTGTCACCAAGCTGGACCCCCCAAAGAAGTCGGCAGATTTCGAAGACGCCAAGGCTTCCACCACTGATAAGCCAGTGTCTGTGGCTGACAGCCTCGAGGCCAGTGCTGAGAAGAAGGATGTGGAAGACAAGGTTCAGAAGGAGGCTGAGAAGATTGCCGCTGCTGCTGGTGTTGAGAAGGAGGACGAAGTTCTTGCCGTTCAAGAGAAGGCTACTGAGAAAGATGATGGCTTGGTTGAGAGAAGAAAGAGCTTTTTCAAGCGTAAGCCTACAGTCAAAAACAAGGAGGGTTCTTCTGAGGAAGGATTCAGCAAAGAGTTGAAGAAGTTGCAGAGAGTACTCAGCAAAGTGAAGAGGCAACCAAAGAAGGCCGCCAACAAGGCTGCAGAGGTTAAGGAGGAAGCCAAGGAGGAGGTTAAGGAGGCCGAAGCCAAGGCCGCTGCCGCCAAGGCTGCTAGTGAAGACGCCACAGCAGTTGAGGCTGCCAAAGGTGAGACTGTGGCCGTTACGTCCGCAGACGAAGCCAGCCCTGTGGTTGTGGGCAAGAAGCCCACAGATGTGAAGGAGACTGCAGAGGCAGTCGTGGCTGCTCAAAAGTAAGCAGAGCAGACATGACGGTTTTTGCAGAAAGATACAGGCGTTAATTATAATTGTTTTCCCAAACGTGCTTTGCCTGATAGCTAGAAGATAGAAAATGCTGTTTAATTTGATACTAATAATTCACGCCCTCGCGAGATGGGAGATATTTGCAGCACGGTTGTAATTTTCCTTCGGCTAGCGACCGCCGTGTGTACAGGCGGTTTGAGGTTAGACGCGGCTATTCGTTGTGAGGTGCATGCGCCAGGGCGTGATAGCAGGACCCGGCTGACTCTAAGCTGCAACCCAAGCCCTCCGTAGGGACAGCTTGTACAATATCCCCTTTAGTAGCAACAATCCTGGCTCTTACAATCACCATTATCTTACCTTCTCTGCATGGCTGTGTAGTATGCGCCCCCTCCTTTGTCTCAATAGGCATTGCTGGTCACCCCTTCACGGCGCGTGCCCGTGAGTATGCGGTATGCTTATCATTCCAACAATGGTAGGAGCACTGCCACATCTGAGCCACACAACATACCCGAAGAATTTGGACCAAGGAATTATTCTATTCTGGGAATATGTGTATCAAGAAAGCTTGTCTCACTCCAACTTTTCAGGTCCTCCCAATTTGATGTCTGGGCCTGGCCTTCGTAGCGTAGGTGACGGAAATCCACCCGGGCATTCATTCACGCGGTAGTGCGACGACGAAACAAGTTTGCGGTAGCCCTTGTCACAAGTTGATGAAAAAAAATTTTCGAACCTTTGACATACTCGATTACCAGCCCGTGTATTTTTTTTTTTTATTCTTTTATTTCTGTCCTGAGCACAAAGAGAGGCTACTTTGGGGTCTAGCATTTTGCATTCACTTATCCTCCTCTCATACCAATCTTTTGGATCTACTTCCGCATTCCGCTCTGTGTTTTGATCTTCAGCTCCGGATTTTTTTAAGCACCATCACCTCTTTTTAAGAGCTCCACCTTCTCTAATAGCTTGATCTTCCACCGGTATCCCGCTGCCGAGATTATTAAGTGTGTGTGCTGTCCTACGCTGTGCATCTACAGTCCTATTCCATTTGTTGGCGCTGACTAATCCCAGTGTTTATCCGGTGCCTCTATTATGAATAATACGGTGTCCACAA
The DNA here is from genome assembly GCA_002370645.1 of Metschnikowia sp. 00-154.1. NCBI lineage: Eukaryota > Fungi > Ascomycota > Pichiomycetes > Serinales > Metschnikowiaceae > Metschnikowia > Metschnikowia sp. 00-154.1. Next base: position 348,024 of record NKZI01001809.1, on the reverse strand, counting down.
TCCCCACTAGAGCCAAGATGATGGATTTAAGAGTCGGAAAGAAATACCGCATCGGCCGCAAGATCGGGTCGGGTTCGTTTGGTGACATTTACTTGGGCACAAACATCATTTCTGGCGAAGAGGTCGCCATCAAGTTGGAGAACGTCAAGGCAAAGCATCCGCAGTTAGAGTACGAGGCCAAGGTCTACAAGGCCTTGAGCGGTGGCGTGGGCATTCCTTTTGTCAGGTGGTACGGTACCGAATGTGATTACAATGCCATGGTCATTGATCTCTTGGGTCCTTCGCTAGAAGATCTCTTCAACTACTGCAACCGAAAATTCACATACAAGACTGTGTTGCTATTGGCAGACCAGCTCATTTGCAGAATCGAGTACATCCATGCTCGTTGTTTCATCCACCGGGACATCAAGCCCGACAACTTCTTGATGGGCATTGGCAGACGTGGTTCGCAAGTTAATGTGATCGATTTTGGCTTGGCCAAGAAGTATAGAGATCCCAGAACCCATTTGCATATCCCTTATAGAGAAAACAAGAATTTGACGGGAACTGCCAGGTATGCGTCCGTCAATACTCATCTTGGAATCGAACAGTCCAGACGAGACGACTTGGAGTCTCTTGGCTATGTTCTCATTTACTTTTGTCGTGGTTCTTTGCCTTGGCAGGGCTTGAAGGCAGTTACCAAAAGGCAAAAGTACGACAGGATCATGGAGAAGAAAATGACCATTCCAAATGATGTTCTAACCAAAGGATTGCCGGGCGAATTTTTGGAGTACATGAATTATGTCAAGAACTTGAGATTTGATGACAAGCCAGATTACCCTTATTTGCGCAAGTTGTTCAGAGATTTGTTCAAGAAGGAAAATTATAGATATGACTATGTCTTTGACTGGACTCTTTACAAGTTCCAGCAGGAGAGGCAACGGGAGCAATACAAGTCAGGCGATGGGCAGAATGAACAGGGCAGAGTGCAGGCTCAGCCACAAGCTCAGCAAAATTCCACCATGTTCGTCCAGGGCCAAACCCAGGGCCAAACGCAAGGTCAAGCCCAACCTCAAGCCCCAGCACAAGCTCACCACCAGCTTCATCAACACGCATCTCATCCTCAAAACCAGCATTTACAGCAGTCTCAACAACTGCCACAACTCCAGCACCTACAATACCAGCAAGGTCAGTCGCAAGTCCCCCAGACTACAGCGAAACAAAACTCACAACCTAACCAGTCTAAACCCGATGAGGTCACAGACGGAGATTTGGGGGTCTTAGAGTTGTTGGGAATGCATGACAGGGTGGAAAAGATCCGCAACTTAAGACGTGACATTGACTTACGAGAAATGTTGGGGTACCATGATGAGGCGGCCGCCATGCGTGAGCAGGTTCTACAGATTGCCAGATTTGAAGACAAGCCTGACCGTGAGCAATTGTTGAACCAGGTTGAAGCTCATCGTACTTCTGCTGCTACTGCTAATGCCAACGCTAATGCAAATGCTAATGCTAATGCTAATGCTAATGCTAATGCAAATGCAAACCCTTCTTGGATCTGATGAGTTAATTTTATATTTGAAGTATGGAACCTATTCAAGTAGTAGTGAGTGACTAGTCGACATTGTCCTCGGCACTGTTCTTGAGCTGCTTGGTGCTTTTGGCAGCTTCCTTGTTGTCCATCTGATTGTTGAAAACAGCACCCAAGAAATCGAAAATATGCTTTCCCTCTTTCGTAGCCCCAGAGCCACGGAACGTGTCAAGGAACTCGAAGAACCCATGGAACACGTTCTCTTTGGTCTCCTCTGCATAGATCTTATCGTAAATGTTCTTCATCTTGAACGCATCCATTTCCTCCTGGTATTTTGAGAAATTGACCTCGTTGTAGCCCATCTCAATCAAACGAGGGTTGTAGGTTTCATACACGGGGCACTCGAGAAGCAAGCCCAAAGCAGGAGCCTTGGGGATGTTGATTTTTGCAGGTCCAAAGCAGTCGGAAATCCGGGTGATTGGGCACCCGGTTCTCACCACCAAACAGGCCATACAGATCATCTTTCTGATCTGATGCAACATGAACGACTGGCCATGGATCTTGATGGAAACCCATTCCGTACCCTCGATAATAAATGGCTCCGAGACCGATGTTCCCTTCATGTATCTTCTGGCACTAGGATCGTTGTATGTCTTCTGCAAGGTGAAGTTGTGGAAGTTGTGGGATCCCTCGTATTGCTTCATGGCATCTCTGAACAACTGGAGCTTTTCAGCATTGACTCTGTAGCCCCTTCTGCACTCGTTTTCAATTCCCCGAACCCGTTTCACGAGATTTCCCCATTCAGACACCTCGCCATCTTCGTTGTAGTACTCCTTCTTGATTTCCTCATTCTTGTCATGGTCAAAGGTAGACTCTGCAGTTTTCTCAAACACCAGCTCCAACTCAGCCTCGGTCACTCCTTTCTCCACCATGGTGGCCTTGGTTTGTGTCCACCACTCGGTATCGGAGTCATCACGAAGAACCCCAGGATGTTCTGCTCTGCTGGCTTCGATCAAGTTGTACAAACTGCTCTTGGGTCTAGGTGGGAGCAAACTGTGGGTGGGAAGAAGGTACTCGTATACTCTAGAGGAGCAGAGCTTGCGGCAGTCAAAAGCTCGGTTGGTACGTTCAATTCCCCACACCCGGATCTGCAGAGGCAAGTGGGAGTTGATCTTCTGCACAATGTCCTCGTCCTCAATGATCAACTTGCACGAGACAACGTTTCCTGCGGCGTGCACGCCCTTATCGGTTCTGGCGGCCCGCATGAAGCCGTTCTTCTTCAAATCCGTGGAATTCTCCTTGGAAATGGCGCCTGCAGCGGCAAATGCCTTGAAGATCTCGCCCTCAATGGTCCTGACGTCCGGGTTGTTCTGGATCTGCATTCCATTGTAGCCAGTACCACAGTAGCCAATCATACAGGCGACTTTCTTCTTGGGTCTCCGTTCGGAGGTTTCGATTGGGTTGCCGTCTTCGTCCACTAAAGGTTTCCAGTCACTATGGGGGTTAGTATGGCTCTTGCGCATGTAATGTATACATAAAAACGACTTACCTACGAGGTCGTGCGTTCTCTCTTGGAGACAAACTTGGGCTTGGCGTCTTGGGCCGGCTTGGCCCTTTTGGAATCATCCACTGGCATATTTTGATCCACAAGCTCATCGTTGGAGCGTTTTTTCTGGGTCATGTCGTAATGTTGAGAAGCGTTGGTGCTCGCGATTTCTGTCGATGAGCTATGCACTGACTGGAGCTGTCAGGAAGAGCTACTCTGGAGCTGAGATGTGGATAGGTCATTGGAGATCACAGGGAATATAGAGTAGTAATATGAAATCTACGATGGAATGGAGGATTACGGTACTTAGAGCTTGGAATTTTTAGTAGTTTGGCTATTTGATTAATTGTTTGATTGGCATCACTGGTTTGGTATAAAAAAACTCTTGTGCTGATTTTGTAGGTTTTTCGCAGCCTATGGGCAAAAGTAGTAGAGACTAAAAAGACCGGCTAAAATCACGTTTTAGTCCCAGCACTTTAAAAATAAAAGCAGCCTTTTAAACTGCTAAGAAAAAGACCCCCTCCCATTTTCACCAAATTCTAACCTCCCGACTGAAACATTCTTCACTATGGGGCCTGAGGGCATCACGCGCACGTGACCCAGCAGGCAGCACAAAAAAAATAAAAATTTCAAGTTCTACAACCCAAGCATGAGATCTTTAACAGAGGAAGAGACCAAGGTGGTCTTCGAAAAATTGGCCAACTACGTGGGAAGAAACATCTCCTTCTTAATCGACAACCCCACAAACCCACATGTCTTTAGACTACAGAAAGATAGAGTGTATTATGTTCCCGCAGATGTAGCCAAGTTCGCTGCCTCCATCGCCAGAGAGAAGTTAATGTCTCTCGGGACCTGTTTCGGCAAGTTCACCAAGACAGGCAAGTTCAGGTTGCACATCACAGCATTGCCTTACTTGGGGCAGTACGCCAAATACAAGGTGTGGATCAAGCAGAATGGAGAGATGCCCTTTTTATATGGAAACCACGTCTTGAAAGCACACTTGGGCAGAATCTCCGAGGATATCCCCGAGCACGCAGGAGTCATAGTTTACTCCATGAGTGATGTTCCTCTTGGCTTTGGAGTCTCCGCCAAGTCCTCGCTGGAGACCAAGAACATGCAGCCTATGGCCATTGTCGCATTCAGACAAGGTGATATCGGAGAGTACTTGAGAGAGGAGGACACATTATTCACCTAGGTTGCATCCACCCCTTCATCATATCCAGACACTGTACCATTAGCATAATAAATGAACACACGCACTGGCTTGTAGTCCGACTTTTCTTGCAGGTTTCTCTATTCGTATATACATGCGAGTTAAAACACTCTGTTGTTGACCTTCAACAAATGCCCAGGGTTTCCGCCTGACACAAAGTATGTTGATTGCACAATTTTTTCAAGCTGTTGCTCAACGTCCTCACACACAGCAAACTCTCCGACCTTCCTGGTGCTGACTTCGCCGGTGGTTCCGTTGTCGTTGTGGAACGACTCTTTGCTTGGGTAGTCTCTGACTTGTAGCACACCAATATCCGCCCAAAACTTCAACAACTCGCGGGCCTGGTCCTTAGTGAATTTCTCCAACTTGAAAGGACGAACTCCCCCGTTCTCTCTCATGGTGCGTGCATATTCAATATCACACTGGTGGATCTTGTCATAGAGATCAAACTCCTCCAATTGCAAGCCTGTCCTCAAGGTCTTGCTGTCACCATTGTCCTTACTCTCGGAAATCAAAACACCACCATTCTGAAACTCTAGGTTGCCGCTCACAAGATCCTGGATCAATTTGCCCAACTCAAACTCCGTAAAGTGGATGGGTTTCATGTCTGGGTGAAAGTAGGCAGTATATGGCAGAGCCACCAAGCCCGAGAAGTTGTCCACGGAGGCTAGCACGGGGAATTTGGCCGAGTGTGCCTTGAGCTGGTTAATGAAGAATTGAAAAGCACTGGTTGGTCCCACCACTCCAAAGTCATGGTTGTGTAAGAGGAAGTCATAGAGGGTGTGCTCATCTTTCTTCAAGTTGTACTGCACCTTCTTAGCGGTGAAGGACGAGTCCTCCGTAAGAGGCATCTTCTTGAACACATCCTGGTTGGCCGAACGTAACCGCTTGATCCATCTCTTGGTGTTCATTGGCTGATGGTAGAAGTTGGCCTTTTGGTTGAACACATAGTCACTTGTTCCATCCACAATCTTCTCAGCATGATCCATGTGCAACAACACCACATCGCCTTTGTATTTTGAAAGAGCAATGGCTTGTGCTTGTGCAAGCAAAGTGGACTTGCCTATGCCTTTTTCTCCCACCAAGCATACTCTATTGTTGCGAGAGGAGCCGTCTAGCTTGAAAATGAACTCGTTGGTGAGGTTTTTGGTGTTCTCCGTGACCATCGACAATGGCTTCTTAAAAAGCTCATGATGCTGGTATTTCTTGAAGGACCCCAAATCATTGAGTGTCTGATTAGTCTTGGGGGTATAGGTAGCCACCTTAGAGTCCAAAGAAGCAAGAGAATCTGCCGAAAGCGTTCCCAAGTTCAAGCTGTCCAAATCAGCAGCTAGCTTCTCGTACTTCAAGGCTCTGACTGCATCACGGAACTTCAAATGAGTCACACCACCTTTTTGGGTCTTTTCCCTGGTCTCCTTCTTGAAGCCAACCTTCATTTTTTTCTTACCGGCGGCTGCGGGAGCAGCAAGACGAGCTGCTGATATGGAGAACTGCCTTGCGCCGAGAGACAAACTGGCCTGGCGGGCGGCAAAGCGTAACATGTAAGGCGTGTAACGTAGTGAAGAGAATGTGAAGGTATGAAATTTTTCGACCGCGTCACGTGACCAGGGTGCATTTAGAAGGATACCATCAACTAAACAGTGCCTGAAGAAGGTGAAACTCATAGAAGCTGTAGAAAAAATACAATTTGATTGAAGTGGAATTTCAGTAAAGCTTGGAAACCTCCGTGAAACACACCTGAAACACCAGTGAAACAGTGCTACAGTTTTGACAATATTTTAATGGGTTATTCCAATTTTTGAAAAAGAATCCAATAATGCATCTTACTTCATCAACCATCTCGATTATATGATATAGTGTGACTTTATGTGTAAATGGAGGTATAAAAGAGTGCCATATTGAGTGTTCCTGGAGAGCGAGCCAAAGCCCTAAGCACTGCATTCTACACCGGCAAAAATTTTCGTGCGCACTTTAAAAAGGCATCTCTGAGAGCGGAGCGCCTTCTTCTTCCACCATGCTAAAAACATGGCCCCGGGTTGATGCATTGCAATACCTCTGTAGAAGCATCCAGTTGCGGTGTTACTCCAAAAGCAAAAAACAAATGATCAAATCTCGCAGCGGCCGGCGTCTTGATGCCAAGCCCACCGAGTTCAATGACAATAAGAAGCCCAAGGTGTTTGCCTTTGGCAACTTTGCGGCGCTTAAACGGCCGGAGAAGAAGCAGATCGAGAAGTCGGAGAATGTGATTGAGAAAATCACGTCTTTTGATTCGCTTCGGATTTTTCCTTCTGTTCGGGTTGCCATGATGAAGGAAATTAAAAACTCATATATCATGAAAAACACCTACATCACCGACAAGAAGGACTTGGATCTTCGGCCATCGCCCGTTCAAATTGCGGCCATCAAAAAAATCAACCAGCCGCGCAAAGTGGCTGCTCATAAGCTCGAGCAGGCAGGAAGTCCGCTCTTGCATGAAGTGATGGAGGAGAACGAGCGGAACAGGCTTAAGATCTTCACGGTGGCTGCCGAAACCGGTTCGGGAAAAACCTGGGCTTACCTTGCGCCAGTGCTCTCGAAATTGATAGAAGAGGAATATGCCGTTTTTTCAAAACATAAGAAAATGCAGGGAAGGACCAAGAACTTCCAGCCTGTTCGTGCTGTTATCTTGTTGCCCACCCACGAATTGGTCAATCAAGTGTATGAGACGGTGAAGTTTGCCTCCACTGTGCCTCTTGAATTAACCAAGGATTACATTCCGGAAATGCGTGGTTCCAAGGACTATGGGCCTTTCCTTGAGCTGCAGACCAAGTTGGGGTTGAATGTGTTCAAGTGGGGAGCAGGCGATGCTCCAAGCAAACTTTTTGATGCTGCCGATAACGAGAAGATCGATGTGCTCATAACCACTCCTGGCAAATTGGAAGGTTTATCAAAGCTTGACAATATTTCACGACCTTTTCGAATCTTCAAGGGTGTCAACTATTGCGTGGTTGATGAAGCCGATACTCTCATGGATGAGTCGTGGTTCCATGAAACCTCCAGAGCGATCGAGAAATTCACCGCTTTGAAGGACTTGATCTTGTGTTCTGCCACCATTCCTCGGGAGTTTGAGAAATCTCTCAAAATGCTCTTTAAGGATGAGAATTCGATTATCCGCGTGGTCACGCCGCTGATCCACAAGATCCCGAAAAAAATTGTCGTGAAGGTGATCGATGCTGAAATAGCACCTTTCCATGGCTCCAAGACCCGGTGCTTAGCCCAGGCATTGTATGCTATTCATAATGACGGGTCGGAGGCTGGGTTTGTCAAGAGAGTCATTGTGTTTGTTAATGAGAAGAAGCATGTGGCTCCTCTCGTTGATACTTTGATAACCAAGTTCGGACATCTGGAGGAAAACGTGGTTGGTGTTACGGGCCAAGATTCGGCAGCAGAGAGACTAGACAAGATCTCGCCGTTCATCAACCAGGCAGTGCCCATAGATGAGGACCCAGCAAACAGCAAAATGAGGGTTTTGGTGACGACAGATTTGATGGCACGAGGCTTGAATTTCCAAGGCATCAAGAACGTGATTTTGATGGACGTGCCCAGAAGCTCGGTAGATCTTATCCATCGGGTTGGCAGAACAGGAAGAATGCGCCAATCCGGACGTGTTTTCATTCTCATCGACAAGAAATCCAGGAAATCGTGGATCAAGGGACTTCCAAATGCAATCAGACAGGGGGCCACCATTGGTTAGTCACCATTGGCTCGTCTCGTGGGTGCCTAAAGCGCAAGGAAATGGTATGTTTACATCCGGCCAGAATGATGCTACAAAAGAATTTTAATCGTTAGACTTCCGAATCTTCTGAGGAAACATCTAAGATATCTGACACTGGCCCAAACATTCATTGTTGATTATTACTAACACCAGAAAGATTACCAAATGAACCTAAACCATGACTCACATAATCAGATCACCACTATCATTCGAACTGGTTTCGTCTGACCCATATAACTGACTTCAACTGACTTCAGCAGGTATGTTACCCTTTTCTACTATGATGAAATTACTTGATTTTGAACGCTTGACTTCCTATGAACACTGAGGAAACTGTCTTGTTAATAACAATTATCTGATCTAGAAGCTTCATTTCTGGCTTATACTAACTTTACAGGCACATGTACATAGATAATCGACTGACTGAAGAAGGTAGAACGAAGAAGAAATAAGAGGTAGAATGAAGAAAACAAAACGAAGAGGTAGAACTAAACAAAAATCGAAGAGGTAGAATTGATGGGTAGGTGGTTGAATGACTAGTAATAATGACCAATGTCGTCTTATCACATGTCTATGACAAAGCCTGCATGTGCAATTGGGTGCCAGATTGAGTGCGAGGAAGTTGCTAAAGTGTAGGTTACTAATGTACGTCCGCCTAAGGACACGACTTCGCTTGAAAACCCCCATACGATACTTGTCGCTCACTCGCCCCCCAAAACAGTCTCTATACTACAGGATGAACCAAGGCCCCGACTCAAACCCCCAATCGCCTGCGATTGTGACGTACTACGGCAAAGAGGTGGTCAACCGAGTGTCTTTCCTCAGAGAGGACTCGGAGTTCATCACTAACGCTGTGTTGCATCCGTCAACCCGCTTTGTGTTTTTCGAGGCGGGAAACGTGCTCGTCAACAAGAAAAAGGATTCTAGGAAATTGGTCATTTTGGCCAATGGCAACGACCAGTTGGACACTATAGAAGGCACTTTAGTTGCGGGCACTGCCAAGGGGATGCTAGATAATTGCCCGGAGTGGGGCTCGATATTGCGGGTGTGGAGTTCGGATAATAAGGACCAGGCACCCAAGTCGCGGGCCCAGAACAAGGCAAGCTTGCTATTTTTAGGCTTGAAGGATGAAAGTGTGGGTTTGGACTTCCATAAGTTGAAGCTGTACAATATGGAGACCTACTTGGACCACCAGGGCCGCTACTTTGGTATTCCATACTTTGGCGTTGACTTGTCCAATTCGCCGCAGGTGTCCAAGCTAGTCAAGGACTTGATTGTGTCCAGCAGAGAAGATGTGGCGGAGGAAGACCTCATATTCACCAACTCCAGGGAGCATACCATGGCGTTTTCTGCGGATGAGGCCAGTCTTTTTAGCCACGGGAAGATGTTCTTTGAGTGGCTTGGCCGCAACAAGTTCTGTCCAGGTTGTGGATCCAAAGTGATAGGCATCCATGCGGGAGGCAAGCTCAAGTGCACTAATGAGGAGAAAGTCTTGTTGAACGAGGAGGAAAAGTACGTGTGTCCGGTACGTAACACAAGGGTGTCCAACGTGTCGTTCCCACGGACGGATGCTGTTATTATTACAGCAATCACCAACCGGGCACGGACCAAGATGCTCCTTTCGTTAAGCAAGAGGTATGCGTTCTCCAAGATGTACTCGTGCACTGCGGGGTTCATGGAACCCTCGGAGACAGTAGAGGTGGCCACCAAGAGAGAGGTGTGGGAGGAGACGGGCGTGGTGTGCTCCGATATCCAGATCTTGATGACTCAGCCCTGGCCTTTCCCAGGAAACCTTATGATCGGATGTGTTGCTACGGTGGACTTTAATGGGGAGAACGAAACCATCCACTTGGGCCACGACCGCGAGCTCGCCGATGCCCGCTGGTTCGATGTTTCTTTTGTGTCCAAGCTTTTGAAGGGGAAGTTGGATCTGGACGTGAACCCCGAGGGCATCAAGCTTCCTACGGATATATCCATTGCTCACAACTTGATCAAGTATGTCGTTGACAAAGGCGAGATCAAGCTCTAGACGACTGGAGAGAAACTCTAAAAGAAAGTCGAGAGAAGTTCAGGAATACGTTGAGGCTCCAAAATCTCTATGTTGGGGCCTGAAATTTTGAGGGAGAAGCTTGGAAATACTTTGAGCTTCGTTAGCCTGTCAGTACATTAGAATACATGAATATCGTATGAACCGAGGAGCCGAGCCGATTGAGCCGATGAGCCGATGCGCTGGGGCCTTTATGCAGTACCCACAACTTTACACTCCAGAGCAAGAAGCATAGACCCAGCAGTCTACGTCCAGTGGCACCAAACCCATGAAATAAAGCACATTATCATCATGGCTTGCTCCGTCATTGGTCACCGCGGCTTCAAGGCCAAGTACACCGAAAACACCATCCAGGGCTTCGAGAAGTGTTTCCAGTGTGGAGCCTCTACCATCGAGACCGATCTCTGGACCTCTAGAGACAACGTGTTGGTGGTATCCCACGATGTCAGTACGGCCCGGATTTTCTGCAGCCCAGATGGCCACGATACCCACTTCAATATCTTGGACACGGACTTTGGTGAATTGAGTGGACTTCGTACGATCAAGTCGGGCGAGCCATTGCTCACATTCAAAGACTTGTTGGTGTGGTTCCGTCGGTTCGTGGAATCAGGACCATATTCACAGTGCAAAATCATGCTTGACTTGAAGAATTCCAATCCGCCTGAACTCCTTAAATTGCTAGTGGAGGATGTATTGGAAGTGGGACCAGACTTAGAGTGGTGGTACCCTCGGCTCCAGCTTGGGATCTGGAACATCCGGTTTCTCAAGTACTTGAACCAGGACCCATTTTTTCAGACCCTAAACCAGGACCCATTTATTCTGAACCCAGACAAAGGCCCTGAAAAAACTTTCTTTGATATCTTCCATATCTCCTTGAGTTGGGAAGACACTATGACGTACCTCAGCTACGCACAGTACGCCTCAGACTTGGACAACAAACCAACGAAAAGGTATGGGATTTCGGGAGTATCCATGATCTACGTCAGCATGTGGTCTTCGGAGTGTATCGAGAAATTCCTTCCTGCAGTCAAGGAACACAAGTTGACGTTGGTCAACTGGACGGTCAATACGGCGTGGCAGTTGACCTACTTCACGGATATGTGCAGGTACTACCAAATCAGCAATTACGGCGTGATTTCAGACAATCCACTGGAGATGGTGGGTTTTGTTTCCCAAATCACCGACAACGATGAACCCAGAAAACCGTATATTCCCTGGAAGTTCCGTATGATCAACTGGCTCATCAAGACCGGCACACGTCTTAGCCCCAAATCTCCTTTGATCAGCAGAGCCCTGTTTGACACCAAGGTGGATCCAAAGCAGAGGCTACCTTCACGGCCCACTTTGGCCAATAAAATCTTTGCATTCCTCCAGGCCATGGGTATATTCTAGTCCTCAAAAATTGTATATATTCTATTTATGTACCTACCTACCTATGTCAACGTACTCCCATTCATTTATCTATCTACCAAATTGATATCTATGTAGTCTAAATTCATAGTTCATAGATTGAGTCCAGGGAATTTATGATACAGTCTACAATTGCATCATATTCATATTCTAGACTACTGAACTAAAACTGTTTACTATGGACATACCGGACAAATCAGTACACTGGAGTAAGCACATGTACACTATAGACTAAGGGCATTAAGACCCAGACTAGTAATGGACCAATGATAACGATACTCTACGATACTCCATGATACAGTGTATACATCAATTTCTAGGTTTGAAGCATCTCACTACTGATTCTACTCTTTTCGAAGAAGATGGAATACAGACTACTGTTAGAACAATATAGGTACCTGGTACGTCAGTCAATAGTCCATTACCATGGATCTGTATTCATCCATAAATTGCTCCAACACCTTAAAACCCATATTCAAAATTTATCCAAAATCTATCCTATTTCCTCCAATTCCGATCATACACTTTTTTTCTGATTTCACCTATTTCAGCTTCTCAGTCTGGACTCAGTCCAAGTCATACCCTATCCGATTCTCTACTCTATTTTCTATTCTCTATGAAAATCAAAAAAATCCTATCTCCATCCCATGATCCTCTTCTCTGTATCCATAACCCAATCAGTATCCAACTTAAAATCCTAAACTAATTATTCACCTAAATCACTGTGTAGTCATAGACCCTACTAAATTGATGCGAATGGTGCGACTGGAACTCACAGACTAATGCACACTCATGGACTGATGCGACTCATGGACTGCGACTTGACTATGGCACTCCAACACTCTACAACATGTTCAGTTCACTGCTACCCCCGCCAAAACACACATCCATAGCCACGATTCAGGTCTGGCTCCCGAAAAAGGCTCCTACATCCAAAGCATTGGTGCTTCCCCTTTCCACATCTTCCGTGGAGCCACTTGATGACCCACAGAATGCCCTCCACAGTATCCACCAAAATGCCCTCCAGTATGGCCAGCAAGCGCCCGAAACGCCCCTGATCCCCAGCTCATCTCTCGACGAAACAATACCGCTTAAAGTGAAGTATCCCCATCTCAAACACCACTTTCCCAGGTACACACTACGAACATGCCCCGATGAGTCGTTGGCATTATGTGTGGAACAAACCAAGGCCATAGTGGAACGCCTTTTAGGGGTGGCCAACGGCACAGACGAGCCCAGATCTTCCGAGGCATCGTTTGTTAATTATAAATCTGGCTCTTTGGAGCCCGAGAAAGACACTGTTCTTGAAATCAGAACTTACAAGGAAGACCCCATGCTTCCGCCCAAATTCAAGCTTCGAAAGAACAGAGAAAAGGCGCCTCCACCGCCACCACCCGTGCTAAAGGCCGCCTCCACCGAGAAAATCACCAAAGAGGTCAAGGACAAGTGGCACATTCCCTCTGCTGTGTCCAACTGGAAGAACAACCAGGGCTTTGCTATAGCCCTAGATAAGCGGGTCAAGGCGGCCAGCGGCGGCACCATGAATGAAACGAGCGAAATAAACTTTGAGAAATTTAGTAAACTTTCTCTGGCTTTGGAGTCGGCTGATAGGTCAGCACGAGAGGAGCTCAATCTTCGGAACCAAGAGAGGAAGGACGCTGTTCTTAAAGAACAGGCCGAAAAGGAAAGGAAGCTTGAAACGCTTCTACAGAAATCCAAAGCTTTAAAGAGCTCATCCGGGGATAAAAAATATAAGAGGTTGAGAGAAGGTGATTCTAGGGACAATACTGGAAGAGATGAAATAGATTCTAGGAAAAAGCTTCGAACCGGGTAGATCGGAATATATGGAACTACCTAATGCGTAATGTCTAGTGGCCTACTTCTTGGCCTTTTTACCCTTGGTCTTGGCCTTGTCTCCACCTTCGTAGAGTGACTTGTCGAACTCATCGCGTGCTGACCGGTTGACCCACTCCAACACCCTGTTGACCTGGTTTTCGCCCACCTTTTTGTGCTTCTCTGCCCGCAACTCATCCCGAAGCTTCTGCACTTCCTCCACGGTTCCCGAGTTGAGCGTTTCCTCCACGGTCTTCTGCCTCTTGTTGGAGCCGTTGGCTGCTCTGCGGTTGGGCCTCTTCCGTTGCGCCAAGATATCGTCTCCGCTATCTTCCAACTCGGTTTCTTCGACGATGATATTAGATAATGTATCGATTTTCTCTTCAGCCTTTTGGATTTTGTCCTCGATCGTGGCTTCTTCTTTGGGGAGTTCATCGAACCAGAGTGCTTTGCGTCTGGCGGACATGCTTGCACATATACCATCCTTGACACGTTGGAGCTCTTTCCTCAATGCAGACTCTCGCTTTCCCCACGGATTGAGCCATTTCAAAAGTGCTTCGATCTCACTGGGTTTGTCGAAATACCTCCACTCACTTCCTAAAACCAATGGCACGGGGAACTCCTCAATCAGTTTGCGCTGCATGGGCGTGATCTGCTTGACACTGATTCCGGCAGAGAGCCCTCCTAAGTCGTCGATCAACACCGAGTCGTCCTTGGATCGTATTGAGCTCTCGGTGTACTGGAGTCCGAGAACATCAGCAATGTGTGCTTGAGCAGTTGTGCCCACTTGGAAGTTCATCACCTTCAATGCTTGACCACCGTCTTCCAGGTTGAGTTGTTGCGTAATCTTTTCTCGGTCCCCCTTTTCGATCTTATCAATATTCTGGGTCATTGCTAATTCATACTGAAGAGATTTCTTTGATATGAGCTTGGCTTCTTCCTCCAGGAGCTTGAGATTAGATGTGAGGTCCATTGATGTTGGCCCTTGCATCCATAGACGGCCCATCAAATATGTTTCCTCCAGTACTTCTTCCTTGTCATCAAGATCCTCATCACTAACATTTACTTCATCCTCATCCTCTCCGCCATTGAAATGAATATTGGGCAATCCATTGTTCTCAAACCACCAGTAACGATTGAAGTGTCTGTCTTTGCCGAGTAGGCGGACTCTCTGACAATCGAGCTCCGATAGTTTCAGCTCAATTTCTTTTCTCTTGCTCTTCATCTCCTGGATCTTAGTGATGCTAGCTTCTCTCTCATCCCAGACTTCCTGGAACGAAGGGTCCACTTCCAAGTACGCTTTCTCGTATTCTGTCATTTCATAGCCTCTCATATTGAGTCTGTGTTTCTTCCTGGAGAAAGAGTTCCATACAGATGGATCTATGGCGGAATTCAGACCTTCGAGCAACTTGTTATGGATCTCAGAATGTGCTTTGTTGGCATTATCAACTGCCAGCTTCATGTCCTTTAAAATCTCGAGTCTAGACCGTCTCAAGTTGGTCGAAGCTTCAAGTGCTTCGTCAATGTATGCACGCACTGCATCTCCATTAACAACCAAAGTGGTAAGAATATGAAGAATCTTGAGTCTCAAATCAATGCTGAGGTACGTGTAGAACTGGGATAGCACACTTCCTGGCGTGGATGGTTTGACCAGCAAAGGAGCAAGAACCTTATAGGCTTCCTGGATGACTGCAGAGTATTCGGGAACATACTCCACAAGAGAAAGCACTCCCAAAACAATAACTTGCCAGCCACCATCTTTGAAGTTTCTCTTGCGGAGTCTCTCGTGCCAAGCAACTCCTCTGTGATTTATGACAGAATAAGCCAAATGGTTCTCTTCGCTTTCTTTGTTCTCTTCAATTTCATTCTCTTCAGTGTCATGCTTCTCATTGCTTTCATCGGGAATCTCGCCATTTTCTTTGCTTTCGTCTTTCACCTCGTCCACTTTCATGTCATCACTTTCAGAATCATCTTTGGAATCCTTTGGAGTTGCTTCTGAAGTCTGCCCCGGCTTGAGCAAAGTCACTTTTGGGGGTAAGAAGATTCTGAGCCCATACGTCTCCGCTTCATCGAGATACTTCTTTGGAACCGGCTCATTGGAAATTATCAAGCTCAACACTGCACACCAGATTTCATCCAAAAGTTCACACCGTCCGAGGTCCTTATACTGGTCGTCGTTCCATCCCATGGCACAGATGAAGTCATCGAATGTGAATGTGTCAAGTTTAAACACAGAGTGATATATGTTAAGGAAAGTCCAGATCTCCAATGCTTCTTGAGAGGACGAGAGAAGCAATTTTCCAAAGTCATCTCTTTTGTCGAGTTGCAGCAGCGACCCATCATCTGAGTCCTTCTTCATGGACTCTTCGTCCGACTCGTCCTCCTCTCTCTCCAAACTTTGCTCATTGAGCAGGAGCGCATTTTCAAGCAACTTCATTGGATGCGAAGGAGGCCTAGTGTTTTGGAGGTCAAAGCCAAGGTCCAAGTCTTCGGTAATTGTTTTCTTGGATGGTTGGAACGAAGACAATGTAACGAGTTCATTCTCATTGAGCTCTTTCTGGATAGACTCCGGTAGATGATGGAGAGGAAACCTGGACCGAGGATCTGATTTTAGTTTAGGTCTTGGATCCACGCACTCATTGCCAACAAGTTCGTCCGTGGCTTCATCAGTTCCTGCTCTTGACCTCACGGTAGACAAGTTCAGGGCAGCTTTCTTCTTCATGGTCTTGCCACGGACCTTTTTGGATTTGCTGAGGTCGGAAACATCCAGAGCAGGACAGAACGAATCCAGAATCTCATCTCCCTCATATAGCACCTCTCCACTAGGAGTGATGTGCTCGAACATCTTCAAATCTTCAGGAAATTCTGTAGGGATGCGGTATTTCTTGGCATACTTTTCTTTCACAACCCACGGAGCACCGACTTTCTGGGAACGGGTGACGGTCAATTTGATGTAGGTCTTGATAAGCCACTTGGTGAAGTGATTTCTGTCTCTAGAAATCTGCTGGTTGGTAGCAATGATCTGCGATCCGTCGCCAATGGTGGATACCAAGTACTTTGTTTCAGATATATCACTATACTGGACCTTTTCTCTGATCATGGCTCTTTGTTTCACCGTGGACATATAAGCGTGCGGAGGCACGGCATTCGCCTTAGCGACGGACCTGTTTGCGTTGGGCTCGATGATCTTCTTGACATAGACCTCCTCGCCCGGAAAATACTCATTCTTGAACACAGAGTACACCTTGTCGACCAAAAGATCCAACCTGGAGATGCGGTTGAACTGGAGGAACTTGAGTATGTGTTCACGTAGGGCCTCCGGGAAGTGGGCGTCCAAGTCCTTGATTTCCTTTGATTCGGAGAGATGGGCCTCAAAGTAGGTCAAGCACGAGTTCCCTGTGATTTCACACACAAACTTGCGGCGGTGGTAGTAGTCCATGCGGGCGAGGTAGTCGCTGTATTCAAGAAACCATTCCTTGGTCTGGGGAATGACGTAAATTTCGGAGTCGAGGTCCTGTGGAACGGGAAGCGGGCGCACGAAGGTCACCTGCTTTCTCTTGTATAACACCATTAGGCTGGAAGGGAAAAATGCTAGACAACAATTAGCCGTGGAGAAGGGGACAACGGTCTCTGGAGGATCCACGTGATTTGGAGAAGAGGAGCCAGAAGGCGGAATTGGGTGGAGGGGGCAGGAAAAACGGGTACAAGAATATCTTAACACGGGGCCCGGAAAAAAAAAGTAGTAGTAAATTTGGAAATGTCAAGACCGAGACAAGAAGGGAAAAAAAGGGAAACAGTGGGTTTAAAGAAATGCGCACACGCCAGTTGTGTCTATACATTTTTTCCACCCACGTTATATTGTTTGCCTCACTGTTATTGCTTCTTTGGCTGCAACCCCAGATCGGAACATCTGCAAAAAAAAAGCCCATAGAGGGATGAGAGGCTAAATTCTAATAGTGAGGAATTACGGTGTCTACGCCGCCACTTGTGCAGGACCACGGGAAACTGTGGGGCTTGGGCAAATGGTTCAACGCATTGGGGAAAAAAGTGCATTGATGACGACTCTGAGCTGAGACGATACAAATTCATATCCGCCAACGAATGCAATGACATACACACGCGAACCTGCGTTCTGCGCAGGACCCGCAGATGCTTTGATTTAAAGAATGTAGAGCCTGCGCGCGATCGTAAGGCGCGACTTTGGCACCACTCATGAGCTCCCGGCCACTCTGACACTCGTGCCCCGGCAGCCTGCCCACGCACCAAGCCCACGCACTCACATCCAAACCTCATTCAGTGTTCAATGGCCAATACAACTCAACCCTCGTTCCAAATCCCCAAATGTAATTTTTACCCAGTAAGTTGATTGAATGTCTTAATATCCAATTCGCCAATCCTCTTATTCTCCAATACCCTAATTTGTTGTATCAATGCCTGATATAAGTAAATTTATTTTGTATTTTTTGTTATGGCCAAGTCTAGTGGTCACTAATATTCTGTAGGGACTAGTGGGTGACAGAAGAGTACTGAGCGTGAGGAGAGCGTACAACAGTTTAGAGCGTACAGCAGTGTAGAGCGTACAGCAGTGTAGGGTGGTGAAGAGCGAGGGCGGGGAGAACGGCAGAAGAGAGCCTCAGAGAAGAGCCTCAGAGAAGAGCCTCAGAGGAGAGCGGCAGAGGAGAGCGGCGAACAATCAATTAGTTAGTTAGTTAGCATGGCCGGCTCGGCCTCCAGTCGCGATCTGGCTCGGCCTCCAGTCGCGATCTGACTCGCCACTCGCCACTCGCCACTCGCCACTCCAGTTTCATAGACGTATGTAGCTTAAGAGCTTGTGCTTCTGAACATGGGCCTTATCGAGACATGGGCAGTGCGAATACGGCAAAAAAGGGCGTGCGAGACCTGGGGAGGGGGGCGAGGACGAGCCCTGGTTCAGGCTCCTGCTTTGAAGGCAATTGTTGTTAAAGCGGATAAATCGTCCGCTCCGGGGCGCTGTGTACAGGAATTGTTTTCGATGAGCTTCTACAGTGCGATAAAGTCGGCGATGCATTTCCACCACGCACACTTCGAGCTCACTAATTTGCATTGGGTGCACCAATAGACCACCAAATCAACAGGAAAAAAGACAGCACAGAGCCAATCGCCATATACAGGTTTGGGCCTAATCACCAATTCGCTAGAGCCACTAAAATCCCCTAAACTGCTCCAATACTCTATTTCTGTAGGGCGGCTAAAAGTGTATTTCTGGAATTGTGAAACAATATCTCTTAGTAATCGCAACTGTCTGACGTATTCACGCAGACCTTGTGCGCAGGACCCACATGCTGTTGCTACTTATACCAATGGTATATATATTGCATCTAAATCCTCTCTTTCCAAAATCATCATTCATATCAATCTCTAATATAATGTCTGCAGTCCCCGAAAAATTCCAGGGTTTCACCGTCGATTCTAAAGACAACTGGAACAAGCCCAAGTTGGCCTCTTATGACCATAAGAAGATCAACCCTAAGGATGTGGTCATCAAGAACATCTGCTGTGGTCTTTGCGGTTCTGATATCCACACTTTGAGAGGCAACTGGGGTCCTTTGAATAGAAAGGACCTTGTGGTTGGTCACGAAATCATTGGCCACGTCATTGCTGTTGGAGATGAAGTGGAGGACTTCAAGATCGGTGACAGAGTCGGTGTTGGTGCTGCTTCTTCCGCCTGTGGCAAGTGTAACAGATGTAAGACCAACAACGAGCAATACTGTGCTCAAGGTGTTGGTACTTACAACACCCCAGACTCCAAGGCCGATGGATACGTGTCCCAAGGTGGATACTCTTCGCACTCCATTGCTCACGAGCAATTCGTGTTTGCCATTCCAGACAAGTTGGAGTCCGTGCACGCTGCTCCAATGATGTGTGCTGGTTTGACCGTGTTCTCTCCTTTGAAGAGAAACATCGGCGGTAAGAAGAACCCAGTGGTGGGTATTATTGGTATTGGAGGTTTGGGCCACTTGGCTCTTCAATTCGCCAAGGCTTTGGGTGCTGAGGTCTACGCCTTTTCCAGAGGTTACTCCAAGGAGAAGGAGGCCAAGGCTTTGGGAGCCGATGGTTTCGTTGCTACTCAGGAAGATAAGGAGTGGACCAAGAAGTTCGAGGACAAGTTTGACTTCATCTTGAACTGTGCCTCCAACGTGGATGGTTTCGTGTTGGACCAATACTTGTCTGTGATGAAGGTGGACGGTAGATTCTGCAGTGTTGGATTGCCACCTGTGGGCGAGAAGTTCGAGGTGACTCCATTCACCTTCCTTAAGAGTGCCTCCTCTTTCGGTGCCTCTCTCTTGGGCTCCAAGGTCGAGGCCATTGAGATGTTGCAGTTGGCTGCAGACAAGGGCATTAAGCCAATGGTGGAAGAGGTTCCAATCAACGAGGCCTCGTGCGGAAAGGCTTTAGAGAGATGTGAGGATGGTGACGTCAGATACAGATTCGTCTTTACTGAGTTCGACAAGGCTTTCAAGCAGTAAATGTATAGTAGAAATGGGTTTGGGATGGATACATAGTTTTAAAAGACAGAATAGATAGACTTGTTACTTAATAGTAGAGGTTATCAAGAGTATAGAATTGGTTAATGGAAATAGTAACTGAAAATGATCCTGAAATGGCACTGATATGTTGGATGCATTCCCGTAGAACAACCTAGCTTGGTCTCCAACTCTGGATAAAATAAATAAAAACAATAGTTTTAACAACAGATGTCATGTACGTCATGTACGTCATTGTGCGTCACTATCCTGACATTATATGTAACTGTGTCACAGTATGTCACAGGTTGAATGGTCTATTGTCTACGATTCTCACCCCACTATTCTCACTATTTGCGCTATTCTCACTATTCTCACTATTCTCACCACTCACCATATTTTCACCGTACACACTATACTCACACTATTTCGCTACTCTCACTGCTATCCTTACTACCACCAAACGTCAAACCCTACTGTAATAATTTCTAGCCTCTAGTCTCAAATGTATATAGTCTCAAGTGTATAAAGCTACTTTACACGAATGGCCAGTGCATCCTGTAGGGATTACCACAACCTCTTTGGTTGCTCAGACGTCCGTCACGCAGCCGTAGGTACTGCTGGTGGCTGGGATGTATGCCGGACCAGGCCTATATAATAGCTCTGAATCACGTATTCTACTCCATGAAGGACGTGTAATATTTGAATGAGTCCGTCTAAAACTGTCCATAACACTATTGTGAAGTGTTATGTTGTACTCTCTAGTCCCACTCTTACTTATTCGCACTCTAATTCACGTCTCACTCTCACGCTCTCTACTATTCTCACTAAACTCTTGCACTATTGTACTATTCGTATAGAGTAGTTTATAGTAGTATAAAGTTGCAATTTTTTTTCAAAGTATTATGTTAATCAGAATCTATTAACTATGACCTCCTATGATCATTTAGCCTCTCATGAATATTGTGACCTCCTAATATTAACTGTGACTCTACGATTATAATGAGTTTCTATTACTATTGGGACGTCCTATGATTATGGTCTTAAATCATATGAATAGTACTATTCTATTATAATATTAAACGATCACTCTACTATTCTGTATACAGTGTTTTTCAAAACTATTCAAACCAGTGCGGCAAAACGATTCAAACCACACTCGCAAAATTAAACAAACCAATAAATCAAAAAGTTTCGTACACCCCTGCTATATACAGGACAACAAGGAACCCAGTCCAGTCCAGTTCCGTCCGTCCGTCCGTCCGTTTTGAACCTTGATTGGTATTGCAAGACTCCCAAATATAGTACATATGAGGCAATCCTCCAGACCTAAGATTTCAGATTTCAGAATATTGAATTCTAATGAAAGTTGGTGTGAAACATTATGCCATTTGGTTTGAAAAACTGTGCGAAGGGGTACGAAACTTTTTGAATTATTGGTTTGCTTAATTTTGCTAGTGTGGCTCAAAACATTTTGTCGCACTGGTTTGCTTAATTTTGCTAGTGTGGCTCAAAACATTTTGTCGCACTGGTTTGAACCATTTTGTCGCGCTAGTTTGAATAGTTTTGAAAAACACTGCACTCACTTTAGTCTCACTTACTCTACTCTCACTCACTCACTACAGTGTTTTTCAAAATTATTCAAACCAGTGCGACAAAATGTTTCAAACTAGCGCGACAAAATGTTTCGAACCACACTAGAAAAATGTTTCAAACCAATAATTCAAAAAGTTTCGTACACCCCTAACCAGTTGTTATATACAGGATAACAAGGAACCCAGTCCAGTTCCGTCCGTTTTGACCCTTGATTGGTACTACAAGACTCCCAAATGTAGTACATATGAGGCAATCGTCCAGATTTAGGATTTCAGAGTATTGAATTCTAATGAAAGTTGGTGTGAAACATTATACCATTTGGTCTGAAAGGATGTGCGAAAAGGTACGAAACCTTTTGCTAGTGTGGTTTGTTTAATTTTGCTAGTGTGGTTCGAAACATTTTGTCGCACTGGTTTGAATTATTTTGAAAAACACTGTACTCACTCACTCTACTCTCACTACTCCATAATTTTATTATACATTTTTTTTTATTACGGCATCTTAATCTGATGTTACCTTGAATAATGTTTCAATAGTTCGGGACTGTCTGAGATGTCTGGGATGTCTGGAATGTCTGAATATTTATGTGCTGGATATGACATCTGGATAATGAATTATGAGCCCTGGGTACTGCGTCTACTGACTATTGGCCCTTAAAGTTGTCACGATAAGCCCACCAAAGTTTATATCCTCAGGGTCTGTGTTTCATGAAAGAATTAGCTGGAAATTCTCTGGTATGATGCTAAAAATCTCTACTGTTCTATACATTATTATTGTGGTTACTACTACTCTATACTCTATACTCTACTCTGCCACCATTCCATTATATTTGACTACTATTCTATGTATTAATTACTACCAAATGTTTAAATATTAGCAACCTGGGCTTCGCCTATTTGCATGATGTCTATGCTTAACGCTTGTTATTGTATAATTCGTTACTAGGGACAAACTAAGCAGTGCCCTAGTATAAGGGTTGTCTGATCAGTACGGTCTTAGAGAAACTCACCAAATGTAGAGTAGTAGAAAAGTAGAGTATTAGTAATGGATATTAACACCCATAGATAGAAGTGGATAGTATTAGTAATAGTAGTGATACCAATAGTGACTCTTCTAGACTCTAGTCCACAGTCTACTGCACTATATTTTTTTAGCCTACTACTCTACTACTCTACTACCGTCACACTCTAGATTGTCTAGTATTTCCCAATCTTTAGTATGTGGTATGTGTAGTGTGTGTGGTATTATATCATATAGTAGCGTATAGTGTCAGATCCACCATAGGTAGTGCTCTACCTATTGAGGTACTATTAAGCCTCTCCGCCTCATATCTACCAGCCACCTTCCAGCCATCCGGGTACGATACATGCAGCTCAGATTCCTCCTAGGAATCATCAATGAATACAGATAACTTAGTACTAAATGTTACAACAAGAATCTAACATATAGTGTGTAGTATGTGTACACTAATTTCTAGAAAGTCTACTACTACTACCACTAATAAAAATAATACCACTTGATGATCTCTAATATTCTAGTATTCCAGTCAATCTCTCCTCTACTAAAACTCCACTACTAGTACTCTACTCCACTGCTAGCACTCAAGTCCACTGCTAGCACTCTATATTCTACATTCTGAATTCTACAATCTTACTACTCTCCAATTTTTAACTTAATTCTTCTACTACCTCTACTTTCTCCTTACTCCAACTCTCTATAGTTCTATCTTTTTATCATTGTTCGTATTTGTCTCTATCCACTCATCTACACCTTGCTACACCAGAGCGCGGGCATTTCGCGATCCTTCTAACCCAGAAAAATCTTCAGTCCTCATGCTTCCTCGACTCAGATTGGGCTCCCTGCTCCGCGTGAATCTTGCGGCCTGCTCCAGGCGGACGTTTCGCCAAGGCCCGCTGCTTTTGAACCAAGAGAAAATCGTGCCTCCTACCCAGCTAGCTGAGGAATCGCACCTCCCCAAGATAGAGCAGGACTTGAAGATCAAACCCCGGGATGCCACCACTAAGGGCCCGTTTTTGTCGGATCACAAGATCGAGAATGACCCCAACTATAAGATGTCGAGCTTTGCACAGAACATTGGCCAGGCCATTGTTAGGGTGTTCAACATTGATATGGACAAGTCTCGTGCTGGCCCAGTGGCTGGTTCCTACTACTTTGGAGAGTGCAAGAAGCAGGGCATGTACTACCCCAACGAGCCGCTTTCGGAGACGGCTGCATTCTACTATGACGTGTTGGGCCTACCCAAGAGTTTTTCCCAGTGGTTCCAGATCACTGCTTTGCACTATTGGATCTTGTCGGTGCGTATGAGAGCCATGCCCTTTAAGTACGGACGCAACTACCAGCAAAAACTCGTGGACAGAATCTTCAGGGATATGGAGTTGCGTATGGCCAACGAGTTGGGCATTTCGTCCAATAGAATTATCGAGGGTTACTTGAAAGATTACCATACCCAACTCTTGGGTTGTGTGGTGTCGTACGATGAAGGTTTGATGACCGATGACATTACTTTTGCTGCTGCGCTTTGGAGAAACATCTTCAATGGTGACCCTAATGCTGACATGAGACACATCGAGGCACTTGTGGGCTATGTCAGACAACAGTTGTATGTGTTGAACAAGATGAGCGACCGAGAGTTTGGCTTTGGGCATTTTTCCTTTGTTCCACCTAACCAAGTGGTCAAGCCATTGACCTCGGCTCAGGAGGCTGCATTGAAGGAGAAGGTGAAAAAGGAATTTGCTTCAAGGACCTTGCCTTCGCAGAAGAGCTCTCTTTCATTAGATGAGTAGAGCAGAGCTAGAGTCAGTGACCAAAAGGGTGAGCAGTGGCTGTATGTACATAGTTTAAGATTGTTTATTATGTCTGTTGAATTCTTGAATGCTACAACTTGGACCCGGGTGCATTGGTCCAGTTTTCACCGTTGGTGCCTCGGATCATCACGTTCATAATGGCATAGTCTTGGCCTTCCTTGGCAGAAGGCGAGCCCTTGGAACCAAGCATGATGTCCTTGTAAAAATGGAAGCCAAACTTGCCGTAAATGGGAATGTTGGTTCTAGACGAGCTCTCTAAGTACGTGATGTTGTTTCTTCCGGGCCCGTCGATGTACTTGTCGAACATGTAGTCGAAGATGGCTCTCACATTTCCCTTTCCACGTGCACGCTCCACGGAGCCCAAATACACCAACGTGTACACGCCCTTACCCTTGAATCTGGGATCAGTGGCCATGATATCCTCACAGGTATCGTGGAGCAAAGGTAACATGCCCTTGAAGATCTTCTCATGGCCCTCTTCTCCAACAAGGTCCCAGAGCTTGCCGTAACCGGCCTGCATCAAAGTAGGAAAGCTGTCCAAACCATTTTCACAAGAGGTGGGATGGGACCACATGGCCACGGTTTCGAAATCGTCGTTGGTTTCTCCAATGCCCAAGCAAATGCCCTTATCGATGTGTTGGGCAAGGTAGCTTCGGTAAAGCTGCAAATCCGCCTCAAGTCTCTTGGCATCGTCCTTAATGTGGGACGTCAACAACTGGGCAAGTGCATCCAGCGTAAAAGACTTATACAAGGTAAGAGCGGCCTTGGGAACATCGTCCAAGGTCAAATGCCTAACCTTGGAGACGTTGGCCTTTTTAGATGGCAACGAGGATGCGGTTGATGTTGACATGATGGATCTAAGTGATGAAATGGATTGTCGTTGGGGGTTGGGGAGTCTGTCTTAAAAGGCGAGAACAAATTTATACTGGTAGCTCAACTTCACGAACATAACTCTTCTTCTATTATTATTACAAAGACGGTGATCTGTGTGATAATGATATCGAAATAGTGTTTACTAGATCTGGGGATAAGTCTGAGTGTATGTCTGGGGGTAGGCCAGGTGTGGGAGTAGATAGTGAACACGGCTGGGTGGAAGAGAATTTATACTATATTCGCTTTATGTGCTGCCTCCCAGATAGGCATGTCAAAACGGACCGCGGCGGCTTATCGGGGTTGGCTGCAGTCTATGGCATCTTCTAGACAAGCCCTGAGGTTTATGTGCAGGCAGATAATCATCGCGTTTCTGGACCTGCTCTTTTCTGGCGCCAGACAAAGCCGCTAAGAACTTCTCTCCGCTTAGCGCTTAGCGGCGTACGTGGCCGCGCACTCTACGCTCCACTCTACGCGGCCCTTGCCCCTTTGAGGCAGAATAAATGGCTGCACTCAAACAAAGACCCAGAGCATGCAAATATACGAAGAAAATATGGATGTGAAACAAAGCTGAAACAATAAAGATACGAGATAATACTACTATAGAAAAAAAAACATCAAGTCAAAGTCCTGGAGTATGCCTACCCTGGCTGCTACTATTGCTACCAGTTCAGCAGTGAGCAGTCAACCAGTGAGCATACCATTATGTAGTCTACCAGTGAGCAGTGTCTGCCGGAGTCTTTCAGTCTAGCAGTAACTCTGACTATTCCTTCTACACAAAAAGATCACATTAGGAATTTTAGAATTATCGAATAAATGTCAAATAGAGGTGTGGAAAATTTAACATGGCTTCATTTTTTTTTTCCTTTTTTTATCTGGATTAACTACTTATGTGTGTTATTGATCTGGCCCTAATGCACTGGTCATTGCTTGATGTAGATACAGAAAGGTGGGTGTCATATTCAGACAAGAGGAAATACTTATATTTTCACATGAGGGGAAAAGAAAGGGGGAAAAAAGAGGGAAAAAACAGGGAAGAAAGAGGAGAGATAAGGGGACGGAAGAGGAGTAGGAAAAGGGGAGTAGTGTGGGGTCAAAAGGAGGAGTAACCAGTGTAATAGGAGTGGAGTGGAGTGGATAGTGAGGGGAGAGAGGAATGGGTGGGTGCGGACTGGAACAACAAGCACGGCGCACAGGGCTCATAACTCCGCCAACAGCGCCACATTGGGGATAAAGCCACCAACAATAATGGCTCCTAAAGCTATTCTTATGTACCACCACCCAAAATCTTTAGTCACGCCAAACCTCTAATTTCCTTGATCATCGTTTATTGTAATGACTAAGGTGGTGGTTTGTTGGATCCGGGTGTGACACCTGCATATACAGACATATCTTTATCAGACTGAAGTCATTGTCCAAACCTAGTTAGGGCAAAGCTGTCATGGTTAAAAAATATGTAATCCCTTGCATCACTCAAATAATAAATGCTAAAAATCTGTACACTACTGATCATGTACATTCGTAACCATGCATGTACCAATATACCGTGTACTATGTACTGTACAATTCCAATCACCGTCTGTCTGTTCTTTAGTCGCTATAAACTATTTGTCTACTTCTTACCCTTTTTCTTCTTCTTTTGCTGCTGCTTGGATTTGCTGGCGCTGCTGGCCCGGGTGGTGTTGCTTGGGGCTGACGACAGCTCCACGGCTCCCTGGAGCCCACCGGATTTCTTCTTCAATTCCTTCTTGGATGGCTTATAGTATGACCGGAGCTTCATTGGTAGCCACCTCTCCTTGTCCAATTTGTCCGCATCAAAGTCCTTCTCATCCTTCAAAACCTTGGTCTTGGAAAACTGCGGCTTTCTAGGCTTCTTGCTCACCTTGTAGGCATTCTTTCTTGATGCCACTGCAGATGCACTCTTGGGCTTTTGCTCCACCAACTCTTCAACATTAACATCCAACAATTCCTCCACATCTGTTTTGGACGCAAGCTGTTCGGCACTGCTAAGTGATGAGCTATCGCCCTTCAATGTGCTTGATACTATGACATCTTCGGGGTTGGCCTGACTCAATTTTTGAAGCAAAGACGAAGGTGCTTGATCCGAGGCGAGAAGCTTGAAGTACACCACCCTCACAAACTCGTATAATTGTGGTGACAGTCTCAAGGCTTCTGCAGATAACAGCTCGAACTTGGCCACCAAGGCAGCATACAATGCTGTCAACTTCTTGGAGCCATTCTCAATCTCGTATAGATTCATCAATGTGCCGAAAGCAGACGCATGTAAGTTCTCTGCGTCTCCCTCGAGTTCAAGAGCAGTCAACTTCTCCAACACCAATATCGACTGGTCGAACTTGTATGACTTTGCATTGACGTGCACCAAGAGCAAGGCTGCAGCCACGGAGTAATCGGAAGGCTTTTCTTCCAATTGAGCCAATGCAAATTTTAAGATTTTTCTTGCCACGGTCTTAGCCTTTGTAGAAGAGTGCAAGTCCTCCAAAGTGATGTCCAACTTGACCAAGATCTTATAGATCAAAGGCGTCACATCACCCGGTTGTTTTTCGGAATATTGGCGGTAGAACTGGTTGGTGAAGTAGTTGGACGTTTTGGAGAGCGACTTGCTCTGGTAAGACAACAACAATTGGTTCTTGAACAAAAGTTGGTACTGGGCCATCGTAAGCTTCTGTCTCAAATGCTGCAAGTTCCGTTGTAAATTCAACTCTCGGCTCAAGAAGTTGAGGTTATCGTCTTGGGGCAACAAGGATGCCATATTATTCTTGAAGATTAGGTTGATCATGAGATCAGAAATGGCCGAGATATCGATGTCCTCCATGACCTGCAACGCCAATTTGGGGTTTCCAGACACCTGGTGGGCATATGCTATGCTTAGCTTGATGGGAGCAAGCTCCAATAACAAATCGGCAGGGTCCGAGTCCATGCTATGGTCCAAGCACATTTGCAAGGCCTTCTCCAAGAGGTCCAAGCTGGAAGACACGTCACCCTGCGCCAATTTGATCAAAGCCTCGTTGAAAACAAGATCATAATTTCTATCGGACTCGGCAACTTGCACAAGGGTCTCGGTGGTGGAAGCACCCAGCTGTGACAAGATGGCTCTCTCGTTACAGGCCATATCTAACTCGTTGTCGAGGGTGTTGGAAGAAATGAGCTCCCGGTATAACAGCAACGACTCATGGATCCGTCCGTGCTGGTAGTAGGTCTGGGCCAAGACATGTTTCAAAGCTCGGAGGGTGACATCAGAGCAGTTGGAAGCCGCATGGTACACCGCCTCCAATTCGTCGACGTGACCGATCTTATAGTACACGTAAGCCTTTTCCAACGGAAACTGGTCGTGCGTTTCACTGGGCACCTCGTGTATGAGCTGGTACGCCCTGTGGTATTTGTCACAGTTGATCAAGGAAACGATGCAATTGTGGAATGAGCCGAGGTCTTTATAGTCCTTCACCTTAGAGAGGTACTGGTACGACACCTCGAAGATGGTCTCGTGATCCGAGAGATCCTGAGCCGACGACACATTGAGGCTCTTGAAAGCATCCATGACGGAACTGGTCATGGTAGAGGAGGTGGTGCTGACGTTCGTAGTGCACTTTTACTTCACGGACAAGTTTTTTTCTCCTTTGCATGCACTCCACGCGGGGCCTGTCCTGTTGCAGCCGCAACAAGTACCGTAGACAAGTGTACCATAGACGGAGTGGATCAGATATTGTATTTTTTTAGTGTTGTTGTGGAATTATAAGAAGCGACTATGATCCGGAATAAAAAAGGATAAACAGAAAAAGAGAACAAAAAAGGTACATAAGATCTATGTACCATGCGTTATAGCTCATAATGTACCAGTCCATATCCCTCCATAATGTTCATTACCAGAATCCCGGGGCTTAAATATATATATATATATATTTATTTAATTCCTTACAATCACCTGAAAATTACTGATCTTGTCGTATATATATTTTTTGAACTATTCTATGACTGAAAATGTCTACATAAACTGCTATGAGACACTAGGTTAACTTTAAATGAATGTTCCTATACGATGAAACACTACGTTGACTCTAATATTTTGTTCTCGTATTGATTCTACTATGCAATCTAGTGTTGACTTTATTATGAGACCATATGTTGACTCTATGTTGACTCCATACTTTATATGGATGTTCCTAGACTGTTCCTACTATAATCAACTTCGAAAACAAAAGTAATGTCCTCCTATAGTGATCTGGTAGGGATAACTCTAATGCAATAGAAAATTTAAGGAGTTAAAGGATGCCGATAGAGTGGGCTTGCACCAGATACTCAACTTAAACTAGACCACCACTTTTAATATACCCTAGTTCTTCCAAGCAGGAAGCAAATCACCTAGATGACAAAAACGTATCCTTAGACTTTCATTCTATTTTCTGACTGTTTACTCATGGGTTATGGAGTTGGAGAAATGATTCATGTCTACTTCAATCAGAATTGGTATTACTCAGTGTGGACTGGTGTAGACACTATATTCCATACTATAGTACGTAGTGTCGTCCATAATATAGTTCCTGTCCAATACGTAGTCATTCCTGCCATCCCTAAAACTTTACATAGAATTTACTAGTCATATTTAATGTAACAAAGGTGTGGTACTTAATATTTGGTATAGTGTAGCACCGTAATTAGTAGCGCATAATATAGTATAGTGTAGTGTAGATGTGCAATGAATAGCTTTATGCAAACAAACCCTGACAAGTCGGAAAAAAAAACATAGGTCAAACAAGTTTTTTACATACACGTCGTAGGTCTCTTCAATATTGGTATCAAAATTGCCAGACTATCAATCTGTATGTCTGACTATCAATCTGTAGGCCAGACATGGTCTAGAAGTAGGCCCAGTTTCCCCTTAAGAAGCCATAAAAAGCATCGATGAGTAATAAATGGACCGTTAGAGTTCAGAATCACGATTGTATATTACTTAGTTAGTATGGTAGTTACACTGTTTATAACTATTGTATCTATTTGTGGTTTGTAAGGGTATCATGAAGGTTTGAAGTGAAGGATGCTAATGAGTAAATATCTGGAAAGGGTTCTTCTGCACTAGGTGCGCCTTCCCTCCATTAACACCCACGGACATGGCGCGCTTCTTGCGCGAGAGCTCGTTCAGACGCATGATCAAGCGTTGCTCCAACTCGTCCACATCATCGCTCTGCGACGATGTAAGCGTCAGATATAAGATTTTGTTCATGGTGCCTCGAGGAGGCGTAATGAAACTGGGCAACCCGTTGAACTTGTGAAGCGTGCGCGACTCATTGTTGCTGTGTTTGGGCTGGTACAACTCCCGGAGCTGTACTGGGGCCCGTTGTAATTGTGTGGATGAGCTCAAAAAGCCGGGAAACTGGGAAAGACTTAACTTGGCCAATGGCGCTCTTTGTATCATACGGGTTTGCGCCAAGCTGCTGCCCTTGGGTTGTAAAATATTCTCCTTGTTATCGTGCAACAAGCTATCAGACTGCACACCAGAGGCTCTGGGCTTATGGTAGAGTTCATACTCCTCTGCAGTGTCCTCGTAGATATGGAATTCACTGGTGTTTTTCTTGTAGTCGAGCTTGGGCATTTTTTTTTGGTGGGAGTTGTGGGAGTTTGTTTTGCAGGGGCTCGAGTGTCTAGACTTGTATGGAGAGGACGATCTGGAATTAAGGTCGCTGTCTCTGTGGGAGGCTAGAGGTCTGGAAGGGGTGGACATGATAGAAGAGTAGAAATAGAAAAAGAAGAAACGAAGAGTGGTTTGGAAAAGACTGCTTGAAGAAAAATAGTCCTCTGCTAGGAAGAGTCCGAGGTACGCATCTATTTAAGTATGTCGGCTAGGAGGGGGTGCGTTGAGGGTTATTGTAGGGTACCTTAGCGCGATTGCAGTAGATATTTCGCGGCCATCCACGATTTTCCTCTTGAAAAACACGACTTTTCCTGCGTCGCTACGCACAACCTGTATTGATCCATACGCTCGCCCGGCACCCGAGTCGGGTTGGGTTTTAGGGGGGGTTCTGGAGGGTTCTGGAGGGTTCTGGAGATGATTGGCTCGAGCTGGAGTAGAAAATTGCCATTGGCCTGTATACTAGTCTACACTTGAACCATTGGATTTCCCGGACGTTCATGGCACTTGACCACATACCACCAGTGAGGGAACGCTCGCGTATATGCTATGCGTCAAAAGAAAGTTTCGCGGCATGGGAAATCGTCGCTTGAGCTGAATACCCTATTGCAACCTTCTGGGCATTTTCCTTAAAGAATAAGCTCTCTCGAGGAGACTCGCTGACCGTGCTCTATTCTGTCATTAAGTTTATTCATACATTTACCCCTTCCTCAATTATCCAGACACATTTGATCTTTCTATATTATACACTTTTTCTCCTGACCTCCACATCTGACATCTATTTCGCAACCATTCTACATGGCTTGCAGTAATTGCAAATGTACGCTACATGAACTGTAACCACTTTTAAAAAACCCCCATGGAACTAGCCCCTATAGAAATCGTTTGCCACAAAAGGCAACTTAGCGATGATTCCGGGCCTCTTCTTGCCTCGGATCTCGATCTGCACTTCCTCGCCGATCTTCACACTCTTGTCCACGTACGACTGCGACACATTGTACTCCAAAGTAGGCGATAAACAGCCTGACGTCACGTATCCTACTTCCTTTCCTTCCTTGTCAAAGACTTTTCCGCCTGTTCTGGGTGCTGGGCCTTTGGATGTGATGCCTATACGGCGTCTGGGCACGAGTTTCTTGTTGTTGAGCTGCTCCAAGATCTTGGAGCTTCCATTGAAGGTCTGCTCACCGCTTCTTCTGGTTTTGGGAACGAGCCAAGCCAATGTAGCCTCGATTGGTGTGATCTCTTCGGAGAGTTCGTTACCATAGAGACACATGCCAGTCTCAAGTCTCAAGGAGTCACGAGCAGCAAGGCCAATTGGCTTGACCAAGTCCGGGTGATCGTCGATCAAGTGCTCAAAAAAAGCCCTGGCTTGAGCAGCTTCTCCCTCGTTCGACGAAGGAATCGATAACTCAAAGCCATCTTCTCCTGTATATCCCGTTCTGGAAAGATGGATATCTCCATCCACGAGCCCATTAAGTTTGATGGTTTTAGTGTTACCAAAGAAGATCTTGGATAAGTCCTCGTTGGTGAACTTTTGTAATAAGCTGCTTGCACTCAGACCTTGAATAGCCAACAAGGTGCCTTCGAAGGTAGAGTGCAGGACATCTTGAAATTGCTCCAACTCACCCTTCATGAACTTCACGTCCTTTTCCCTGCATCCAGCATTGGTCACAATATAGTACTGATCATCAGCATGTTTGGTGATAATGGTATCGTCTATAATGCCACCGTCTTTGTTAAGCAACACCGACAAACTGGAGGAGTTGGGAGCAAGCAAGCCGAGATCGATCGGGGTGATTTTCTCGAGGAAATTCTTGGCACCTGGGCCCTTGATCCGGTGCTGTAACATGTGACTGACATCAAACAAGCCCACCTTGGATCTGACCCAGTTGTGCGAGTCAATGTGGGACTGGCCCTTATAGATGAGAGGCATATTGAAGCCAGCATAGGGGACGAACTTGGCGCCGTACTTGACATGACTCTCATACAAAGGAGTCTTGGTTAAGACCGACTGGGCGGATTTGGTACTCATGTTGTTAGAAATCTACGTCCTTGGGGCGCAGACTGTGGGGTATATATATATTCAAACCGAGTCAGTGCGGCGATGCTTCGGAGTCACGGCCGAGTCAGCCAGGTACAGAGCGCACTGGGCTTTGGGAGCGCACAGGTCACCCGTACACTAGGCCACCCGTACACTAGGCCACGCGCACACTAGGCCACGCGCACACTAGGCCACCATAGCCCAGGCCGCACACGCTACGGCCACTGCGAAAGCCACGAGCGCGCAGGTATAGCCTAAAAGCCTATATAGAAGGGCCTTGGAGGAGAGATGGGATTCTTCGTCACAAAGCAGATCTTGGTCAAAGCAGAGGAGTGCATACAGCACAAGCCCACAATTGACCAACCATAACACGGGCGAGATCATTCCCATCACCAAGTTGTAGTAGATGATGGACTGCCAGGTGGTGAGGAACTCACATGTCTTGCAGCTTAGTATACTGCGCAGACAAGGCTCGGGGTCGACCTCCAACTCGTGATAAGCTTTGAACATGATTGATATGATAAATGGAAGAGATGGGGAAGGTCCACCATTATATATATAGCTTCTGTACACAAATATGTTCTGTGCACAAAACCTAGGTTGTTTGAGAGGTGTTTCAGTTTCACCCCGTCTCAGATTACTGCCGCATTGGGCCATGACAATAGCACTCGACAGAAAGACTGCGACCCAATATTCAACCAAATACCACCACCGAAATATCCAACTGTTAGAAGCATGAAATACACAGACACCTTAATATACGAAATCACCAAATCTAGTATTTTAGGTCATTGCTGAACTAATATGCCGGACTTGCGAGTAGCTGTATACCTCCTAGTAGCAAAAGCCACACTAGGTACAGTGACTTCATCAATCTACTAACATCGAATGTACTAATTATGAGTTTACTAATATCGAATGTACTAATTATGAATACACTAATTACAAATCTACTAATTTACAACCCCGAGTTTAGGATATCAGTATAAATAGGATGTCTACCACAATGGGAAATACTCCACTCTAAATAGAGTATTCTGTACTATCTTCTCTTGCTAATCCGGATTCTTCTACTCATATTTACTTTTTAGTCTGTTGTTGCCTTCTATAGTCATCTATAATTAGTCTTGAGAAATTCTACTATAGA
Organism: Metschnikowia sp. 00-154.1; assembly: GCA_002370645.1. NCBI lineage: Eukaryota > Fungi > Ascomycota > Pichiomycetes > Serinales > Metschnikowiaceae > Metschnikowia > Metschnikowia sp. 00-154.1. Next base: position 314,088 of record NKZI01001809.1, on the reverse strand, counting down.
ACTAACCTACATTTGCATCAGGCTTATTAGTAGTATACAAAGTGTTACTATTAGTAGTCTCTAAATAGTACTAGTGACGGACGTAGAACGCGTGTCTCCACCATAATTGAAGATAAATTTGGCTAAGAATAATATTCAGCTTCCAGACGCTAATTCCATAGTTTTTCCAGCGCAACAAGACTTGACTTCTATGAACCTAGAAATTTGCGAGTCCACAAGTATACATATATCTTCAAGAGGTTAAAATTTACATTCAAGTGTATAGAAAAAGAGATACACTAACATTAAGAATCTCTAATTCAAATTGTATAGCTGAGTTTTTGATCAAGCCAAGGACTACACCAAGTGAAGTGGTAGTCATCGTGATTGTACTAGATGATTGGAAGGCCAATGCCAAAGGCGTAGACTATAGAGATGGGTAACCCCCCTATTTTGATGTTAGTAGTGGATTCACTGTTAGTGGGTATTTTAGTAGCTGTTATAGTTTCTGTTGTTTCTGGTAGTGTTAGTTGCTGTAGTAGTGAATACTGGTAGATGTAGTAACTGAGTGGCTGTTATTGCTGTCATTATTACATAACAAACAGCTTCACAACAGTCTTGATAGAGATCATGTAAGTGTCGCGGTTTTTTCACTTTCCTGGAATTAAAAGACGTTTATGCATTGCATTTGACTCTTGGGATTAAGTGTTGGTATTGGTTTGCGAGATGCGCAGGTAGAGATATTTTTCGCACCTAAAGCCAGGAAGATTAGAAGTACCTATAGAATGAACTGTACTCCACAGGTTCCTTTACCAAATTAGTGATGTAGTGGAAGTAGTCTAATGCTATTGACGTAATATAGTAATAAAGTGGTTGAGTAGTAGTAGCTAGTAGTCAGTAGTAGACTAGTAGCTGGTAGGAGTAGAAGAGTAGAGTAGTAGAGTGGTAGAAAAACAAAGTAGCTACTGGTAGTAGAGTATGAATTGTAGTCTAAAGAATATAGTATTATCCCAATTATAAAAAACAGCGCTTTTGAAATTATTAAAGGAGACTTTTTATGGTGGATATATTCAGGTATTCAAGCCAAGAGGTACAGATTCATATCTTACTGACTTTAACTCACATTGTTAGATTCTAATTGTTAAGTCAGGTACTCTATTTACTGTGTTAATTCGCCGATGATTCGTCAAAAGGGAGAATCTAAGCTGTTTTTTTAGTGCTTCGAGTGAAAACGTGGCTGCGAAAACCCAGCACGATAACGATACTGATGAGGAAAGATACTGTCAAATGGTATGTGACTACGTTATTCAATGGCATTATTAATATCAGATGACCTAAGCTTCTTAATACCCCTATGGGCCAGCTCTGCCTATAGTGAATCTAACAGTATCCATGAAATACATACTATTTGGGTGAGTGTCCCTCATACTCAAAGATTGAGTTCCAAGACTAGCTTCGGATACCAACTTGAGGCTAAGTTCAGACTAATACAATTGGGGTCTCCATATCCCAATGACTTAGCTAATACTCTTTTTTTTTCGAAATTTCCAGACTGGTTTGAAATAGTTAGGGCACAGATGGACGATGTGCGGCCATGGGTCCATGCTACAATATATCCAGAGATGGTGCTTTATATACAATCGATCTAAAATTATATATTGGATAAGATTTAATAAAACCGAAATAGTTATAAATAAATAGTAGTGGTGGAGTAGTAGTAGTATTCTGTAGTGTATAGATAATAGTATTATATAGTGATGCTCACAGTGCTCACAGTGCTCTAAATGGGTGTAAAATGGGTGAAAAGTGAGGACAAAATGTGCGTATAATAGTGCTCATAAATTAGTCTAAAAAGTGCCCATAAAAAAATAGTCTAAAATGTATGTTGAATATATGGTAGTCAATTATTGTAGAAATCATGACTCAGAAAAGTATGTCTACTTTAGTGTGTGAATGATGGTCAGAAGTATTTGGGGGGTACTGAGGTGCCTGGTGCGTTCATTTCTATCTACTATTGTGTAGAGCTACAGTGGACTTATGGCCAAGCAGGTGAGAGATACTCCGCTACCAATTCCAAATCCACCCAGACTCGAGCCAAAAAAAAAAAAATAATCAACTCTCAAAAATATCCTCTAGTCTATAATCTTCTCTTTGTTGTATTCCCTAAATCTGTCCCTTCATTTCCTTCTCCCTTTCCTTATACTGGACCTTCGTGCTTGAGTGCGCATTCGCATCCGCCTATCTCAGTAGCACTCATGCACATCTATAGCACTCACATGCTGCCATGTCCACGTTTGACCTCAACACGGTGATCGACTCGCTCGGATCGTCCAAGATCAAAACTAGGAATGAGGTTTTAAACTCGCTCCAAAAGGTACCCTATGTGAAACTCGCTCATAACCCCAGGCAGTTCCTAGCTCTACTGCAGGCACTCCTACGAGCCATAGAGATCGAACGTGATTCCACGCTGGGAACACTTCCAGCGCCGGTGGTTGCCCGTGTCAATAATGCATCTCTAATACTCCGTGAGTTGGTCGAGGCTTCCTTGAATCTTCCTGTCAAGCAACGTCCTAAATTCAAGGGCTACTTTACTATACTTTCCACTCTATTGAGCCTCTACTTCAATGCTTTAGGTGAGGACTCGTTTGGACCATGTACGGCGGACTTTGCTCAAATCTTCGATAAGTTGCTTAAGCTGGAGCCGTTTTTCTGTCATTTGAGCCTGGATCTGTGGACGAAATGCTACAAATTCGTGTGCAGAGCTATAACTCATGAGTTCAATGGCCCTTCTTTGAACGATAGTCTCCTCCGAGATTTGTTCTCAAGCTTGGACTCTTTGATGGGCTCCTCTTCTTCTACCATCTTGCCATTGGTACAACTGCATACATACTTCTCCCTTTTGCCGATCTTGAAAAGGGCTGTGGAGAACTATATACGAAGGGAAAACCCCATTATCCTAAGTACTTTTCAAATCATCAATAAGTTGCTTGTGGCCCTCTCAACTGAAGACTTTAGCTTCCTACATGAGGTGATCCATTTGGGAGTGACTACAATCTTGCAGTTCAGCTCCACATCCCTAGACCCATTGTTCATGCAATTCCTTTTGTTTTTAAACCACGAGTCATTTTATCGATACTTTGACATCTCGTCGTATCCCAAACTCGTGAATGCCGATTCTCTGGCAGATTCCCCCATTGATTCTCTTGCAGGAGATGAATCTAGTCGTTCTCTTTATACTTTGGGCATGCTAATCCAAGCACTCTTAGTAAGATCACAAACTCCAAGTTCGAAGCTTGCCTCTAAGGATATCGAGGTATGCAGATCAAAAGAAATTATAGACTGGTACCATTTACGGAGCGTATGCCATAGCTCTGAAAATACCCAGCCATGGCTCTTACTCATGGCAATTCCTCAATTGGTCTCGTTATATTACAAGACCCGAGAAAACAAGACTAGCAGTTCTGGAAGTCCCAATCCAGAGAGCTATAGAAGTTGGACTGATGGCGCAGTCGCCAATAAACGGCAGAAGGTGAAGGACTTTAGAGCAAAGTTCTCCACATGCAGCAATACGTTGCAGTTTCTCTCGTCTTTAATGGAGGAATCAGATTTAAGGTTGCAAACCATTGGCTTACAGCTTATTGTGTTTTATTTCGAATGGGTTTCCTTCAATAATATTGATTTATCGTCCCAAATCATGCCGAAACGACAAACTGAAGACTCCGAGTCTGACAAAGTCGATTCAGGTTACACCTCCAATTTCCTAGCATTAAAACCTGATTGCGACAGATCAGATCTAGGAGACTTGTTTCCCATGTTACTCAGGCTCTTGACCGAGAAGAACCTCAGTTTTTGGACTTTGGCATGTTTCCGGTCCCTCTTTGTCTGTTTTCAAATATCAGCGGACTCTTGTCGGCCTTTATTCACTGAACAAACCCATCAATTGTTGAAGTTGCTTGTGCCAATGGTGAAAGATCGAGCCCTTTGTCATATGTCGTGTTCCCTCTTCCACGATGTGATCTCCATACAAAATAGAAGTGGTCTACAGAAGTTATTTGATAAGGGTATGTTAAGCCAAATCCAGAGCATTCTTGATCTCTCCGACATTGCAGGACCGGCACTATTAAGCGATAGCGGGATCGAGTTCTGGGTGAGCTTAGCAAGGGTCTTTAAGAACGTGAGTTTTCCCAGAGAAGGCAATCTTCTGTTCAGTGTTCTGCGCTGGATCATTGGAAAATGGGATGATGCTTTTGAATATACGTCTCTACGGGAAAAGCCTTTGATTTCAGCGAGGAAATTGGCCGAGACTCTTCTTTGGATAGGCGGTTTGGAGACCTCTGTTCCAGACACACTTGAAACAAAGCTTGAGGCACCCAAAAGAGACTTATTTTGCATTACTAATAGTGAGAAGCTACAAAGATTCATCGCACTTGAAGATCAGCAAGCACCTTTTCTTACAGAAGATACTGTTAAGGTGACTAAAATCACCGGCTCAAATGACCTGGTTGATGAGGTAGTGAAAAAGATGTGTGAAAGTTTCCGTACAATTCTTAAGGACGAAATCAGTGTTCCAAATACATTGACTTATGCAATATACTTGATGCAAATTGCTGAAGCACTTTTACACGAGTACCTTATCCATGCAAACGACTTGCAAAGCAAAGCCAGAAGTTTAACGGCGTCTCTTGCGCCTTTTATCAGCCTGAGGGAACAAGCTGCGTTCGCTATATTGATTATCTTGGCATACAAGCCCACCCAAAACCTTTTGGGTGGTCTATGCTTTCCCTTTGAGCTCATCGACTACCATTTCCGATACTTAGCCTCTACCCACGACCGAAACTCCGAGTTTCTGGGTGCAAATGAACTTGATGTGGAGTTTTCTCAACCTTCACAATGCGACTCAGTCAAAATGGATGCTCCTCAGATGGTCAAAGCCAGTCGCGTTGAATATTTCGAGTTTCTATTGGTTTACCAGGGTTGTCCCATGGAGGAGCTCTCCAGGATGATGCAGGGCTTTTCTTCCGAGGAGACTCTTGCGTGCTTTGAAATTCTTGTTCGGATGCAGGAAACCATGTCATTAAAACCAAGCGAAAGCTCACTTGGACATGTGATACGCTTACTAGGTGATGGACCTTTGGCATCTCATGAGACTGACCGATCTGAAGTCACTATCAAGCTAGCCTGCAGGCTAGTGAAGAGAGCATATCATTTCTTGGGTTCCGAGAACCTGCAGATGGAGACCTACTGCTTGGATCTCATCAATTTCTTTCTCCAGTGTTTGAGGAAGAACCTATTTATCAGTGAATCGTTATTGGTAGAGACATGGGCCTTATGCTTGGAGTACACACAGTACAATGCAGAGAAAGTGGTCTCTAATGCTGATATTAGATCGCTCTTCCTACAGTCGTTTGATTCCTTCACTAACCGAATGAAGCTAGCACTCTCACATGTGATAACCACATTCATTGCTTCTAAAGACTTGTCGACTCAAATGCTATTTCTACAAGAGATCTGCCAGCACTTTCCAACTCCACAATCGTCGGTGGAACGAAGTGCCACGTTCTGCTTCTTCATGAGCTTGCTTACTGATCACGACACCCAAATCTGCCACCAGATAATGCTCATTCTATTGGAGTACTCGGAGTTTGCTTCGTTCGTTCCTTACTTCATTCAGGGCATTAAGCTTATTGCTGATATCCACGAGAAACAAGACACTCGGGAACTCTTTAAGGAAGTGAGAGTCGACTTGATCAAAACATGGCTCACTACTGATCTCGACCTTTTTGAGTTTCCTTTTCGTGCTTTTGGGTACATTGACCTGTCGGTATTCTTTCTAGACAATTGTCGGTATATCATTGCGATTATCAGCTCGCTTGAAGCACAATTTCTTAATGAACTGCGCAAAAAGACCTTGCTTGACCATTTGACCAAAATCAAGTCATGTACTGTTCTGGAGTTGGTCAAGGATTGTCTTCCTTTGACTGTGGCTTTGGCATATACCTCCAAAGGAACACGAAACAAGGTTTTCCAGACATTATCTGATCTTTTACGGGACTCTTATGAGCCTAGTATGAAGGATAAGTTTCTTCTTATCGTGCTTGATATTGCCAAAATGACTGATGTTCGAAGTGGTCCTGCTCTTGGTGCTGCACTCAACAACACCTCGTCTGAAAAGACTTATATTCCCAAAAAAGTCATTAATATGTTGAACTCGTCCAAAATCTCGCCTGTGTCCAGTGTGGATCTCATATCAGCTCTCATTTCAAAGTACAGCAATGAGAAAGAGTTCTGGGACGTCTCGACGGTGTACTTTATATTCCGTCAACTTTCCTTGGATCTTGATACAAATGATATATCACAGAAGATAGCAGTTTTGAGACGAATCCAGTTTTTCTGGCACATTAGCAAAACCGGCTTTCAGGATCTCAATCTTGTGCAGTTGGTAATGGAGCTTTTCTCGCCTTTAATAAACGCAGGATTCGATGACGAAATCTCCTTCTTGTTCAACCAATTGGACTTTGTGTGGTTCAACACTGTAATGGCTGAAGATATTCTTCCTTCGGTCATTACTTTCCTTTCTCAATTTAGTGGACAAGTTCACGAAGTATTCACAGATTTCTGTCTGAAACTTGAAAAAAGTTTTTTGGAGGTCTGTGAAAAGGAATTGAAGCCTGCTCTTCGATTTTTGTTTCTGATGAGAATCCTGGGCCAGAAACCCCCGTTGATATTTGAGGATGTAAGAGTCTTTTTGGTCCATGACAGCATGAGGAAAAGTATTCTGCGGTGCTACGATGCTTGGGTGCATTTAGTCTCTGAACTCTTTATCTACACCTATAGACCGGAAAAAACATCGGTGATTGAGTGTGACCAGATGCCGAGGTTGGTCAGATTATTCTTGACCCACAATGTTCCCATCCACAACGGAGACACGCGTTTTCCTCTATGGGTGTCTGAGTACTTGGCCGATTATTACCTCTCTGGAACATCACTTAATAGTGATATAGGAAAAGCAGAGTTGTTCACAGACCAGGTGAGCCAGAACTTGAAGAGAACGTCTATGGATTTCGATCTGGAGTCCACTACGATTAATTCTTTCTTGAAAGATTTGGTTGATGTTTATGAATGTGGAACTAATCAAACAAAGGCATTTGTGGAATCCATTGTTGGGGTGCTTTCATGGAATCTTAGCGATAAAAGCTCCAAGTTCATCGATTGGGCCGATTTTGAAAGTCTCTTTCAACCCTATATCGTTGCTTTACACCCTCAGTCTTGTGATTATCTTAACGAGAAAAGTCCCACCTCGAACGGAGCTAAATCTTGCGAGAAAATCGTCGATTCTTTACTTCGTAACGAGTGTGAGTTCATGTTGTCTCTAGTCCACAAGATTCCTGCATTCACCAGCATGGCTTCAATCATCACCAGCTGTGTGGTTCGCTTGCCAGATCTAGCAGTCAAAACTCTACCCAGCTTTGTTCTATTTTTCCTCCATATGGTTCCAAAAGGTAAGGATACGATTCGCCAGTACCTCGAGGGCCAGTATTCCCAAAAACCGTACTGTTCTAGAAAGACAGAATTGATGACAAGCATAGTTTTGGGGATCAGGATTGGGGCCAAGCGGAATATCAGACCGTATAAGGATTTGTATGAGTCGTTGGACCATAATGCCATTTTCTATATGGTTAAGGAGAGCAAGCTGCCTGAATCAGCATTGATGCTTTTTGAAGACTATACTGATAATCAATTTGACATGGTGGACTTGTCTCGTTACAGGGACCCCTTGACGGATATTTATTGTGCACTTGATGAGTTTGATCTCATTTCAGGTATGCCCTATGATGTGACTTTTGAAAACTCACTCAAGCTTTTGAATGCTGATAGTCTGTCAGCAGAAGCGTTTGAGTATGATAATAGTTTCATGGATGCATCGATTGCTTTGGGTGAGCCTTTTGAGGCTCGGCACATGATCCAGTCATTGCTTGGAGACGGAATGTTGGGGCTTTCCAAGCTCTTAAGCGAGACATCATACGATTCTGGAGAGTCTTCTCATAGCACCAGAGAATCCTCACATAATACCAGTGAATGGTCATGGAAATTGAACCAATGGCAAGCTCCGGCGGACGAAACCTCCGCCAAAAAACACGATGTGATATACTCTTACTTTAAGCAGCTCCAGGATGCACCCATTGCAGACCTACAATCACGTGAAGCCACATTGTACAATGATACAATGACAAGGCTTTTGAACCAACACACTGACTTTTTGAGTAAGCACATGGATGTCAAGTGCCGCAAGCAGCAAATGCAAGTATGGCTCGAGACCTTGGCTATCTTGAGAAGTGTCAGTATGATTTTTTCGTCGAAGGCCGAAAGTTTTGTTTCTGATTCTGTCTCCTTTGAGAAAAGCACGTCATGGTTTGAGTCCGAGGATTCTGGTCGCTGTGAAGATGTGATTCTCGCCAGGAAGCTTGCTTTCGACATCTGCAAAAAGTTGGCTCCTGAGAATGAATACGTATTCTTCGGGGAAGTCATTTCTGAGGGCATTTTTTCTAGCAAGAAAGATCTTTGTTTGTTAGGTCAGGTCAATGAGCTTCTGCGGTTTAATGGTCTCTTTCAAAAAGAAGGGTACCACCAAAAAGCCATCAACTCCTCTGTCTTACTAGAAAAACTCAGCAAGAATGTGAAGTTTGACGATTCGAAGCAGCAGTTACAATTGAAGCAATTCTCAGCCTACCAAGCAGCCCAAACCCTTTGGACTTCGGGAAAAACAAGCATTCCCATTACTATGTTGACCAAACTCGAGGAAACAGGAACCATTCTGTTACGGTTTCCTCGGCTCAGTGTTCATCTGCAGTTGATCAAGGCTCATTTGGCCAAGTGGAAAGCAGACTCCCGAATGGATTTGGGCATCAACATTCTCCAGCAGATCGTGCATCCCATGGAAGCTTCCATAGGCGAGATAGAGCTGATCAGCCAGCGAACCCAAGTTTACAATCTCCTCGCCCGTTTCTGCGAGCAGCAGTACAAGTCACCAGTCTTGGAAGAACAGCTCCGGGAATTGACCAATAGAGTCCAAGACCGCAAAACAGAGATAGACGACATCAAAATATACTACAGCAAGAATTCAGTGACCAGCACGGAGAAAAAGGCCGTTCAAAAATACTACAATCGCTTGAAAAGCCAGCTTACCTCCGAGACAGATGAACTCGACAGAGCTAAAGACACTAAGTTGAGCTTCGTTTCCACGTCCATCAAGTTTTACCTCGAGGCCCTTTTGATCGATGAAAACGATGAGTATGTGGATAAATTCTTTTCTGCCTTTTTCGAGCTCTCCACCAATGACCAACTTCAGGAGTCTCTCAATGAGTCTCTCAACCAATTGAGTTCCTACAAGTCAGTGTCGTGGTGCACACAGATTTTGTCTCGAGCATCCAACGATCCCACAGCCTTCCAACAAAATGTTCATGATCTTATCATAAAGATCTGTCTAGACCATCCGTTCCATGCCCTTTATCCACTTCTATCGTTGATCTTCAGTGAGAAAATGGCGTCCGAGACCTCGAATCTCGAGATGCTAGCACGGGCTACGGCGGCCAAGAACATCAGGAGCTCGCTTCAAGCGTCCAGTTCCGAATATGCCTCGGAGTTGTTGTTGCCTATTGAACAATTGTGCCAGCAGTTCATATCGCTTGCAGAAATGAAAAGTACCCGAGGAAAACCTCTTCATTTGGACAAGCTCAAGATTGGAGCCTATTTCATGAATGAGCTCCCGAACTTGCCTCCTCCCACGCTTGAGTTGCTGGTTAGCAGAAACGGCTACAAGCACGTGCCCAACATGGTTAGCATGGAGAAAGAAGTGAAGATTGCAGCATCCGGGCTCAGTTTGCCCAAGATAGCAAAACTAAAGCTTTCAGATGGTACCAAGCACAAAATGCTTCTCAAGCATGGTGCAGATGATTTACGACAAGATGCCATTATGGAGCAGGTATTCGAGAAGGTCAACCGTATCTTTGTCAAAGACAAGGAAACCCGGAAACGGCATCTTCTCATCCGCACATACCGCGCCGTGCCTCTTGGTCCTAGAGCAGGAGTGATTGAGTTCGTGCCCAACTCCAAAGCTCTCATTGAGGTGATCTTGCCCTACCACACCAAAATGGACAATATGAAGGTGGAAAAGGCCCGGGAGATGATGAAAAAAAACCAGAGTGCCGATTCGAAGCAACGGCTCAAGATCTACAAGACCATTGAGAGTTCCATCAAGCCCGTTCTAAGGCATTACTTTGCAGAGAACTTCCTTACTCCAGATACGTGGTTCCACAGCAGACAACTCTACACTCGGGGAGTAGCCACCACATCCATGGTAGGCCATATCCTTGGGCTAGGAGACCGACACTGCAATAATATCTTATTGGACGAGTTTACTGGAGAACCCATACATATTGACCTAGGCGTTGCGTTTGACCAAGGCAAACGGCTTCCCATCCCGGAGATGGTGCCTTTCCGACTCACGCGAGACATTGTGGATGGGTTCGGGTTCATGGGCATTAACGGCTCGTTTAGTCGGTTATGTGAGCATACGCTACGGGTTCTCAGGTGCAACCAAGAACACATATTAGGTATTCTCGATGTGCTACGCTGGGACCCGTTATATTCATGGTCCATTTCACCCATCCGAAAGAAGAAACTACAGGAAGAAAGCCCGGCGCACATCAAGGCAGAACCCAGGCGAGATGCCCTGGAGGCTGAGAGTGCCATACTCATGGTCACTGAAAAGTTGCATGCTGGAGGCTTGAGTGTGGAGGCTATAGTGCGAGATTTGATCCGAGAGGCTACCAGCGAGCAGAACCTAGCGGTGATCTACTGCGGATGGTATCCATTCTATTAGGCTAGACTAAGCAGTCTAGCCATTGATCTATTAGAAGTACAGTATATGATGATCTATAAAGGTTCGGGACAGGGTTAAAGATAACTGACAAAGATAACTGACAAAGATAGACAGTCGTAGATAACTGGCATAGATAGAAGACTGGAGAGAAGACTAGAGAGAAGAGAGTTCATTCTATTATACCCTGACGAATACAGTGCACTAAAAGAATACAAACAACTCTCGGTATTCCACTATACTCTATGACCATAGTTGAGAGTACTAATCGAGAAGTACATAGATCCTTTCTTTGGAGAGTTCTGATCCTTTAATATTCATTCATTTATTTGGACTGAGTAGACTAGTACAGTGCAATATAGTGTAGTATAGCGTACTATGTGTGGTATAGTGTGGTGTAGTATAGTGTGGTGTAGTATAGTGTGGTGTAGTATAGTGTGGTGTAGTATAGTCTGGTACAGTCTAATCTAGTATAGTAGAGCATGGTACAGTAGAGTATAATCTAGTATAGTCCAGATTAATAGTGTAGCAGTGTACAATAGAGAAGAAAGTAGAGTAATCCAGTCTATTGTAGTATAGGGTATAGTATAGGGTATAGTATAGGGTATAGTATAGGGTATAGTAGTGTAGTAGTGTAGTAATGTAGTAATGTAGTACTGTGGTAGTGGGTATGCACTAGAAAAGAAATCCTCCTAAAACAGAATACTAAATCTATCCGAAATTCTAATCATAAAAAATTCCATTCATAAGCATCTGGTTATCGGCCTGTTAGACAGTCCTCTGCATACTTATCAGGCATGAGCACTGAGAAAAAAGGTCACCACACATGAGCAACATCGTCACGGTTCCACTCAATATCGTCAGCAGAAAAACAAACAAGCACATAAAAAATGCCTCTGCACAACTACGAGCAACCTATGGCTCCGCAAGCCGGCAATTGACTTTGGTGGCCGCGTGTGAGGAGGGGATCTTTGAGGCGCAAATCTCTCTACACGAGCTCCACCAGGCCAAATCCAAGCCTGACCTCGACTCAGCAACATGGCAACGTAAATTGTTGGAATTGCTTGGCCTAAGAGAAATTCATGGATTGGAGACTGGATTCGGAAATACTGGATTAGGAAATACTGCGCTGGAAAGTACTGGAGTGGTAGAGACTGAACATACTGAGCATACTGAGCATACTGAGCACACTGAACTAGTTGGACAAAAAGACCTGAAATTAGTGCTAAATGCCAGACTCACCACTGACGATTCTTACGATGACGAGACCGGGGAACTTATGCCCGAATGTGGCGAAAAGTTGCCTGAATTCGAGTTATCCGTAAATACGCTGGATGTGCTTTCGATTTTGTACGGCCGGCTAGTGTTGCCCTTTAAAGACGTGGAAGTGGTGCCATATACCGAACGAGCACATTACAACATGCTCACGTGGATAGGGGATTTGGTGCTGGAAAACAAACGGCTCCGCAGTGATTTACATGAAACGCATCACAACTTGGCCCAGCAGATTTCCGTATGTGCAGCCCTAGAGAAGGAGGTGCACCAGATGACCTCTGACTATGGTGCAATCCTACAGGACTTGGAGAACCGGTTTTTCCAGGTGTTGAATGAAAAGAGACGCAAGATCGCGCAACTTGAGCCCGAAGGTGAGGGCAACTTGGCTCTCTTGAACCTAGAGTATGTAAAGCGCAACTCCACCAATCTCAACCGGGTATTTGTTGAAGATATAGTGGCTGGCAGGAAGCTAGTGTCTCCCAGTAAGAGGAGCCGAGCGAGGAAACGTCTCAGAGAGGTGAAGGATATTCTGTCATCACCTGTGAAGAGAGAGATTAAAATGGAGCAAGTGGAGCCTAAAATAGAAGAGAAGTCAGTGGAATTAGCCTCCAAATTGGATTCAAAATTGGATCCAAAATTGAAGCAGGTGGAGCCTCAAACAAGCGGTGAAAATGGACCACAGCAAAAGAGAACAAGGTATTCCAAGGCTACCAGTGAAGGAAACGAAGATGCAGGAGACGACTCAGGAGACGATGCAAGAGAGGTTTTAGGAGATGAAGATAAAGACAATGAAGGTGCAGGTTATCAAGAGAGTGAAGGATCTAAAGAAGATACTAGGCTTGATGGGCTTGGTACAAGGGTCAAGGCAGAGTCTTCAGAGGTGGTGGGCCAAGAATCTGGGGTAATGGATGAAGCAGGCTCACGTGCCGCGCGATCTCACCGGCGCGCTCTGGACGTTTCCTCTGCCTCAACGCACTACAGTGGGCTGGAGATGGAAAACGAGATCTCGAGCATTCCAGGTGAAGGTGGCTTTGAAAAATCTCAATCCTCCCCCGTGACCATGGACATTGCCCTTCCCGATTCGGAAAGCGAGGATTCCGGAGACGTGACGCAGTACTCCGAGTGATGACGGACGCACGTCACGTGCGATGCTCTTCGCAGTCCTAAATGTGCGGCGATCAAAGAAAGCGTGCTACGCGCAGAGTAAGCTGAAAAAAAATTCGACCCCACTGCTACTACCTGTCCATAACTGCATCGTCTAAAATCCCGAGTGACGAGTATTTTCAAAAGGTGGCCTCTGAATTCAAGTGTTTCCCCTCTGAATTCTAGTGTGTCCTTTGAAACCAAGGCTTCCTTCCATTCGTTTACCCGCATTTGGCTCCGTTCCTTTTTTACGCCTCGAGCATAGCCCGTTTCCCTCTACACCAACGGCTGCTTCGTGTATTTATTATCTTTACTTCATTCTGCATCCTGGCTTCTCTGCTATTTTTTCCACAGACCGTCTCCCCAGAGTTCTCCTTGATTATCGATTCCTTCCTTTCTCCTGCATTCCGTCATGTCTTACTACAACCCCTACCACACCACGCCCCAGCCTTTCGTATCCCAGCAATATTCGGAGTACCAGATGCCCCGTAATGATGTCCAGGCCCAGAGCCACGACTATAACCCGGCACAGTCCCATGACTTCTACCCTCCGCAGTATGACCGGGACTACCGGACCAACTACTCCCAAAGCATAGACACCTTTGTCCATCCGACCCGGAGCGTGGAGGCTTTTGACACTTCGCCTCCGCCCGAATCGGCTTTTTTCGGCTCCAACAACTTTTTGGATCAGAACTTCCAGGACCCCTATAACAGTCCTCCTGAGCCTCCTGCCAACTTCTCACAAACCTCTTTTGGACTTTCTGAAAGAACTGTATCTGCTGGTAATGGAGATTATGTGTTTGGCCAGTCCCTGTCCAACGTAACGTCTCAAGAAAACGTCTCACAGGTAGACCATGCTGCTCCTTCCAGAACGGTATACTTGGGGAATATCCCCAGTGACATCGAGCCCAATGAGTTGTTGGACTATGTGAGAAGCGGAATCTTGGAAAGCGTTAAGATCCTCAGTGCCAAGAACTGTGCCTTCATATCATTTATCGATCTGCAATCAGCCATGTTGTTCCACTCCGATTGCATCTTGAAGAAGTTGAACATCAAGGGCAACGATATCCGAATTGGCTGGGGCAAGAACACTCCGATCCTTCCTATAGTCAAGGATGCCATCCAAAAAGATGGTGCTACGCGGAACGTTTACCTTGGCAACTTGCACAACTCGGTCACTGGCCAGCTCATCACCGAGGATGAGTTGAAGGAGGACTTATCGGTGTACGGAGTGATTGACTGCATCAAGATCATCCGCGAGAAGGGCATTGCGTTCATCCACTTTTTGTCGATCTTAAGTGCCATCAGATGTGTATCTGATTTGCCTACAAAGGAGAAGTACTTGGACAAAAAGTGCTTCTATGGAAAAGACCGGTGTGCATTCATCACCAAGACCCAGCAGCACAATGCCGCGCAGTACTTGGGGTTGGCTCCGGGAATGGAGCATGTGGTTACTGCTGCTGATAGAGAGTTCATTTCTTCGGCTCTCGTACAGCAATCGGCTGCCGCTGCCCAAATAGCCACCCAGGCCGGTGGGGCCAATAACTTGGGGAACCGAACCGTGTACTTGGGCAACTTGCACCAGGACTCGTCCGTGGAGGAGATCTGCAACGTTGTACGTGGAGGATTGTTGCAGAGCATACGTTTCTTGAAGGAAAGACACGTGTGTTTCATTACCTTCATCGACCCCATTGCAGCAGCGCAGTTTTTTGCGCTTTGCCAGCTCCACGGCTTGACCATCCATAATAGACGCATCAAGGTGGGATGGGGAAAACACTCCGGGCCGTTGTCCAATGCCTTATCGTTGGCTGTGTCTAATGGAGCATCCAGAAATATTTACATTGGCAACATCAGTGACTTTGTCTACTTCAATGCACAGAAGTTGAGAGACGACTTTTCTTCGTTCGGAGAAATCGAGCAAATCAACTATCTTGAGGAGAAGAACTGTGCTTTCATCAACTTTGTCAACATTAGCAATGCCATCAAGGCCATCGACGGCATCAAGTCGTTTAAAGACTACAAGACGTTGAAGATCAACTTTGGGAAGGACCGCTGTGGAAACTTGCCCCGGCAATTCCAGAACCAGCCTCTGCACAACACCCAGCCTCTACACAACACTCAGACTCAGCACAATACCGACACACGTCAGTTTGGTGCTCCGCTGTTCTCAGACGATGCTGGCCAACCAATGGATTTTGCTCGTCCCATGTGATACGATTCCATGACCATGTATATACTCACCTCATACATAATACATCTCATACATAATACATCTCATACATACACATTAGGCATAAATTCAGACATATTAGCTATGTTTCTATCAAGAAATTTGATCCTTGAACTACTCTAATCTATTAGGTTGTTGACATTATAACTATTACACACTGATATATTTGTGTGCCTGTATGCAGGATATGATTTATAAGTACCCCCAATTCCTCTTCCATAACCCAAATCTCGCTACGAAATCCATGTCAAATAATGCTAAATGGGTCATTTCCAGTACAATTCTTTTTTTATATTTATATATAACAGTACTCCAGATATGGGATCTAGACATGAGACCCAGTCTTCTAGTCAGACATCTAGTCAGACAAACCCATAATTAAGTATATAGATATAATGTATATACGGTTCTTGTTAGACCCACCATGGGTAGTGTACTACCCATGTGGATGCTGAAACCCTGCACTGGTCGATCAGATGTTGAGCGGCCTTCGGCCCTCAATACGACCTCTATTCCTCTATGCCGGACCAGTCTAAATAAGGTGCGATGGTTCCTCCTTGAGGAATTATCGACGAATAAACATACAAAACACACTAGAACAGAGTACTGGACGTAAACCAGAATCTAACAGTTCTGATGCTACTTTCATTTTGCCTGTATATTATCTTATTCCCTTATTCAAAGCAGTCATCATTCAAATACGGTTATGGTGTGGTTACGAGCCCCGCGCATGTTTTCCCCTCCCCATTATCCATACAATCATTCAGTAATATGACATGTTGGAAAACAGCAATCAAGAGCGCGCTACTAGCCCACGGCTTGCGGGGTAGCAAGCAATCAGTTTTCGCAGCAATCAATTGTAGCAACAATTGTTGCAGTGGTGAAGGAAGAATCTCTCCATTATATAATGGGGACTTCGCCCCATTCTATTATTAATAACTTAATTTTACATCAACTGTCAGAGGTATACCAAGATGCCTCCAAGAACCAGACCCACCAAAAAGATCTCGTATTAATAATACTTCAATGAACCCTGACCACTCTCTGGTCCTCCTGGTGCCGCAACTGTCGTTGCGGATCTGGCGTTATCTTCTTTACATGACAGCTGAAACATATCTGAAACATATCTGAAACATATTTGAAACATATCTGAAACATATCTGAAACACAACTAAAACACATCTCAAATACATCTGAAAAGTATCCATAACTTATTTGAAACTTATATGAAACATTCCTATCATTACCTTTTTCTCATCCAAATTAAAATGTAGTATTTCCATTTCGCAGTCGCATCCAAATGTACCCTCTTCTATCAAAAGTCATCTAGTAATACATTTCTCCCATACTTAATATATATATAATCTATACATTTAGCTATACACAATATACATGATTTATACATGAAGTCAAATTATCGAGTGATACGGAATCTTATATTTTTATAACCATGGAGCATGGACATCCTCATATCTCATATATAATGAATAGACACTCTACTCCATACTCTAACGTGTGTACGACTCTACTTTATACTATACCTCTGCTAGTGCTGGTCTACTATATCGGAATAGTGACAATACTGAGTCTAGTGGCATTATATACATAGTCCACGCGCATCCAGACAACCTATATCAGGTCACATTTTGGGGAGGATTTTGGTCACCACCACCATGGAAAAGAAGAGAATAAAAACAAAAACCATAGTCTTAATCATGAAAAAAAGCGAGATCTTTCCTCCTGATTTCTCTGACAAGTACGAGTTCAAGTTCTGGCCCACGGACTGCATCAACGTCAGACTCTTCATCATGTTCTCACTGGACTCCGACACCAACTTGGAGTCCTCGACGATCTTGGACGAGAGGGATTGTGCCGAGGTTTTGAGCGTGGATGCCAATGCCGTCAAGTCCGAAATAATGTCCTCTTGGAAACTCTCGTGGTACTCGTTCATCTGCTCCTTTCTCTCGTTATCAAAGCTGGTGGTGTTTCCATCAGCAAGGAGTCTTTTTCGGAGCGATGCATAGTCGTCATCCTCCGTTGCGGGTTGCTGTGTTTCTTCACTGATGGTCTCCACCGGCTCAGGCACGGATTTCTCCTCCTCGTGCTCGGAAGCAAATGTCGATAGTGAGCCTTTGTTCTCATAGAGAAGATCCTCTATCTGATTGGATAAGGTAAGCACCTGAAAACGGGTATCGTCGTATGCCCGGTTGCTCTTATGGGACGATAATGCGTTTATGAGACGAGGAATGTCCAAGCGGATCTTCTGTAGAGTGAGTTTCTCTAGGAACGGGTTGGGGTTGTGAGCCCTGTCCGCGAGCAACTCGTCCACTTCATGTCGGTATTGCTGCGAGATGGTGGATACTGATTTGATGGAAAGGCTCATGTTGAATTGAAGTGTTTTATTGTTATAGTGTCTGGCAATAAAGTGGGTGGATCAAGTGTGGTGGACTAATGTAGTGGACTAATGTGGTAGATCAAATGTGGTGTGTAATAGTAGTGTCGTGAAATGATCAGATGGAATGGTGTGGTGTTCACGTAGTGAATATTTATAGACCCGGAGATATAGGATACTTATAAGTACCTATTGTGTCTTATTGTTAGCTGTACTGTGGAGTAAGTGGAATGATGTCTGTCTGTCATAAAGCGCGCACACAATGGAGTGTAACATGGACAGTCAACTGACCAGGTACGCCAAACACCAGGGATCCGAAAGGGGCAGTTCAATGTCTGAAAGGAGCTGTACATGAATACAAATACAAGGCTGCATTCCGTCTAACCTCCGCTACACATTCTTTGGCGCAGATAATAACCCTCGAGGTTACGGATTGTCTGGCGTGGTCTTCTGGTCTGTTCTGGTCAGGCGTGGTGTGGTCTGCTCTGGTGTGGTCTGCTCTGCTCTGCCCTCATCTACTCTGACCTAACTATCTACTCTTACGCATGTATGCCCCACTACTATCAAACTCCGATTGGAAGATTCTAAATCGGTGTTAGCGAAAAAGGGCCGAGGTTGATCTCAGCAGCCACACAAGTCTCAGGAAGGACGGCATTTTGGAGAAGCCCCAATAGGTCCCTCAAAAAGAGAAGTGGCCGCTAAGTTCAATGAGCAGAGAAAAAAAACGCTTTTATATTTTTTGGTGCACGGGTGTGTCTGTGCGCGCTGGTCGCTGATGGGTCGCTGCTGTTCCTGTTCCTGTTCCTGTTCCTGCTGCTGCTGCTGCTGCTGCTTCTACTGTTCGCAGGTGTCCTTTAGCCCCAGATCACACGAACAATGGATTTATGCAATGGCCGATATGCAATAGCACAAGGGGGTCTGAATAGGCTATAGTATAAATAAGCCTCACGACAAAGGGTAAGGGTACCCATAGTAAATGACACCGTTACCCCTAGTCAATTGCATTGGGAATGCTAAGGGGGTGGGGGGACAATAGGCGGGCCATTAAGGACCTCCCCCATAACCCTTATTGTATGGAATCCGAGGCCGCCTCAGGGCATCCACGCATATGATCTAGATGTACTGGCGGAACACGGTCGCCTAGCAAAGCGAAAAGATCTTTTTCATGTACGTTCTCGAAATATTAGCGCCAGAGTGCTCCTTCTGGAGGATGCCACCCCAAAGCCGGCATGCGTCCGCGGTTTCAGGACAGAACGTCTGCTAGTAGGTGCGACTTTTGGCGACGTTTGTTATGGTTTCTCCAGGTCACCTCGCGCCAAACTTCCGCAGGCTCCAGGCTCGCGCCATACCTTCGCTGGACCTAGCCAGAGAAAGGCCTCATCCAAAAATGGGCCCCTATCGGCTTAAACCCCACCCACCACCCCGATTTTTAGTCCTTCCATTGAGGGGCTACGCCGGGATCTGTTTTCGATCTGCCCTGATCTGGCCTATTTGGGGCGTGCGTTGCGGCAGACACTTTTCTGAGCCGATCTATTTTTGTTTCGCGGGTTGCGCAGCCCAGGCATAAACAAGGCACTACCTCTTTTCTTTTTCTTTTTTTAGGATTCTCAACTGCAACTCACGGCCTTGTTTTCTTTTCCTTTTTCCACCTCCCCCAAACTATAGGTTGTTTCCAACCATCCAACTCTTTCCCCAAAAGCCTTGCTGTTCCTTGGTGTCTGATTACCCCTTTGCCTTTCTGCATCCTTGCATCTTCGTCTTCCATATTATTATATAATGCATGCTTCTTTCGGCTTTCTACTACTACTGTGCTTGACCGTGGGCCTCTGTGATGACTTCCAGTCACTAGGCTGCTTTAAGCAGAGTTCCATTCAATCGCTGCTTCTGCTGCAAGGCGAGTACTTATACCAGTCGTCGTCCTATTGCTGGTCTAAATGCCCCTCTGATAAGGTGGCGGCCTTGTTGAACGGAAAATATTGTTATTGTGGTCTGTCAGTACCCAATTCCAATTTGATGGTGGATGATAGCAATTGCAACACGCCCTGTCAGGGCTACGGCCAACAGACTTGCGGTGGTAATGGCTACTTCCAGGTCTACGTCAATGGAGCCGTAGAAGGCTCCAGTGTGTCTTCATCTTCTGATTTCGCTTCGTCTTCGTCGTCTTCTTCCAAGTCGTCTTCTTCCAATGCTGTTTCCAATACAAAGCTGTCGCTGAGCAAGTCGCTGACGTCGTCTACTGGCCAGGACAAACCTTCGACGTCGTCGTCTCTGGCCGACGAACTGTCCCAGGCACTTGATCCGGCCAGCTCTAGTGAAGACCCAAGCCTGGATGCTGCTGCATCTTCTCCCCCTTCTCAAGCCTCCAAAACCGGAGATGGTGTGACGACTGTGATCTCCACCGTGACGTCTTCGCCCAACGGCTCTACGAATTCCGTTATTGAAATTACCACCACCGTGGGCTCCCATACCACTGGAGGTAGATCACCCTCTTCTTCTGCTTCTCCAGATTCAAACGATCCACCTAACCAGCAAAAGAGCTTGTCTGGAGGCAAGATCGCAGGAGCAGTGGTGGGTTCAGTTGCGGGCGTGGCCTTGATCTCGGGCTTGATCTTCTTGATCCTTCATTGGAAACGCAACCGTAGCCATGACGACGACGACGACTTTTTCGACATCCCTGGCAAGAGAGCCAATCATTTCGACTCCGTGGCCCCCAATGGCTTCATTGGTGGAGCTGCTGGAGCGGGCGTGGTGGGTGCGCATGCCCACCACAGCTCAAATACTACTAGATCTTACTCCACGAACAATGACGACGGCTTTTTCTATGACAACCACCCGGCCGATATGAACCATGATGCCTACCCGGGCGAAGAAGAGTACGGCCGCCGGCGTTTATCCAACGGCTCTCTCCCCGATATGGTGACCAGAAACCCGGGCTCTTTGAAGGTGGTCAACTAACCACCTGATGTTCAATTCAACTTTCAAAGATGGTCCATTGATATCTGTGCAGAGTTCGAGGCCGTTATTATAATAAATTTGCGATACGGCCATTTGTAGCTACTAGATGTTACTGTCTTGTCTTTTACTAAGTGACTTAGTCTGTCTCTTACATATCCATTCCAGTGTCTTGTGTCTTACGCTCTCTCTCTTTTGTCTCTTAAAATGTCACTACATCACTTTTCTCTGTCTCAGTGCCTCGACTTAGATACTGTTCTTACCATCCGAATTGAGTGTTAAGCCAGGATATCTAGCATCTCCGGAGGTGGTGTGTACAGGCCAAAGAAGTCTTTCGCAGGAACAATAGGCGACCCATGCACGGGCTCATGCGCAGAAAACACATGTTACGAGCCATAGCCACGCGTGCGAGGGCTCCAAACCGTCACTTCTTATTGTCTTCTTTCTAGGTCCACGTCACAATAGCCAAGACAAAATGCCTATTAATAAATGCTAGCATATACTGATTGTGTACAAAAATAGGTGGGTAAAAATAGCAGAGTATAAAAGTATTATCTTGGCGAAGTCAGCCGCAAGAGTATAGCCCAGCTAAATATATGACACTCTGCAGATACAACATACCACAGTAGAAATCACGTGACACAGGTAAACAAAGAGATAAAAGGACAGACACAGGTACAGAGGGAGAGAGATGGGTACGATGACCAGACCCCCTCATTAGCAGACTGAGTGTGTGGGTGTGGAAGTGGGTGCTTTCTGGTCTTTGGTCACGTGCGCGTAAATCTTTAGGGCCGGAGCCCTAAGTCGCACCTTATGCAGACCCATCCAAAAAAATTTTCCTAGCCTGCTCACTGCGCACTAAGAAAAAAGTCTTGGATCGAACTACTTCTTCACTTACTCACTTAAGAATTAAACATGTCTGGTTCTGGTGCTTCCGGTAACAAGTTCCGTATGTCTTTGGGTTTGCCAGTTGGCGCCGTCGTCAACTGTTGCGACAACTCTGGAGCAAGAAACTTATACATTTTGGCCGTCAAGGGCTTCGGTGCTAGATTGAATAGATTGCCAGCTGCCTCTGCTGGTGACATGGTCATGGCCACCGTCAAGAAGGGTAAGCCTGAATTGAGAAAGAAGGTTATGCCTGCCATTGTTGTCAGACAATCCAAACCATGGAGAAGAAAGGATGGTACCTACTTGTACTTTGAGGACAACGCTGGTGTCATTGTCAACCCTAAGGGAGAAATGAAGGGTTCTGCCATCACCGGTCCAGTTGCCAAGGAGTGCGCTGACTTGTGGCCAAGAATTGCTTCCAACTCTGGTGTTGTTGTCTAAATCTCATCTGTACATCATACATTAATACATGACATAGTCTACGTTGAATCTGTGTACCCTGTAGTCACTGTAGACAATTGTGGTGAAATTGATTCTAGTGTAGTGGCTCTATATAATAGTGGTGAAATCGCTTTGAGTGTAGTTACTGATTTTACTGATTAACTGTATTAATATACATGTTCTACTTGATGTTGAGTTTGGAAGTGCCCTCTTCCAAAGTCTCATCCGTGGTGGCTTCTTCTCCTGCCACTGTGCTTGCACTGCGTGGAGACATGGTGGAGTTTTGCCTACTGGACACGAAACTATCTCCTAGCTGAATGGGGTATGGCGCGTTGGTCTGCTTGCCCTCGCCTAGCTGCGATGGAAAGTGGGGCACGTACTGGTTGTACTGCTGCCCGTTCTCGCCCTGCACAGTGATGATCTGTCCTGGTTGCACTGGGGGTGATGGAGGGATCAATTGGTTGGTTAGGTTGGGTGATCCGGGCATGTATGTTTGTGGCTGGCCAAGGGGAGAAGACGGGAAGTACTGGGGCATGGGCTGCACTGTTCCTTGGGGTTGTTGGGGAATGATGTGCTGGGCCTGCAGGTTTGGCCGAGAGTTCTCCACCTGGGTTGCTGGAATGGCATTGATGGTGAAGAACTGTTGCAGCACAGGATCGTAAAACTGTTGTGGCTGCGAATGCACCTGGTTCAAGTAGTATTGGTAGTTCTGTGGGATGGTTTGCTGTGGTGTGGTGGCCACTCCGACTGAATAGCCTGTCTGGGTTGTGGCCTGCGCTCCATCTTTGGCCCGTTGCGTGTTCTTGTCCCCGAGATCGTTATCGGTGTCTAGCTTGACGGAAATATCTCCGTTGACGTCTGCATTGGTGTGGTCGCTCTCTGCAGGTGCCACAACTGTCCCGTCACTGTTGATCAAGTTGGAGATCCTGGGGGACTGGCTGTGTTTCTGGGTGAAAGCTGATGATAGACGCTGGTTGGTGGAACCAGAGTGGATCGACAACTGTGACATGCCGGAGTTGCGTACCGATTGGCTGCCCTGCTTGGGGCTAAGCTTGCTGTGGAACCGCGAGCCAGTGCTTGACCTCAAGGTTTTCAACCCGGTTTGGGTAGACATTAAGCTTGATCCACGGGACAAGTTTCTCTCAAGAGCATTGTTGGCAGTGAGCTTCTTGCTCATGGCTTTAGCTCGAGCTGATGGTGATGCTAATGAGGTCAAGGTCTTGATATCATTATACCATTCGATCATGGTTTGGTAGTTGTTGCACTTGAATGACCAGTTGTGGCCTCTATTCATCAAACTGTTCTGCAGTTTGGAATATAACACGAATTTATATGACCCCACCACCTTACCGTCATTCTTGGAATGTTCACTCACCAGACACTGGTTGAGTGATAACGACATGACGGGCGTGTGGTCTTTCCTGCGGTCTGATGACTTGAATTCGTGAAGGTAGCTGCATGTCAAGACATACCAGCCGCTGGAGTATGACTTCAAGAACTTGGATCTTCTCTCCAAAGACCCTTCTTTGACTGCGACATTAATCAACAGGTCGTAGTGGGGGATGGTCAAGTCCCTAATTCTTCTAGTGGGGAAGTTCAAGTCCACAAACTTTCCTCCGGTCACGTTTTTAGAAATGGAAGATGCCTTGGGGAGGTTTCTGGCAATGAAGGAATCCCATTCAAGGTTAGGTTCCTTGGCCAAAAAGCCTTCTGTGAAGTTAGGGACAAGAAAGTTCAGAACAGACGAACTTTCGTTCTCCACAAGATGTAAGAACATGCCCATGTAATTTTGGATCTCCAACACCACAATGGATTCTAGCTTTTCACTGGAAACCTGGAGGTTCTTGTATGCTTCATATAGGTACGACTCCTCAGCCAATTGTCTCTTCAACTGGCGTTCTAATTTCAACTTGACCAAGTATGGGTCCTTTCTGGAAAGATCCGACTCGCCTGTGTCGTGCAATGTAGTGGAGGGAAGTTCCAAATGATTTGCCACGTCTATGGCATGATTAAATGAAGACATTAAGTGCTTGGTCTCGTTCATCTCTTTGCTCAAGGTGTTTTTGAAATCATTCTGCAAATTTCGAATCTCCTTGATTTTGACCAAGAGGTCCTTCCGCAAGTCCTCTAGCTTGGGTATGATGACCAGGTTGATGTCTTTGAGGGTTTTGGTTCCGTTTTGGATGTTTTGTTGGTGGAATCTAGTGAGTATGGTGGGGATATCTTGGATGGAGCCGTTGCCTATAGGCAAGAAGAACTGGTTGATGGCACTTAAGGCATCGTCGTCGCTCACAAACTTGTCACTCTTCAAACTGTGGTGCTTATCGCTTTTGGAGGCGTTTGAAGACAAGGTCGGCTGGCCCGGAGCGCCAACGGCCTGCTGAAGGCGAACCTGCTGGCGCACGATTTCCTCCTGGACGGAGGCGTACTGTCGGAGGTAGGAGATCAAGTCCTTGGCTATGTCGCGGTATGCCTGGAAGCGCTGGGCCACCACCTCGGTGGGGAAGTCATTGTGATGCTGGAAGTCGTGCGGAATGAACACGGAAAGAGGGTTATGATAGTCGGACATTTGGAGGGGGTGGGGGAGGCAAACGGTGTAGATCAGGCTCCGTAGGATGGAGTATTAGCGCAGATATGGGGGAACAACTATCTAGGGTTGGTAGAAAGAAGGCAGGTGCGGCGGTGCGGGAAAGAAAGGGTCCCCTTGGAACAGATGAGTCTCTTAGAGGAATACGAAACTAAGGCTGGGGGCTGCGGTGAGTTCGGAGACTGATTGCTGTGTGGGCGCAAGAGTGACTGTTTCGGGAACAATGCAAAATACTCTCCAGAAATTGAGAGCTCTTCCGAAAAAGTGAGGGTGCGGGCATACAATAATCTTCGCTACAGGAAGCGACATGGGGCTTCCGCTGTATAAGCATGCGTTGAGCTGGCCAGCGCATGGGGGGCTAAACAGTCCGTGACGGAAGGGGAAGGAAAATTCCCGAGTCGCTGGGATGAGAGTGGTCATAGCTTCCCCTCGGGTTCCACGGAAACTGGCCGGGGCTCTTGGTGGATGCATGCCCGGCACATAGTGCGAGGGACTGGCGAACGCTGGTTTTCGACAACTGCAAGCTCACCTATGGTGATCCCACCGCCATATATGGCAACTACTATAATTAGCTAGGTGGACCGTGGTTATACGTAGACGAGAATTACACGAGCGACGGTAGACAATAGACAATTACACAATTAACATTTTTAGATAATCTCAGCACAATTGACTGCCTACCGTCCGTCATCTTCGCAGATGCTCTGCACTGTCGGAGAAACAGAGTAAAACGAGTACGCTCACAGGCTGAGACACAGTACACAATATATTGAACACTATACAACTCTACGCAACATTGAATAAAAGTATTAACAGTACACAATATTAGGCAATATTGGACAGTTAGAAAAAACCATACAACACTACAATCAGATAAAACCAAACAACACTGAACAATTAAACAACACTGAACAATTAAACACCACTGAACAATTAAACACCACTGAACAATTAAATACCACTGAACAATTAAACACCACTGGTCAAATAAACACCACCATAAAACACTAAATGATTAAACATCACTGCACAAGACTAGACAATTAATTACCCGGTATATAGAAACGTACCGAAATTTTACTTTGAGCCACTTTTTTTCGGTATGCTTGGTGGGAGTGCTATGGTTTGCACGGGTGCAGGACCTCAGCACTATAGCACTATCGCGCGATACGCTAGGGCTCAGCTGCTTCTCGTCATGGAGCTTCCTTATGTCATAAATGTATCATCAGACGACGAAGACGAAGATGCCATAGAAGTGCTTGAGTTTCTGAAGCTGACCCAGCAGCTCATTGACCAGGAGCCTCCCAAGGTCGTCAAGAAAATGTCCGAGGCAGAGTGTCCCATATGCTTTGACTCGGTCTCCACCGCCACCGCCACCTTGTGTGGGCACGTTTACTGTCTTGAATGCCTACAAAAGAGCATTTCATCATCCTCGGCACGTGGCCAAACCAGAGGCAAGAAAGGTGTTGGGCTATGTCCTATGTGCCGGAAGTCCGTGGCTTTTAAGGATACTATCGTGCTACGAATGAAGACGGGTCAGTTGGTGGTTCCGCCCGGGTCGGAAAAAGCACTAGAAAATGATACGGACAAATCTCAAGATGATGGCAAAGGGACCCTCTCCCCAGTGCTGGAGATTGCAGACGACGACATCGATAAGCTCTTCAATGAGTAGCTATTCCATAAACTCGATCTTACGACCATAAGAGAGATGTCTTTAGATATGGTCTACAAGAGATGCTATGAATTTATAGACACGACAAATATGATGATTATGAGCTATGGGGACCGTAGACCAAGTACTCTGTGCTTGTATATAGACAGAATATAGGAGAATATAGAGGAATGGAGAATTAGAAGAAGGAGGAATGGAGGAGAGGACTAGAGGAATATAGAAAATACTATCTTGATTTTATATGCCCTTTTTGGTTATCTTCAATTCGCAGTCGCTCCCCATCTTGCCAAGTATAGACAAAAGTTATCATAGAAGCCAGTGGCATCGCACACAATATAAGCGATACAGGCTAAGGCACCCACTTTTATACATACAATACATGTTTACAAACGCTTTTGTGTCCTATTATATCTAGGCTATATAAGTATTAATACCCCGTCATTTACTTCACACTCTTTCTTCACACTCCATCATCACATCCTATAACTTCCCTTCCACTCTCACTCACTGTCACTCACTTGATCGTGCATAGTTTAAATAGTGGAGAGACCAGCCGATTGCCGCGCGCAGCTTCGCACCGTCTAGATATATAAATACTCCAGACCCCCCCCCATGCTCCCTCCTCCATACCCTCCGTTAATCCCATAGACCAATTCCTTTTACACGCACCCACGTCGTCATATGTCGTATCAACCTGTTTCAAACCAGCCTCCTGCTTATGATGAGGACCCTGCCGCCCGGACGGCCAATGATGCTTTGGCCGATGATTTTAAGTACTCCGTGAATGTGGCCTCATGCGAGTTGCCTGTCAGACAGATGTTCATTAGAAAAGTCTACGCGCTTCTTACGCTTCAGATTTTTGGAACCGTAGTCATTGGCTATATTATTAAACTGAACCAGTCCCTTCAAGTTTGGTGTCTTGATAATTTATGGTTGTACTTTGTTTCCGTGGCCGGCACATTAGGTTTTGCCATTGCCACATCCATTAAGGCACGTTCTTACCCAATTAATCTCTTTCTTTTGGCTGGTTTTACGATCTGTGAGTCCTATGGAGTGGGGCTTGTGTGCTCGTTTGTGGATTCGGATGTTGTTGTGCAAGCGCTCTTGATCACGTTCATTCTCTTCATTGGCCTCACGGTGTTTGCTTTCCAGTCGAAATATGACTTCACTAGCTGGCAGGGTGCCTTGGGAATGGGCGTGTGGGCCTTGATTGCCATTGGTTTTGTCAATATGTTTTTCCCAGGCCGGTCCCAGGGCTTTGAAATGTTGTACTCGGGTGCTGGTGCCTTGATCTTTGCTGCGTACATTCTCGTGGACACTCAGCACATCATGAAGACATACTCGCTCGACGATGAAGTCAGTGCCACTCTTGCATTGTACTTGGACATCTTGAACTTGTTTCTCTTTATTCTCCGTCTCTTGCAAAGCAGAGAAGACTAGTCGTCACAGGAACTCGTCTCTGTTGCTTTTCTTCCTCCAGAAAAAATACTATTATCTACAATGTTTATTCACATGTTAATAATGCAATTAATTATATCGCACTTCTACAAGTACAAGCCCTCAAGGTTCTCCTCAACCTTGTTCTTGAGCACTCTCTCTTTGGCAGTCTTGAAGTCCTCGGCCTTTACCTGCATTCTCCTCTCTCTCAATGCCAACAACCCTGCCTCCGTGCACATGGCTTTGATATCAGCTCCCGACAAGTCGTCCTTATTGGTGACTAAATCATCTAGGTTGACGTCGTCGGCCATTTTCATCTTGGAAGTGTGAATGTTCAAGATCTTCTTCTTTGTGTTTGAGTCGGGGTTTTCGAATAAGATCTTACGGTCAATTCTGCCGGGTCGAATCAAAGCCGGGTCCAAGGACTCGATTTTGTTGGTGGCCATGATCACCTTGATGTCTCCTCTGTCGTCAAAACCGTCCAATTGGTTCAACAACTCCAACATGGTTCTTTGAATTTCCCTCTCTCCGCCCGAAGTCGACTCGTATCTTTTGCTTCCAATGGCATCAATCTCGTCGATGAACACAATAGATGGGGCCAAGTCACTGGCAATCTGGAAAATTTGCCTACACAACCTAGGGCCATCACCCAAATATTTCTGAATCAACTCGGACCCCACAATCCTCAAGAAGGTTGCACTGGTTTGATTGGCAACGGCTTTGGCCAACAAGGTCTTACCGGTTCCTGGGGCTCCGTATAAAATGACACCCTTGGGAGGTTTGATTCCCATTTCTTCGTACAACTCGGGGTGTGTCAAAGGCAACTCCACGGCTTCCTTGATCTCCTGGATTTGGTTCTCCAAGCCTCCAATATCAGCATACGACTCCTTTGGAGACTTGTCCAACTTCATCACAGACACCATAGGGTCAGCTTCATCTTGCAAAACACCCACAATAGAAACGGTTTTGTGGTGTAAGAGAACAGAACACCCCGGCTCCAACAAGCCCTTGTCGACGAAAGACATGATGGACACATAGTACTCGGAGCCCGCTGTGCTGGAAACAATGGCATGATCATCGTCGATGATTTCCTCCAACGTTCCAATGGACATGGGGTAGCCCCTCAACTCGTCCACCTTATCTCTCTCCTCGGCCTGTTTGGCCTCTGCCGGCTGGAACGCCTCTTGGTTGGCAATGAATTCCTCCTCCAAGATCAAATGGTCCTTGATTCTCTCCAACTTCAAGAGCTTCAACTTACACCGGGTGTTGGGGTACACATTGGGCAACTTGACTGCGGTGTCGGGCCCTTTTCTCCTCTTCTTGCCGAACTTTGCTTCCACTGGGGGCTCATACTTGGGTTTCTCCTTCTTCTTGTCGTCTCTTTTCTTGCCGTTATGGCCTCCTCCGGGCATACCTGATGCTCCTTGTCCCTAGATGTGTTAGTTTTGGGTATTTTGGGGCGTGGTTGGATTTGTTGTACATACCATAGTTGCTAATGAAGTGTAGTGAGAGTAGAGTTGGCTGAGATCGCCACTTGTGGTGCGCTCCATGCAGGACACAGTACCGGGCCACTACCACCAATTTATAAATACACACATATAAATATATGTATACATGTATGTATTTCTAAGACAAGAGTATATTAATAGAGGTGAGTCTATTGTTATATATGTATGGTTCTAGTGTATCTTATATAATATTATGTATGGTGTAGTGGTGTATGGTGGTGTATGGTGGTGTGGTGCATAGTTATAATATGAGTAGAGGAGTATGATGTAAAACTCAGAGACTACTTCAGCTTGATGTTAATGCCCGAATACTCCTCGATGGTACGAATCAATTTAGGCATGTTAGCACCCACAATGCTATCGACCTTTTCTCCGTCCTGGAAAAAAAGAATCGTGGGCATGGCCGTGATGGCGTATTCCTGGGCGACGTCCTCGGCACGGTCCACATCGACCCTGGCAAAGTCAACCTCGGGAATTTTCTGGGCCAACGTCTCGAAAACAGGTGCAATTGCTTTGCAGGGACCACACCACGTAGCGTAGAAATCCACCACCGAAAGCTTCTTCTTGGTGTCTATGACTTTGTTGAAGTGGGCCAAATCAGACACCTCCACCACACCAGAGGTAGAGTTCATACGGAGCCCAACGAAGGCACTTCTAGCAGGTGAGACCCGGGCGATTCTAGCAGCTCTTAAAAACATGAGTTGTGTGGTTGTAGTAGTAAAATGCGGTGTAGTAGTAAAATGTGTTGCAGTAATGAAATGTGTTGCAGTGTTGAAAAAGAGTGGCAAGCCTGGTGGAAAGTGAGGTGCAAGACTGGGGACGGCTTATGAATCATCGAGGCCGCACCGGGGCCCCGAACGAGCGGGACGGGACTCGCACGTGACCTCATCGCACTGTCCCTCAATTTTCCTAAGTGTCTAAATATCCAAATACCATATACACTAGAATGGCCAAAAGTGCAAAAAGAGCTGCCCCTCAGGCGCAGAAGGCCAAGCAGCCCAAGAAGGCCAAGTTCCAGCCGCAGCCGGTTCCTGAAAGCGACTCGGGCTCCGAAAACGATGCCACCATCTACCAGTCGGCAGAAGATGCCAGTTCCAGCGACATTTCCGACTCTTCTGATGATGTTTTGGACAATGACCTGGAGAGTGACGAACTCGAACTGGACAAGGAGACTGGAAAGGATCTGGACAATGAGCTGGAAAAAGATGAGTTGGATCTGGAGAAGGATGAGTTGGATCTGGCCAGTGAAGATGAATTAGACATGGATGACGAAACTGATGAGACTACTACTACTTCTTCGGACCCCAACAAAAAGTCTTCTGCCGAGCAGCATGCTGAGCAGAAAAAGCTTCTCTCCGAAAGAAAGTTGAAGAGAAAGGCAGGTGTGGAGGTGGAGAGAATCAAGGCTGTTTGGGAAAGGTTGAGAGTCAAGAGACCAGCTCCTCCCAAGGCTGTCCGCGAGAAGTTGTGTAACGAAATCTGGGACTTATCCAAAGACTGTATCTATGACTTGGTGTTGAAGCACGATGCCTCCAGAGTGGTGCAGACCTTGGTCAAATACACTACTAAGGAGAGAAGAGACATTGTGGTGCAGGCACTTAAGGGCCACTACTACAACTTGGCCACATCTTCATACGGAAAGTACTTGCTCATCAAGCTCTTGCACTATGGATCCAAGGAGTCACGTGCACTCATTGTGGATGAGCTCCACGGTAAATTGAGGAAGCTCATGAGACACAAGGAAGGTGCTTACGTGGTGGAGGACTTGTATGTGTTGTACTCATCAGCACAGCAAAAACAACAGATGATCCGGGAGTTCTGGGGCTCCGAGTTTGCCATTTTCAAGGATTCTGGCAAGGACAAAAGCGTGCTTGACGTAGTCAACGAGCTGGCCGAGAAGAGACTGCTCATCATGAAGAACTTGAGCAGCACCATCGAAGCCTCTGTCAACAAAGGCTCTACCGGGTTCCAGATCTTGCATGCAGCCATGAAGGAGTACGTGAAGATTTTGGCGGAAGACGTGGAGAAAAACGACCAGCAGATCCGAGAGTTGGTGGAGTTGTTAGGAGAGCAAGTGGCCGAATTGGTGCACACTCAAGAAGGCCTGGAGGTGGCCTCATCTATCATTGCATTCGCTAATGCCAAAGAAAGAAAAATCATTGTCAGGTGCTTGAAGCCGCATGCAGACAAATTAATCCGGGACGAGCACGGAAACTCGGTGTTGATTACGTTGTTCATGACGGTGGACGATACAGTGATGGTGCATAGGGCCTTCAGTGCGGAACTTTTTACGCCTGAAATCATGTCGGGGCTCGTGCAAGAGAAGTTCTCGCGCAGGCCTTTGTTATACTTATTGAAAGGCTTAGACGGCAAGTATTTTGCACCCAAGAATAAAGACGACTTCTTGAGGTATGAGAAGTTGGCCTACGCCAAGACCTCCAAGAAACCACAGGACCAGAGAAGAGCAGAGTTGCAGTCCAGAGCTTTGCCCTTGATCTACTCTTCCTTGTTGGCTTCTGCTGACCCCGCCAGTGACCCTACGCTTACGCAGCTTTTGTCGGTCAATGTGGCCGCACAGTTTATTGCTGAGCTCTGCCTCACACCTTCAGATGACGAGGAAGTTAACTCCACCCTTAGACCACAATTGGTGGATGCCATATTCGACATCACGTTTGCTACGGATATTTTGGAGGACTTCCACCTTCTTAACAAGACCCCATTTTTCTCTCGCTCATTGAAGGCCTTAATCCAAGGCAATGGGTTCAAGTGGGACAACTCGGCCAAGAAGTTGGTGGCAGTGGAGAACAGTGACGTGCCTTATGTGGGCAAGGAGTTTGCAGTCAAGATTGCTGATGCCTTATTGGAGGGTGATACGCTTGAGAAGTGGGTCACGGGCCAGGGTGCGTTTGTGGTGCTTTCTGTCTACGAGGTGTTGGCACTTCTGGACCCTAGCAAGGCCAAGAAGCTCCACAAGGTATTGAAGTCGCTAAAGAAGATCATGACAAAGGACTCTGATAACAAGGGGGCGCAGTTGTTGGTGGCTGCGTTGTAAATACTGGGGTTTAATTGAATGCATAGTATCGATATATACAAGAGCCATGGATGAGTTATTCTCGTGGCTTGATAGTAGCACTCTGGATCGGAATCTGCCCTGCCTTCTCATCGGCCTCTGCCCATGGATCCTTTTCTTTTTGTTTCTCATTTTCTTCCTTTTCCTCCTTCTGTTCCTGTTCCTCCTGTTCCTCCTGTTCTTTTTCTAGTTGGCTTTTCTTAAACTCCCTGTTTTCTGCCTCCACCCTCTGCAATTCCTGTTGAAGCTTGTACTTCTGTTCGGCCTCCAAACGCTCCTTCTCCAAGGTCCAGTTGCGGTCCGCCTGCTCGGCCAATATCTTAATACGCTGTTGCCTCATCTGGTCATTGATAAGCTCCTGTAGCGTAGGAGGGTCCTTTTTCATGCGCCGAAGCCATTGAAGCCATTGTGGAGGCACGGTCTCAAAATAGTCCGACTTGAAGATCGACTCCTGGTATGGTTCGAGCTTTCTCCGGAGCCTCTGCATGTTTCCGTCGATGGTGAACTCCCAGTAGGTATTACCGTGCAAGTCGTAGCCCACGAAGAACTTGCTGCGGAAGGGTATGTCCCTGCGGGCCTGGAACTTGTGTAATAGTCTTTTCCATAGCGGGTACTTGTTGGCCATGGGATCCATGGTGGTGGTGTATGCTTGCAGTGCTATTAATGCTTGTAGAGATGGTTGGTTGTGCGAAGAGGCATGTACGCGACTGCACCCATCTCACACCAATGTACATCTAGGTCTAAAGATCTAGTAGCATAGAAAAATTTAGTAGAATATAAAAAGATATGGTGGTATAGGATTACGATTGTATGGCTTTTTAAAGTGGGCCTCAAAGGATGGTTTTAGAGGTTAGAGTATGGCTGATGTGAAGGTCTGAAGTAGTTATGGCCGTCTTGGTAGGTACATTGGACAGTCGCACCAAGTACCCAAGAATAAGCCCAAGAACAAGAGGACCCCACTTTATTGTGGCTATCATCTCTGATTTTTGAAATACACTTTATATCCGGTCTATGGTGGACATTAAATAGCATTGTATTTTATTAGTTCATAGAAGATAATTGATATGATCATATAGACAGTCATTGTTAGATCCACCATAGGCAGGGCCCTGCCTATGAAGGGATTATGAAGCCTCTCAGTCCGATTGTTACAATGGTGATACGGCGTTTGGCCATCAGGGCACTTTGTGCATAGATGGCCCCTTTCGAATATTCCAGAACAATCCTTACCATTGTTCTGGTGGAGAGGTTTTCGGTTCCACGTTTCTCTCAAAGTTATATAAACCACCTCGGTTCCTCTCTTTGAGGAACCATCAACGAATATAAGAGTTTAGGCATAAATGTATTAAAAGAACATAACAATATGGCTATAATAGTATTCAATCAGATCTCATCATTTTTATCGAGATATAGATTATTCTTACATCTTATATTTTGATATTTATCTCCATACCAATCGACATTAAAACAAAATAAAGATAAAGAGGCTAAAACGACTTAAATGGAAGTAAGAACATCTTCAATTTGTATTGTATTATGCTTATATACATCTGTGGTTGACCTGCATATAATGACATGGCTAAATCTGAAGTAATACTTGTTTGAACTTAGATTTATTGAATTTAATAATGATAAATGAGCTTATAGGCTTAATTAAAATATATGGAATAAACTTATACATAATACAATACCAGGTCCTGGTACTTATGGTGTACGTGACTGGCTATGGCTGGAACACGTGCGGGCAGTCTCTATGGTGTACTACAATCAGTTTCCGGCCTACAATTTATTACTGTTACTAAATTACTACTGAACTGAAAGCATGGATTAAATATGAGTATGTTCATTTATAGAGGTTATTTAGTAGTAGTATTGTAGTTTTCTATGTACTGTAGTGTGGTATGTACTGTAGTATGGTATATGGTGGTATCTGATGACATATTGGAGTTGAGTTGATAGTACTAGTGTAGCATTTTAAAGAGTATAGTGGTATAGTAATAAAAGAGAGTATTACTATGGTATAGTGTTGTCTCTATAGAGAATCATATGGTAGCTTCTAGACAGTGATTTAGGTGTAACAGGCATAGCTCATCTAGATCTGGGTTTATTTTTTGGATTGTTGGGTCTGAAGTACTCTTTTGAATCCGAAGAAAATATTCTATGATCTAGTTGAACATGCTCTGGCGTTTTGATACCTGTGCTCTCTATACATATTCTGCTAGTAGTCCTAAGTTTTGGAGTATCTCTTAGTGGTGGTAGTCTTGAAATTCTTCGTCTCATTTCAGTGTTTTACATAATCCTGTTCAAGTCCTGTTCAATTCCGGTTCAAGTCCAGCTCAAGTCTTTTAGTCGTGTTGTTTCTGTCTTGTTCTTAGTCTTGTTCTTTGTCTTGTTCTTGGTCTTGTTCTTTGTCTTGTTCTTTGTCTTGTTCTTCGTTTTGTTCTTCGTTTTGTTTCACTTTTGCACTAGGACTGATCTTACTTGTGCCTTGTTTTGAAACTTCTTGAAGTCTTGCTCAAGTGTTGTAGTGGAGGTTAAGAGAGACGAGTTGCTAGTGGGTCTATTGAAGTACCGGGGTATCTGAAGAGCAGCACCATTGTATAAGGATCTAATAGATCTCAACCATCATCTCTCAGGTCACCTCTTAAAATCTCAGTAATCGATATTATAGGAAAACTCTCAACATTCATGTCAAGAACTCTTTGCCAGGTCTATGCGTCACTCATTAGAGTCCTCACAATTCACTCAGTAGATATTAACACGCTAAATTCTCAAGGTGCCAATTCCAAAATCACCTGGCTATCTATTAGCTGGAAAGTTGTAAATGCTTGCCCCATTGATACTTGTAGCCCAAATTCTGCTCTTCCGTTGGTTCTAAATTTCCAGACATACCATGTTAAAGTACCATAATGTTCATTATGGATATTCAGTCACGTATCCATACACTGTATCTCCACTAAACTGACCCCTTAATCAGACAATTCTGTGAATCCATAGTCATTGACTTTAAATCTTGGTAAATTGCTTTCTTACTCCATCTTATTTGTATGTCCTGCATATAGAGCATCTCATCCACACTATTCACCCAACAAAAGCCAGTATTCCCAAGCACCGACATACAGTGTTTTTCAAAACTATTCAAACCAGCGTGACAAAATGTTTCGAACCATACTAGCAAAATTAAACAAACCAATAATTCAAAAAGTTTCGTACCCCTTCGCACAGTCTTTCAAACTAAATGGCATAATGTTTCACACCAATTTTCATTAGAATTCAATATTCTGAAATCTTAAACCTGGACGATTGCCTCATATGTACTACATTTGGAAGTCTTGCAATACCAATCAAGGGTCAAAACGGACGGGACGGAACTGGACTGGTTTCCTTGTTAGCCTGTATACAACAACTTGGTAGGGGTTATGTGTATTGGTTTGTTTAATTTTGCTAGTGTGGTTCGAAACATTTTGTCTTCTTGGTTCGAAATATTTTGTTGCGTTGGTTTGAATAGTTTTGAAAAACACTGTATACCCCAGTACTGTATATATAACCTGAACGGTACTTAAGTTTATAAAGATGTATAGAGTGCACTCAAGACGTGTGCACTTATAGATGTAAGTGGTTACACCAGACCTACTTCATCGGTTGAGCCCCTAACTTTATCTTTTCTTTTTTGCTTTCCTCAAGCAACCGCTTTGATTTCTCCTTCTTGAGCTGCTCCTTCTTGATTTCTCGGGACATGCGATGTATATCCCAAAACGTCCAGCCCACGGCCCCTAGCACCAAGCTGATGTAGAGGAAGAACCCCGGCCGCCGGAACTTATTGAGAAACTTGTCTATGGGAGATACGTACATTTTTATATATTTTTTGTACTCTGTACTCCTGGACGCCTGTAATCGTGTATTCTTGTACTATTGTACAATGTTTTTCAAAACTATTCAAACCAGCGCGGCAAAATGTTTCGAACCAAGAAAACAGAATGGTTCAAACTAGCGCGGCAAAACGATTCAAACCACACTAGCAAAATTAAACAAACCAATAATGTAAAAAGTTTCGTACACTCCTAACAAGTTGTTGTATACAGGCTAACAAGGAAACCAGTCCAGTTCCGTCAGTTTTGACCCTTGATTGGTATTGCAAGACTTCCAAATGTAGTACATATGAGGCAATCGTCCAGGTTTAAGATTTCAGAATATTGAATTCTAATGAAAATTGGTGTGAAACATTATGCCATTTAGTTTGAAAGACTGTGCGAAGGGGTACGAAACTTTTTGAATTATTGGTTTGTTTAATTTTGCTAGTATGGTTCGAAACATTTTGTCACGCTGGTTTGAATAGTTTTGAAAAACACTGTATGCGTTGTATAACCTCTTTCTCTCTATACACACACTCGCAGGCCCACCAGAATTGCTGTCCTGCACGAAGGGGTCTTATCAAAGGGGCGAATGCGCCCAGGGCCCTCCACGCCTCATACCACTTTTCTTTATCCGCCATGTCCGACCAAAAAAACTACATTGTCACTCTCAAAGACTCCGCCGACACCAACCAGGTGTCCACTGTCAAGCTGAAGATCAGTGAGCTTGGAGGAAAGATCCTTGACGAATTCTCCTTGATTAAGGGCTTCTCGGTGAAGTTGCCCCACGCTGCTGCCGACGTCATTGGCAAGCACGACATTATCAACTCCATTGAGGAGGATAAGGAGGTTAAGATCCAGTAATTGTTTATAATGGACGCTGGCGACCAAGAAATATTATAGATGGAACGGTTGCGATTCACGGCTTTATATAAATATACTCCTATCCCACTCCACTGTACCTTCCAGATAATCTCTTTTATTCTCATTCATTCAAACAATAAATCAATCAATTAATCAATCAATTAATCAATCAATTAATCAATCAATTATTTCTCTTTCCTATTGTCTGCATGCTTCCTATTTCTTGTTACCGTAGTCATGCTCTTTCCTTATCTGGCTGTCCTTCATGTAAGGGTGCGGCACGGCTGCTGACCCCGGATTCTCCCCAGCCCGTACCCCTTCCCCCCCCCCCCCTTCCATATATAAATTACCCCCTTTCCTCTTTTTGTCAGGCCACTTATTTTCTCATTCAAATCTCCAATTATCAATTATGAGCTACGACAAGAGAAATTTGCAGCCGACTTTGAAACCCATTGATAAGCTCTTCCTTGACCGTTTAAGGCAATTCACCGATGAAGGGCGCTACAAGCAGTTGAACTTGCCCAAATTCTACGACTATGAGCGGTTCGATTCCAACACAAACAAAATCGACTTGAAGGTGTGGAAGGTGCCGGATGTCGATGGAAAAACAGTCAGACCGCTTTTCCGGAATATTGATTTCGATAAGGTCGACTGGAAGCCCGCTAAAAAGGGCGACAATTTTGGGCCATCGTGGAAAACCTTCTGGTTCAAAATTGAATGGGATATCCCAAAATCCTGGGTTAGTTCGGACTCGGAAATCGACTTCAACTGGGATTGTAGCAACGAAGGACTTATCTATACTCCTGATGGAGTCCCGCTCCAGGCATTTACTGGAGGAGACAGAAACCTCTTTAAGTTGCCCAGAAAGTATAGAGTCTCGGGGAAGCAGCTTTTTTACTTGGAGATTGCATGCAATGGCATGTTTGGCAATGGTGACGGGGGTGTGCCGGATCCAAACCGGTATTTCCGCTTGAACAGGTGTGATCTTGTATTACCCGATTTGGAAGCAAGACGGCTCTTTTGGGATTTCTGGATCATTGGAGATGCTGCAAGAGAGCTTGGTCTGGGCGCTCAGAAGTACCAGGCAGCCCTGATTGCTACGCAGATCATGGACACTTTTGACCCCAACAACCGGGACTCGATCCACGAGTGCAGGAAAATTGCAGCCAAGTATTTGGGGCCCGATGTCAACTCAGAAGAAGTCTTCCACGTGGATCCCTTGAAAAAAATTGATGTTCAAGCCATTGGAAATTGCCACATTGATACAGCTTGGTTGTGGCCCTTTGCTGAAACTCGCCGCAAAATCGTCCGTTCTTGGACGACCCAGCTTAAGATTGCTGATGAGTACCCAGAGTACATCTTTGTTGCTTCTCAAATGCAGCAATTCAAGTGGTTGAAGGAGGACCACCCAGAGATCCTCGAGAAAATCAAGAAGAAGTTCACGGCTAATCAGTTCTTGCCAATTGGAGGTTCGTGGGTGGAAAATGATACAAACATTCCAGGAGGCGAGTCGCTTATCCGGCAGTTTTTATTGGGTCAGAGATGGTTGATTGACGAGTTCGGGGCTCTGTCTACTGTCTTCTGGCTTCCTGATACCTTTGGGTACTCTTCGCAGATTCCTCAGATCTGCCAAGAATCTGGTATCAACAAGTTCTTGACGCAGAAGCTTTCATGGAACAATATCAACACCTTCCCCCTCTCCACTTTCAACTGGAAAGCCATTGATGGGTCTCAGGTGTTGGTGCATATGCCTCCTGCCAACACATATTCGGCAAATGCCAACTTTGGGGATGTTGTAAGGTCCCAGTATCAACACAAAAACCTCAGAGATGTTCCCACGGGACTTATGCTCTATGGCTTTGGAGATGGTGGAGGTGGTCCTACTGAAGAGATGCTTGAGAAGTTGAGACGGTGCAGGGGCCTTGCCAATACCAGCGCTGCCATCCCATCTGTTCACGTTGGTAACACAGTGGAGGATTTTTATGAAGACGTTTTGAAAAAATCAGATTACGGCAAGACCTTACCTACATGGACTGGTGAGATGTATTTGGAATTCCATAGAGGTACTTATACGACGCAGGCGGACATTAAGAAGTGGATGAGATTATCCGAGATCAAAATGCATGACTTGGAATTGCTTGCAACCTTCCTTTCGGTAAGTACAGACTATAAGTACCCCACGAAGGAAATTCATGATCTCTGGGAAAATATTGCCTTGTGTCAGTTCCATGACGTTTTGCCCGGGTCCTGTATTGGCATGGTGTACTACGATGAGGTCAAGCCCATGCTCACCAAAGTTATGGACAAGTTGGATGCCCTTACGCAGGCTGCTTTGAAACACTTGCCCAAAAAGAAGGATGCAAGGATCTCGGGCCTCAATACTTTACCATGGGACAGAGTGGAGCTCCTTAGTATTTCGAATAAGGATGTTTCGAGTTTGGTTCTCGATAGCGATATTGTGAAGCTCGAGGAAGAGCTGGTTACGAAGTTTGGCTACGATTCAAAGTCAGGTTCCTTTTTACGGACAGGGGACCTCAAGTATCCCGCATTCGCTGAGAAGGTTGATGATAATACTTACAAGTTGGAAAATGGCAAGATCAAGGCTTTCATCAACTCGAACGGTGTCATTACTTCGTTGATTGATTTGGATTCAGGCCGTGAAATCATCGATTCTACGATAAACAAACAAACTACTGGAGCTGGTAACCAGTTTGTTCTCTTTGATGACGAGCCCTTGACCTACCCTGCCTGGGACACCGAAGTGTACTCGCTCAACAAGTTCTCGTTCCTTACCGGAGGTGAGGTGGTTTCAGTAAAGAGCCATGCCTTGGAATCCAAGATTGTGGTGAAACACCGCATCTCCAAGGAATCAAGCATTGAAACTACGATTTCTATTCAAGGTCTTAGCGACTCTGAAGTGACTCAAAACAACTTCATCAAGTTTTCGTGTCGGGTGGAGTGGCACGAGTTCTACAAGTTCTTGAAAGTGCAGTTCCCAACCACCATCTATACTCCACAATACGCTCTGTATGAGACCCAGTTCGGAATCACCCAGAGACCCACCCACTACAATACTACGTGGGACGTGGCCAAATTTGAGGTGTGCCACCACAAGTTCATGGATCTTTCCGAATTCAACTACGGAGTCGCAGTGTTGAATAACTCCAAGTATGGAGCA
This sequence comes from Metschnikowia sp. 00-154.1, assembly GCA_002370645.1. Classification (NCBI taxonomy): domain Eukaryota; kingdom Fungi; phylum Ascomycota; class Pichiomycetes; order Serinales; family Metschnikowiaceae; genus Metschnikowia; species Metschnikowia sp. 00-154.1. The sequence goes on along the minus strand of NKZI01001809.1, from coordinate 273,745 downwards.
GCCATCCATGGAAACTTGATGAGACTCTCGCTTCTCCGGTCGGCAAAAGCTCCAGATGCCCAGGCTGACATGGGAACCCATGAGTTTGAGTACGCCTTGTATCCACATGGAGGAGCTCTAGGCTCAGACGTGGTGAGATTGGCCCACAACTTCAACTACAAGCTTTTGAAAGCACCCACCATCGATGCACAGGCAGTTGTGCAGGGCATCAAGCTTTCAGGCGATAAGTCTCTAGTCTTATCGGCTATCAAAAGAGGAGAAGATGACGAGGATATCAATGTGTACCCCCAGATTGAGGCGAAAAACAAGGGCCAGAAATCCATCATTATTAGGGTCTACGAGTCGTTGGGAGGAAAATCCAATGGAAAGATTGAGTTGGGCAAGTTGCCCGTGGACATGGTGTATGCCACGAATGCCATGGAGGAGAAAACACAAGAGCTTCCGGTGAAGGATCAGAGCATCACCATCTCGCTCCGTGGGTTCGAGATTGCAACCTACAAAATTGTGCTCAAGTAGAGCAACTAGTGCAAGAGCCTGAGATTGATTTCAAAAAAAAGAAAAAGAAAAAGAAAAAGAAAAAAAAAATGGATTTTATGTTATGGTTTTATTGACAGGTACTTATATAAATGTTTATGAATTATATGTCTTGCATGATAGATGTAATAGTAGGTGGTGGGTGGTAGTGCATACTGACATATATAACTGAGAAGTCACAAGAGAGCAACAGGTCAGGCCAAGATGGGATTAATCAACCAGCCGTCGGGCCAAATCAAATTAACCAATGTGTCGTTCGTCAAAATCAAAAAAGGAAAGCGGCGGTTCGAGATCGCCTGTTACCAGAACAAAGTCCAGGACTGGAGGCTGAAGGTGGAGAAAGATATCGATGAGGTGCTCCAGATTCCGCAAGTGTTCGCCAACGTCTCCAAAGGCCAAGTGGCCAACAACGAAGACCTCCTAGCCTGTTTTGGCACCACGGACCACGATAAGATCATCCTTGAGATCTTGGATAAAGGAGAGATTCAGCTCAACGAGAAGGAGAGAAGTGCCAACCTACAGCAAAAGCAGAACGAGTTCTTGAACCTCATCTCGACTAAGTGCATTAACCCCCGGTCCAAGAAAAGGTACCCCCCAAGCATGATTCTGAAGGCTCTTTCGCAGCTCAAGTACCACCTCAACCCCACCAAAGCCACTAAGTTGCAAGCCCTAGATGCCATCAAGCTCTTGATCTCGTCACAGGTTATCCCCATCGCCAGGGCGCAGATGAAGGTCAAGATCACGGTGTTGGCCCGGGTCAAGGGAGCGTTCGAGGAGCACGTCAAGCCTATGCTCCACAAGATCGAGAACGAAAACGACTCCGAGAAGTTGTTTGAGGTTGTGGCAATCATCGACCCTTCCTACTATAAGGAGATTGTGAGTTTGTTGCTGGGGGAGAGCCCCACCAAGATGAGAGCAGGTGAGGGGTCCGTGGAGGTCTTGGACATGGCAGCTGTCGAGTCGTTTGATTAATTATACATATTCTATTGCTACTCTAGTGGATCACTATAGTGGCCAATACACTATACCATTATAATGGCTACAGTACCATACTGTACTATTGCTATACTACACTATTTACTGGCACCATTGCTATACTGACTATTTACTGGCTACTACACTTGTATAGTACACTTCTATACTACACTTCTATACTACACTTCTGTACGACATTTCTATACTATGTTGAATACTATACTATTATACTGTCTATACTACACTACTAAATTCTATTAGGTAACTGAATATACTATAATGACACTGACACTGACACTGACCAATAGAATCTTTTAGCTGTACTGAATACTGCATTACTCTAGAGTTGTCTGTCTGGTTGAATGAGTTGCATGGAAGCTTAGGTTAATGGACTCATGGTTACTACTGTATCACGTCTAGTATTAAGGTACTGTACACTACAGACATGAGCTAGAGTCCTGAGTAGTCCTAAGTAGTACTATAGTCCTGAGTACAACTGATAATCCTTATGAAGTGTAATAATTTAACACTTAGTAAAAATTCCATACATTTTTGCGTGTTTATCAACAACGTATTCCACTTTACTGTATGTTACTGTATGTTACTGTAGCTCACTGTATGTTACTGTAGCTCACTGTATGCTCACTGACACTGACTGCGTAAGAGGATGGTATTAATAGTCAACCCAAACCATAAAAAAATTTGAAAGTGGAATACGTCACCGTAGAGCTTATGGTATTTTATAAGACATGAATAATTTGGTTATGTGTGTTTCACATTTGGGTAATTTTTAAGGTATATAGGCAAGCGCAAGTGTGTACTTCGTTGAGGTGTTAATGGGTGCAAATTATAGCGAGCGCACTAGCATCTTAGTCAAAAGCAGCAACTCAGTAATGAATATGAACACTAGAGTTGATTGACATGGATTTAGGTCTGTATGTGTGATTTTATCTAGTGTATCTTATTCAGAGAATCCAACTTTTATCTAGTGTCAATACTAGTGCTCAATCAGTATTGTACTGCTTTCTATGAGCACATTAGTACATTTTACATGAAAAATTACTATCGCTACTAATACTCTTATTATGTAGTGCAGTAACTTCTATTACATTACTACACTGCTCTCCTGACTACTACTGTTATACTGACTACTACTGTTACATTGCTACACTACTACACTGCTACACTGCTACACTGCTACTACAATTCTATACTGACTACTCCTTCTAGTATAAACTATATATCATAGGGTATACTGTTATGAACTATATATTTTATTCTTGTTTGTATTACCTAAGAGGATGTTCGAATCTATCATCCTATGGTGTGCTCACTGCTCTACTATACGAGTACTATTCATACTACTCATACTACTCATACTACTCATACTACTCATACTCAGTACTAGTACTACACTATCACTAAACGCACTGCTTATAGACTACACTATACTTTATAATTACATTCATATCAGTATTTTCATATCTAGTACTTTATACTAGTACTCACTACTCTACTACTAGTACCACGCAGCAAGCAGTCCTAATATCTTTACTAAATATAAACTATTATTACTGAATTCGTAGTACTCTTACTAATTTAATGCTAGTACTAAACATTTTATTACCAATATACTACTATTATAGTACTAGCATATACTTGCTGTACTACGTTATGCTATACTACATATACTACGGCTACCCTTCAGTTGAGGAGCGCACGCCGCAGTAGAAAAAAGTTTGTAGCAGTAGTAGTACATTCCACACGCTAGGATGCCTCCCAAAAACAAAAAGCAAAAGGAAATCGTCCAGGACGAGAGGTTCCAGGCCATTGTGCTCACGGACTCGTTCGAGTCCCGTTTTATGCCGCTCACGTCTGTCAAGCCCCGGTGTCTTCTCCCCCTCGCCAACGTGCCTCTCATTGAATACACCTTGGAGTTCTTGGCCAAGACCGGCGTTAACGAGGTGTACTTGATGTGCTCGTCGCATGCCGACCAGATCCAAGCCTATATCGAGTCGCTGCGCTGGGCCCATACCGATGTGTTCACGGTGAAGACTGTGGTCAGCTTGGAGCTGAGATCCATAGGTGATGCCATGAGGGATATCGACAACCGGGGTTTGATCACCGGTGACTTTCTCTTGGTGTCGGGAGACGTGATGACCAATATCGACTTTTCCAAGGCCTTGGCCTTCCACAAGAGCAAGAAGGCTCTGGATAAGGACCACATTGTCACCATGGTGTTGGAGGAGTCCAATCCGTTCCACCGGTCTCGGTCTAAGCTTGATCCGGCCGTGTTTGTATTGGATAACATCAGCCAGAGATGTCACTACTACCAGCCCATTCCCACAGTGGACAATAAACAGGGCCTGGTAAACATTGATACGGAGTTGTTGGACGATATCCAGAACGACTTTGTTGTTCGAAACGACTTAATCGACTGCCACGTGGATATCTGCACGCCCATCGTGCCCCAGGTGTTTCAGGATAACTTTGACTACCAATCGCTCAGAACTGATTTTGTTAGAGGTGTGTTGACTTCGGACTTGCTCAAGAAAACAATCTATGCCTATATCACTGATGATTACGAGTATGCTGCCCGTGTGGAGAGCTGGTCCACCTACAATGCCATCACCCAGGACGTGTTGGCCCGCTGGTGCTATCCGCTTACTCCAGATGCAAACTTCGTGGACAATACTTCCTACTCGTACGAAGTGCATCATATCTACAAGGAAGAAAAGGTTGTGTTGGCCCAGTCGTGCAAAATCGGCAACTGCACATGTATAGGTGCCAATACGGTCATTGGTAATAATACTTCCGTGGAAAAGTCTGTGATTGGCAGAAACTGCAAGATCGGAGCAAATGTGGTCATCACCAACTCCTGCATTTGGGATAATGCTGTGATTGAGGATAACGTAACCATCGACCAGTCCATTGTGGCGGGCAATACTATCATTAATAAGGACGTCAAGATCCTTACTGGTGCTGTTATCGGCTACAACGTTGTAATTGGCGAGGGAAAGCAGATTTCGCTGCTTACACGTGTGGTGGACAAGCCATTGAAGAAGGAGAACACGCAAAACGTGTCCTTTGACTCGGACAAAAGTGAAGACGAAGAAGATAAATGTGAAGTTGCTATTGATGATGTTGACTTGGTGGGTGATGATGGTAAGGGTGTCTTGTACATGTCCGATAAGGAATTAGATGAGGAGTCGGAGCTGGAAAGTAATTCCGTGAGCAACTACTCCGGCATGCTCTACTCTCTTGGGTCATTGAACATATCTGACGACTCGATCGCCTCGTTGACCAAGAGAAAGGCCAGAAGAAACAACCGTCGTCACTCCAGAAACAGGAGATTATCAGTAAACTCCATGATGTCTACAGACTACGAAGGAGGAGCATTTACAGAGGAGGAAGAAGGAGAAAATGAGGAGGACTTCAACCGAGAAGCCATTGCCACGGTGGAAAGAGCCATGGAGCACAGCCACGACATAGACACCGCGTTGCTAGAGCTTAATACGTTGAGAATGTCCATCAACGTGACGTACCACGAGGTGAGGTTAGCCACGGTGCAAGCCATGGTGAAGCGCATAGTGCATTTTGTATCGACAGATACATTGAACGCCAAGGATGCTTCGGCCAAGATCTTTGGTGAGTGGGGAGCCTTGTTCAAGAGGCAGGTGTTCAATGACAGCGAGCAAGTGGACTTGGCAGAGATCATCCAGAACACATGTATGGGATTAGATGCCCAGAATGGCCCCGTCGTTTTGTTTGTCGCTCTTCGCCAGCTATACGAGATGGACATCATCGAGGAAGACAGTATTTTGAAGTGGTGGGCATCAGAGGCCTCGAGTGCCAGCGACGACTTGCAGCGGGTGCGTGCGTTGGCCAGCCAATTTGTGGAATGGCTTAAAGATGCAGAAGAAGAGAGTGACGGTGAAGAAGACGACGAAGACGACGAATAAGTATAATAGAGGTTGGCATTACAGGAAAGGGAGCCATAACAGCATATGCGTCAGACCCGTGCATGCACGTCTGTAGGCATCGCGCCATAAATCAGCAAACGGCGCGCACTATACGAGAGTAAGCGAAAAGGCCATGTGATAATATAAATAGCGAAAATCCAGTCCTACCATCATCATCCTATACCTTCCAGGTCTACACTAATCTATCACATCGACACACATCCACACAGCATAGATCCACTCATCTTAGATCTACCAAGTCCAAAAAATCTACACCAAACAAATACTCTATATCTTGTATAGTCACAACTATGAGTAAATTTGATCTCATCGTTATAGGAGCCGGAGTGGTTGGTCCTGCTGTGGCCACCGCCTTTGCCAGGCAGGGCAGAAAAGTGTTGATCATTGAACGCGACTGGTCCGAGCCCGACCGCATAGTGGGCGAGTTATTGCAGCCTGCAGGTGTCAAGGCTCTACAGGATTTGGGCATGGTACGTGTTTTAAATGGCATAGATGCCAAGCATGTTTCCGGCTACTACATCAAGTTCAACGATACAGATATCACCTTAAACTACACAAGCAAAGAGGTTTGTCAGAAAACGGCGCCGCGCAATCCGCTTGCAGACTGTGTGTTTGACGGCAACGATAAGCTAGCACGGGACGATGAGGCCTTGGATATGAAGGAGTGGGATGCCGATGAGAACGTACGGGGAGTCTCTTTTAGACACGGCAAATTCTTGAATGGGCTTAGAAAAATGGTGCGTGAGGAAGAAAACGTTACATGGGTGGAGGGAAATGCTACCTCTCTTATTAGAAACAAGGAAGACCCTGACCATGTGGTTGGAGTCACGGTGAAGTTGGGCGATGGTACGCTTCGAGACTACCATGGTAAGCTTACGTTTGCCTGCGATGGAATCTACTCCAAGTTCCGTAAGGAGCACCTGCCCAAGCATACGCCGCACGTGGGGCTGTACTTTGTGGGAATCGTTCTTAAGAATGCTGTACTTCCGGAAGCAAACCGTGGGTGTGTGATTCTAGGGAAACACGCCCCAGTGTTGGTGTACCAGATCTCCAGCGACGAGACCCGGATGTTGTGTGCATACCGGTCGACGAAACCACCTTCGCTGTCCAATGATGAATTCTACAACTACTTGAAGAACGATGTGTTCCCCAACCTCCCCAAACCGCTCCACCCGTCATTTCTCGAGGCCATCGAGTCCAGGCAATTCAGATCCATGCCCAACCAGTTCTTGAGTGCTCCAAAACAGGGCAAACACAACCGTGGCTTCATTATGCTTGGAGACTCTTTGAACATGAGACACCCTCTTACGGGAGGAGGCATGACGGTGGGCTTGAACGATACTACGCTTCTTGTGAGACTTTTGCACGATGTGGACTTTGAAGACTATGAAGATATGAAACGCAAACTTCTGGTTTTCCACACCAAGAGAAAGAATTTGGATGCTGTCATCAATACTTTGTCCATAGCGTTGTACTCGTTGTTTGCGGCCGATACAAAGGGCCTTAAGATCTTGCAGATGGGTTGTTTCAAGTACTTCTTGCTCGGAGGCGAATGTATCGATGGCCCCATGGGGCTTTTGTCGGGCATGATGCCTTTCCCCATGTTACTCTTTAACCATTTCTTTTCCGTGGCATTCTACGCCATCTACATGAACTTCGTGGATCGGGGTGTGCTTGGGTTCCCCATGGCATTGTTGGAGGCCATTGAGGCCTTGATTACGGCAATTGTGGTGTTTACTCCATACTTGTGGACTGAGTTGGTGACGTAAAGTCTAACATTAAAACTTTTGGAGTCGTGTGGTACCAAAGAAATAAGGACATGTTGTGAAAAATAAAGTGGTGTTCCATCGCAGCAGCAGCATACATGAAAAAAGGGGTAAATAAGGTTTGCGTGAAACACGTATCTGTATGGCCCATTTTATCTAAACAATACAAAACTAGACTCCAGTCTCTTCAAATGTAAACACTAGCAGTATCAGTCCTCTTTCAAATGTGGATAGGGCCCAAAATAGAAATTTCATCTCAAATGATATCTGCTGCAAACCGCCGCACGTGCAGCACCCAGCCGCGAACAAAAGACCCGTTTTATCAGCGCGCAAAAAGCACAGCAATACCCAGGGACCTAAGCCACTCCATTTCTTCATGTCTTCCACCACACCGTTATTGGGCAGAAAAACCAACCGTGCCTCATCGGTGCTTAACTCCATTGCAAATGGCACCAAGTTGACGTTGAAGTCTTCTCCCGTCAACTACCTCCTTTTCTTTGTGCCGTTGGGCCTTTTGGCCGGTGCCTTGGAGTGGGGTTCCAATGCTGTTTTCTGGATCAACTTCTGTGCCATCGTGCCCTTGGCGCTGGTTTTGGCTTTTGCCACTGAGGAGTTGGCCGAACACACGGGCCAGACCATTGGTGGCTTGTTGAATGCTACCTTTGGTAATGCCGTGGAGCTCATTGTGTCTGTGATTGCTTTGAAGGATAACCAGGTGAGGATCGTACAAGCCTCCATGCTCGGCTCCATTTTGTCCAACTTGTTGTTGGTGTTGGGATGCTGCTTTATTGCTGGTGGTATCACTAGAGTGCAACAAACCTTTAATCAAACCGTGGCCCAGACCATGTCTTCACTTATGGCCTTGGCTACAGCTGGACTTTTGATCCCTGCTGCTTTCCACGCATCCATGCCTAGTTCAGGCGATAATGTGGGATTCCCTGACCCTAGCCTGGACTCGGATGGCAAAATCTTGAGTTTGTCCAGAGGCGTGGCATTGATTTTATTTGCGCTCTATGTGTTGTACCTTGTGTTTCAGTTGAAGACGCACAAGGTGTTGTTTGAGGAACAGACCAACGAGGATGAGGGAATTATCACATCCGCAACTCCAATTGGCGACGAGCGCGAACTCACCCTGGAGAACTTGTCCATTGTGGGGGCCTTGTCGGTGCTCGTGGGCGCGACTATTTTGGTGTCCTTCTGTGCTGACTATTTGGTGGGCGCCATCGATGATATTGTGGAGCTGTCGGGATTGTCCAAGACCTTCATTGGTTTGATCATTATTCCTATTGTGGGAAATGCTGCAGAACATGCTACGGCCATTATCGTAGCCATGAAGGATAAGATGGACCTTGCCATTGGTGTTGCAGTGGGCTCTTCTTTACAGATTGCCCTTTTTGTAACGCCATTCATGGTGATCATTGGTTGGATCCTTGATGTGCCCATGTCATTATACTTCTCCACGTTTGAAACTGCCATCATGTTCGTGTCAGTGTTTATTACGAACCTAGTGATTCTTGATGGTGAGTCCAACTGGTTGGAGGGTGCAATGCTATTGAGCACCTACTTGATCGTCGCGTTGGCCTTCTTCTTTTACCCGGACTCCCAAGCTATCTAAGGGATTATTTGTAGCTAGCGATTAATGATACACGTCAATTTGAATTTGCATTTGGATATTTTGTATTTAATTGTTCTCAATGGCCCAAAAAAATTTGGCTCTACATTTTACAATCACTAAAAGCACGCCTGCCAAGCCTTGTTGGTTCAATGCTTTTCTCATTTCGTAAAGCTGCCAAAAGACGTGGCTGCGGCACCCAGACTGCATGTATCGCGCAAGCTTTCGGCTAACGCTAACTGAGACAATGACACCACCGCGACCTGGTCCCCGTCTAAGGATGGTGTATCTGTAGATGAAAAACATGCAGCATGATCGTGCACGACATGAATGACTGCGTTTGATAAGAAAATATAACTACAAATGAATTTTTCTATAGAGCTACGAATATTCAAAGATCTAAAGGCCAATTGAATTGAACGACCGTCTTGGCAAAGGTAGGCCGTTTACTTTAGTCTTGTGCATTAGAATTCTCAGCTGCGACCATCGCTCCTCCACACATGGGTAGTGCGTATTTCGTGTCCTTTTAATTTCAGATGCTGCCGCGTCGAACCAGAAAGGGGCGGTATGCGCATATGTCTTGCACAAGGTCCGCGACGAGCGTGGATAGACGCGATTTTTTGGTACCCACAGCAGCCAGACTAGGAAATTGACGCACCCCTGCCAGATGCTTTGACTTTCTTGAGAAAATAATATGTCAATTTTCATCTACGCGTGCCATGCGTTTGCTTATAATCATGGGGATTCCGGGTCTTGGAGGGGCTGTTTACTTTTCTAGTGCTTTTTCTTCCTTGAGTTTTTTCTTTCTCTTCCAAGAACTCCTAGAACTTTAAGTCATCTCCATTCAGTGTCCCTCACACCCCACCAATTACTGCATATTCTACTCCAGACATGTCGGACTCTGAAGCATTGAAAATCTTCGCCAGACAACCCGTGTCCGAAGCCATGATAGACCTCTTGGTATCCACCACCTCTGCAGTTATCCAGGTCAAGCCCGTCAAGAAAACCTTCGACCAGGTGGGCAAGTTCCTTGTTGCCCCAGTGGAAGTGGCTCCTTTGAAGAGCTTCATCAATGGCTTGGTCAGATACTCCAACGTGCAAACGCCTACACTCATGGCCTCCCTTGTGTACCTCAATCGTCTCCGCAATGTGTTGCCAGGAAATGCAGTGGGTATGGAGAGTACAAGGCACCGCATCTTTTTGGCTGCGCTCATATTAAGTGCCAAGTCGTTGAACGACTCCAGCCCTCTCAATAAGCACTGGACCAAATACACCGACGGGCTTTTGACCAACCAAGAAATCAACCTGGCGGAACGTGAGCTCATTGGCTTGTTACGCTGGAATCTCACGCTAACTGAACACGAGTTGGTGGTGGTGCTTCAGCCTTTCCTCGGCTCCATCAAACACGACCTCAAGCAAAAGCGCGATGCGGAAACAATAGCCAAGTCCGAGTACTACCGCTTATCCAGCATGCACTCCAAGTCGAACCAATCCATTGCATCGTACGAGTCGTCCAGATCTATCAACTCGGCACTTTCCTTGAGAAAACTGTACTCGTCGCAGTACAGCCTTGGGGGCCTGGTGACTCCACGCACGCCGCTACGCGAGAAGTCGCCAGTGTCTGGGAATGCGCACTGCTACAATGTACATTCCAAAGGCGCGCCTTTGTTGGGTGTGCCTAGGGCCGCTAGCAAACAATACATTGCGTGAAGGCTTCATTCTGCTTGATGTTGCCCAGAATAACTTGTTGTTCCTCATATACCCCTTGCCGTTAGGCCACGCATTGCTTCGAACTCATTTTCTCCATTTCCCTTTTACTTCTTCTAATTTGCATTATTAATTTACACACTCCTTTTGCTTTCCACTACTGTAACACCACTCTATAACTGGGTTGTTAGTGCTGATGAGGGTCCTCCTTCTCGGGCTCAGGCGCCACTGTGATCATCGTATCGATTCTCAAGATCGAGATGCATGCCTCCAATGCGGATTTCAACGACTTGATCTTGGATAACGTGGGCTCCAACACTCCGTTCACCGACTCGTCCACGATCTTACCGTTGATCAAGTCCAATCCGTAGTTCTTATACTTCTTTCTCTTCAAGTCATCCTTCTTGGCGGTCTGAGAGGCTGCGTGGTATGTTCTCAACTTGGCAATCAACTCCGACGAGTCCTTGGCTGCATTGACGGCCAACGTCTTTGGGATCACAAGAAGTGCATTGGCAAACTCGGCAATGGCCATCTGCTCTCTGGATCCCACCGTGGTGGCAAATCTCTCCAAGTAGATATTCAAGGCGGTTTCAACTGCTCCTCCTCCTGGCACCACGTTTCCGCTCTCCAAGGTTCTCTTCACCACACTCAATGAGTCGTGTATTGATCTTTGCATCTCGTCCAACAGGTACTCGTTTGGTCCACGCAACACAATCGATGATGATGAATGTTGCTTGGTACCCTTGACCAATATACATTCGTCGTCACTGATCTTGGTCTGCACCACTTCGTCTGCGTACCCCAAGTACGACGACTCAAACGTCTCTTCGCCGTCCAAGTTGGCTAACGTGCTGACCAACGTAGCTCCAGTGGCTCTTGCAATACGTCTCAAGTCCTCTTTCTTGCATCTTCTAACACCAATGGCACCCACCTCAACAAACTCCTTCAAAGACAAGTCGTCAATACCTTTGGTTGTAAGAATGACGTTAGCTCCGGCATTGATGATTTTACGGATTCTCTCGATGATGATGCCGTATTCTCTTTTCCTTATTTCCTCCAACTGGTCAGGGTCATCGATGTTTATTTGAACACCCATGGCCATTCTAGCTTTCTGCAAATTCATGTCCAAGCACGCAATTCTAGCGTTCTTGATGGACTTGTTCATGGCCTGCGAGGCCACTGTGCAGTTCAAAGCATAGCCATCCACCAACATGGACTCACGGGAAGACTTTCCGTGGGCCTTCAAAATGTTGACTGCCTTGACAGGGTACTTTGTTTCACCCTTAGGGTTGGTAGTTTTCACAGCCAACATGGCATCCACGGCCATCTTGGCGAAAAAGTCAGAGTCAGGCCCTATGATTTTCGACAGCATGGATGTCTTGGCGATGTTGATCATGGTCTCCTTACCCAAAGCAGACACGTTCTGCGACAAGCTCTCGTTGATGTACCTGACGGCCTCCTTCAAGGCCAATCTATAGCCTGTGATGATGGTAGTAGGGTGGATCTGGTTTCTGACCAACTCGTTGGCTCTCTTCAACAATTCACTGGCAATGATTACCACGGAGGTGGTTCCGTCGCCCACCTCTCTGTCCTGTTGCTGGGCCAATTCCACTAAGATCTTGCCCGCAGGGTGCTGAACATCCAATAACGAAAGAATGGTGGCGCCATCGTTGGTGACGGTAACATCACCAATATCGTCCACGAGCATCTTGTCTAAACCAACGGGGCCCAAGGATGACTTGACCACGTTCGCCACGGAGAGAGCCGCCAAGACATTTTGATTTCTGATATCTTCTCCGGACACTTTCTCTCCGCCCAAGAATAATGTGTCTGAACGGGCGTTAGAATACATAGTGGGTGCTGTAGGCGTAAGAGAGGTAGGAAAAAAGACAAAAATTGTGTCGATTGAGCATGACACGAAAGGGCTTGAATGCGACCTCAGGCCTGGGTGCTTGGGATAGAGGACAATAGAGTGACCACCCTTTAGAAAAAAAATGTATATAAAATTGCAGTATTCGTTTCATTGATGTTTCAGGTTTATTTTGGATTGTGTTTTTTTCATATTGGGGGTGTTTTGGATTTTTGGTGGCTCTTTGTAGTTTACTTCATTTTAGTCAGTGCTCATTTTCTGTTAAGAAATTGATTGATCAGACTAGAATGCAAATCATGTACGGAGAAACACTAAGCTTGAAAGGAGCCATTTATAATACAACGAATGAAACACAAACACAAACACAAGCGTGTATATACTAAACGTATTTCACTTTTCATTTCCCTTCGTTTTTTTTCCCCTCTCTTGCCTTCACTGACTGGTTACCCCATACTCACATGGAATGCTCGCTACAGCTTTAACTGCACCTACCGCATTCACCTACCTCATAGTACTCACCTACTACCTACTACCTACCACCCACTTACGACTTATATCGGCGTCATGACCAGAGTAGTTGTTACAGGTATTGGATTGATTTCCCCCTTGGGAGTGGGCCTCAAACACTCATGGAAAAGACTTATAAATAATGAATCGGGTTTGGTATCCACCACTTCCTTCCCAGACTATACCTCAAGCGGCTGGAGCAAAGTACCGTCCAAAGTGGTGGGCCAAGTGCCACAGGGATCCAAAGACTCAGGGGCGTGGAACGTTCTAGATCACCTTGAAGCTAGCGAAGCAAGACGTCTTGCCCTCTTTTCCCAGTACGGACTAGCAGCTACCAAAGAAGCTTTGGAGGATGCGCATCTAGCAGAGTCGCTCCATACCATGGACCGCACCAAAGTGGGCGTTGCCGTGGGTTCTGGAATTGGCTCTTTCACCGATATCTACGATAATGCCAAGGGATTCGAAAGTGCTGGCTACAAGAAGGTACAGCCTCTTTTCATTCCAAAACTACTTAATAACATGGCTGGAGGGAACATCTCCATCAAGTACGGCCTCAAAGGGCCCTTACATTCCGTATCCACTGCATGCGCTACAGGCCTCAATGCCATAGGAGACGCATACAACTTTATAAAGAATGACTATGCTGATGTCATGGTGTGTGGAGGAACAGAGGCTTCGTTGCACCCTCTAGCATTGGCGGGCTTCGCACGTGCTCGGTCTGTGGTGACCGAGTATGAGTCTGAACCCAGGAAAGCCTCCCGTCCATTTGATGGAAAGCGTTCTGGGTTCGTATTAAGCGAAGGCTGTGGCATCTTGATACTTGAGAAGTTGGACCATGCCGTGGCTAGAGGTGTCACCAAGTTCTATGGAGAAGTGTCTGGGTACGGCTTATGCGGAGACGCACACCATATAACAGCACCACAAGAGTCAGGAGAAGGAGCTTATAGGTCTATGCAAATGGCTTTGAAAAGAGCCAGGCTTGACCCTAAGAGTATTGGCTACATCAATGCACATGCCACGTCCACGGTCATCGGAGACCGGGCCGAGAACAATGCGATCAAGAGATTACTTGGAGAAAACAAAACGTTGTGCATTTCGTCCACTAAATCGTCCACGGGGCACTTGCTTGGTGCTGCTGGGGCGGTGGAGGCCGCCTTCACACTTAAAGCGTTGCAATCTGGGACCATCCCCGCAACCTTGAACCTCGACAACATTGGCGGACACGAGAGTGACGACGCAGAATCTTTTTCACTCTTCGACTATGTACCCAACCACAGCAAACAGAAGGAGATTGAACACGCCGTTTGCAACTCGTTTGGGTTTGGCGGAGTCAACTCGTCAATCGTCTTTTCAAAATGCACCTGAGATGGCATAAAATGGTCTAAGATAAATTTGGGCTTCAAAAGCCCGGTCTCTAATATAAAGTGCTCTAATATTTAGAGTCTTTCAACACCCATGGACAAGCAGGTTCCGTGGCATAGGGTACCCAGCATCGGACCAAAACGTGAAGTTCGCATTCTGGTACGCCTTCTCATGGGTGTTTATATAATCAAGGGTGGGGTAGTCCGCAGGGTCACAGGTCATGCTTATACTGTCTGCGGGCTGGTATATGCGAATATAGTCCACCTCCATTTGACTGGGGAACACCAAGGATAACCAGTCAATGTATGACCAGTTATTGGAGATACCCAAGTTCATGATCACGGACATGGGCTCCTTGGAAATGCGTCTAAAGCCAATGTTTCCATTGGGGCCAAGCGAATAAGATTCGATGTGGAAAGTAGGGTTCTGACCCACATGCCACGTGATGTACCCATTGTCGTTGTGGTTAAGGTACTCATACCCATAACTCTGGAATTGCTGGGCATTTTCACCAAGCTCATACCATGCGTTGTTGAGAGTGGTCAAACACGACACGGCTTCCTGGAAATAACTTCCCACGTATGAGTTCAAGGCAGACACCTCTGCATTGAAAATTTTGACGAAGTTATAGTCGGGGGTGTACCAAATATCGAACGGAGCCACCTGATAAGATTGAGACACTGCTCCCAACTTCTTGTCGGTATCAACGTTAGCTTCCACAATATCGATTTCGGGTGCTCCTCTGCCCGTGCCTCTATTGGGGTGGTCCTGGCCGGGGCACGTGCAGGCATTCAAACGTTGGCCGGGCAAGTAGGACATACCATCGGCAGACGACTGGTTGGCAGTGATGCCCGCATCGCACGACTCATAAGTATAGGGCCAAACACCATCGGTGGTGGACAAGTAGCCAGGACGGCCTAAGTTCCCCATGGTCCAGAGCCCGGGCCACAAGCCCGACACATTTCCGTACCCAGGGAGTCTGGCCGAAATGTCAATGGCACCCTGTGTGTAGCAGAGCTTGTTCCAAGACTGCACCATACCGGACCGATAGAACAAGTCGTGGTTCTTATAGGCGTCCATTTTAATGACCAACGTACCGTTGGCCGTGGTAACAGCATCGGGGTCGTACCATTCCAAATCCTTGGTGGCATCATAATGGAGGTCAACGGCTTGGAAGAACTGGTCGTCTCCATCATAGAATGTCCTACCCTCAGCATTGAACTCATCCGAAAACGTCAACACCCATTCCTCTCCGCTGAATACCGTCTTCTTCAAAGCAGATTGCGGCGTATCAGGGTCTACGAGACTTGTGCGGATGGCACTGGCCAACGGGTACTGGTAGGCCGTCAAGATCTCTGCCGTCTCGAGTTTATGCGAAGTGGTAACCTCCGAGAATGTAAGCACGGGGAGCACCGTCATCACAGAAAAGACCATCAATCCAAACACAGCAATACTGACGAGATTGCAAGCAGAATGGCGGTCCATGCGCTTCAAGTCGTACCAAAAACGGTTCTTATCGTAAGCTCCATCGGCAATGGGGTCTGGATTATGGAGATGATCATCGTCTTCGCGGTCTGTAATGTAAAGAGGAAACTGAGAAGGAGGATAGCCTCCAAACGGCGACAAGTCGCTTTGGGCAGGTATCATGGCACCTTCAGCATGCAAGAGGAGGTTCGCCGAGTCGTCATGGCTCTGCTGACTCTGCTGGCTTTGCCTGCTCTTGTCCTCGTGAAACGAGTCGGTGTTGCGGAGCAGCTGTGGGTACCTGTACTCAGTGGAGTAACGTCTATTTCGGTCACCGTTGACCAAACTGTAGGAAGAGGAGGAGTTGGGGGACTCGCCTAGCAAACGGCCCTCGAACGGTGGAGTCACCAGGTTGTTCCTATCCAGAAACGGGTTGACGGACTCAGGGTCCTGGTATAGGTCGGAGCTGGGGGCATAGCCTGCATGTTGAGGCAAGGTATCATGGGTCAAGTTCCGCCGGGCCATTTTGCACAAGGAAGCAGGGCCAAGAGTAGAGTTTTTAAAAAAAGGACAGAGAAGCTGAAGCCTATGGAGTTACAAAATCTAAAAAGGTCTCGACCTGCCTGTTTTAAATATAAGCGGCGTTTTTATCCGCCCCATTGTGCTGCAAGAGTTTCCATGCGCAGTTCACACATTGTCACTAAACTTGCCGAGAATTTAGTCTAAGCCCCCTCAATGTATAAGAAGAGACGGCGTACTGCCCCGAATTCTCGCGACCATTATCTATGCCATGGTCCCACACTTTATTTCCCGCTTAGCAACTTTTTTCCTTCTCGACATGGTACTTGTATAGGCCCAGGCTAGCCTCGCTTGTTGCCCGTTTGGATGACCGCGGCTGGCGCGCCAAACGGCCAGGGTGTAGACCCTGGCCCAAGTGTCAAAAAGCAAGCCTCATTTTTGATACACCCAGACAAGCAAAAACAAAGAAGCAAAAATCGAGCAAATGAATACCAACCTGAGCACCAAAATTTGAGCACCAAAATTTGAGCACCAAAATTTGAGCACCAAAATTTGAGCACCAAAATTTGAGCACTGAAATTTGAACACCAAAATTTCAAAAAAGACAAGTGCCAAAAAAAAAAGAACAACATTGGGATTTCAAACACTGAAACATTCCAACATCAAACCATGGAAAATCAAACTCGTTGAATGTCAAAACTTTGACTAACATCCATGCACCAACTTGTTCTTGGGTTTCGTGTACCCAGCCTGTTTCCAAGTGGTGGTGTTACTGTTGTAATATGCGTTTGGATGACTCTCAATGTATGCGGACGTTGGGTAGTCGTTGGGGTCGCA
This sequence comes from Metschnikowia sp. 00-154.1, assembly GCA_002370645.1. Taxonomy (NCBI): domain Eukaryota; kingdom Fungi; phylum Ascomycota; class Pichiomycetes; order Serinales; family Metschnikowiaceae; genus Metschnikowia; species Metschnikowia sp. 00-154.1. The sequence goes on along the minus strand of NKZI01001809.1, from coordinate 256,609 downwards.
CGTCATGTTAATATCTTCCTCGGGCTGGTACACGCGAACATAGTCGATCTGCATGGTACTGGGGAAGTGGATGGACGGCCAGTCGATATATGCCCAACTGTTGGATACACCCAAGTTTAACACAATGGACATGGGTTCCTTGGAGATTCTGCGGAAATTGATGTTACCGTTGGGGCCTAAGGCATAAGCCTCCATGGTGAAGGTTGGGTTTGGACCCACATACCAGGTGATGTATCCAGAGTCGTTGTCGTTCAAATACTCGAAGCCAAACGTTTGGAAGTGGTGCTCATGGTCTCCAAATTGGTACCACGTAACATTCAATGTGGTAGTTCCAGAAACGGCCTGCTGAATAGGGCCTCCTGCATATGTGTTCATGCTGGTGAAGTCACTGTTATGGATCTTGATGAAGTTATAGTCTGGCATGTACCAAATGTCCATAGGTGCTACCTGAAGCGACTGAGAGGCAACTCCCGTTTTCACGGTGGTATCCACTGCTCCTTCAATAATATCGATTTCGGGTGCTCCACGTCCGGTTCCCACGTTGGGGTGGTCTTCGCCTGGACATGTACAGACACTGAGCTTTTGTCCTGGGAGATATGAAATTCCATCTGGAGACGACTGATTGGCGGTGATACCGGAGTCACACGAATCATAAGAATATGGCCAGACTCCCTCGGCGGTGGCCAAGTATCCGGGTCTTCCCAAATTTCCCATGGTCCACATACCAGGCCACAAGCCTGAAATGTTACCATAATTGGGCAACATGGCTGACACCTCGATCAAGCCCTGGGTGAAACAAAGCCTGTTCCACGACTGAACCATACCCGACCTATAAAACAAATTGTGGTTTTTGTAGGCGTCCATCCTCAAAATCAAAGTTCCGTTGGCTGTGGTGACGGCATCGGGGTCGTACCATTCCAAATCCTTGGTGGCATCATAGTGAAGGTCAACAGCTTGAAAGAACTGGTCGTCTCCATCATAAAATGTCCTGCCTTCTGCATTAAACTCATCAGAAAACGTCAAGACCCATTCCTCTCCATTAACGTTGGTTTTTGTCAAGGAATCTTTGGGTGTGTCTGGATCAACCAAGCTTGTTCTAATGGCGGCCGAGAATGGGTATTGGTACCGAGTCAAGATCTCATAACTTTCGGGCTTGGGGTGGTTGGTGACTCCCGAGTAGGTCAACACCGGTAATACAATGAAGATAACGATGGCGAATATCAAGAACAGAATGAAGCCTAATAGACCGAAGAAAGACCGGCGGTCCATGTATTTTAGATCGTGCATGAACCGGTTCTTGTCATATTCAGCATCGGCAATGGGATCGGGGTTGTGCAAGTAATCGTCGTTTTCTTTCTCGTCGATATGCAAGGGGAATGACGAAGCTGGGTATCCTCCAAAAGGGGAAAAGTCCACGTTGGACACAAAGGGGTCCGACGACTTAGTGGACGAATCCTCGTGGCTCAGCGAGCTCTTATAATGCTTGGGAGCCATGTTTCTAAATTGAGAAGCCAACGACGTCGACGATACAACTCGAGAGCCTGCTATGGAAGGGTAACGGTCGAATTCCGAGGCCACCTGGATGGGGTCGCCATTGTTATTTGGATTGGGCGATTGGTTGCTCGGATCTATGAAGCGGTCAGTTTCTCCAGCTCCTCTGGAAGAGCTGCGCAGCAACAAGTTGGACGAGTTGCCATTTTGTGAATAAAAGCCCGAGTAAGGAGCATAGTTCTGGGCGTTATGGGCGGCCGGGTCGTGTCTCAAGTTTTCTTCGGATCCAACAAACGAAGAAGTGGGCGACTCGGAGTTGTCCATTTCGGACGCAAATGGGTTGACGGACTCGTCGACCACCTTGGAGTCAACGGTGTTTAGCGTCAAATTTCTTTGCGGCATTCTGGACGAGTTCGAGCCAGTAGCAAATAAGTGAAGGTTGGGCCGGTCAGAAGAAGATTTGTCCGAAAATGGCTAAAAGAGGAAATGAAGTGCTTTTTTTTTGAAAGAAGCTAAGGGCACAACCTTGGTCCAGGGAAGAAGCTTGGTATAGAGATTGAAAGAGAAGAGAAGGCCTTGGGAAAGCACTCGAAGGTAAAAGGGGAAAGGACGTGAAGAGTGAGCAAGGCCTGTGTAGAGAATCAAACCAAGAATGGAAGAAGAAAGCATGGATGCAGTACTGCACGAAAAAAAACCTTATGTGTGAGGTAGATGCAGGCGATCTGGAAATAGAAGTGTAGGAGGAGCACCGTGTCTCGGAGACTTGACGAAAATTCCGGACGAACCAGTAATTTGTGGGTGCAGGAAAGGAAGTAATTCGACGTATTAAGCGATGAATATATTGTGGTACATGATTTTAGAGTCCCTTCGATTGGGTTGGTTCTGGTGGTTACGATAAGCTTAGGGCGAGCAGATCAAGTGCGAATATTTAGAGAGGCGGAGCGACATGATACCATAATAAACTGCATACATGGCCGAGGCCCGAGCGCCATTGGCCAACGGCGAAAGTGCCCGATGGTCCGTTTTTGTGGAGACACAAAGAGCACGGGGCCGATTCTCCGCATATAAAGACCAGGTTTTGGCCCCAATCGTATATTATTAGATGACAGCTTTGAGCGCCTATTGTCAGGCGCGCCGAACATCAGATACATAGGAGTGCGTGGGCGCGCCTTGATCTTTTTTTTGGCGCACTTGCTATTTATAACTGAGAAAACGCCAAGGCGTGGGTGAGGTGGGGGGGGGGAGAAAGAAGGAGGGGGATGATTAGGAGACTGTATCACGTGACCACACTATAACCTTCCAAAGGATATATATTTAAAAGCCATCCTGCATAGACAAGCCACCCCCCATGTGATTTTTGAGGCCTACAGATTTCCGCGAAACAAGGTAATGGCGCGCGTCGTAGCTGTGGTGCACACTTATTTAAGTTAAGTTGCAACTCGCGCAAACCTGCACGCAGGAGCCATTCCCAGTGCAGAGGCCAATAATCACGGCGTTTCAGGCCAATTCCACCCCCAAATTCCACCAAATTCCACCACATTCCATCTCCACACTAAATCCACACCTTCATTCTCTTGGGACTCCTTACTACTGACCTCCTGAAATATGCAGTCTTATAGACTATCAGTTTGTCAGTCTCTTAGTTTGTCCAATTTGTCTGTGAGTCTGTCAGTTTGTCCAGTTTTCTGTCCGGTGTCTGAGGATGGAACTTGCACTCGTTGGAATTGAAACCCACGTGAATCACACTCGCTCGCCGCTTGCTCACTTGCTCTAACACTCCACCATTTCCACTGTACCACATTCTAGTGTACCATCTAGTATTACCGTATTACACTTCTACCAACCCATTAACCATTTTACACTTAAACCAGTACCATAGAAGACTATTTCTACCGTATTGGAACCATTACCTAGTACAGACTAATAGTAAACTGGTTAGACTGGTTAGACTGGTTAGATTGGTTCCACTGGTTAGAAGCCCACGCCTTATCTGTCACAGCGCGCATCAGCCCATATAACTCTATCTGTTCCATCTTGGCATTCTCCTAACCCACACAATGACTACCATCTATCTCTCATACCCCCACCACCGTACCAGTATTATAATAATTCTACCATCCACTCTAAAAAATTTTAATCTGACGTAATCTAACTTAATCTGGTTAATTAACTCTACTACTTCATTAAGTTTACTTATTACCTGTCAGTATTGGGCTGGTTAGGAGTATAGAGATACTTTTGGTACCACTTTGGTGCTACTTTGGTACTACTACAATAGAAATAGAGTATTTGGATTAGAGTTTGGGAGTGGGTGAAATTGCGTGGTGCGGATAAACTGGAGAGATCCCCTCATTGCTCGGACTCAGTGGCCTCAGATAAGCCACTGATACCCCTCACTGATAAGCTTCGGCCAACTCGTCCTATAAATAACCGTGGTTCCCGTACCTTGGATATCTTTTGATTTAGTGCCAAAGAGTTAAATTTTAGAGACCAGTGAATTGAAATTAGTATACTATTGTATTACTGTACTAGTGTGTGCTACTAGTGTGTGCTACTAGTGTATGCTATACTAGTACTCTACTACTCAGTACTACAATAGAATTATACTACTTGTTCCACTATCACACTGCTGTATTACTACTCAGTACTACTCTACTATAGTTCATGGTAAACGTTACATTATGACATTTGGTCCGAGCCAAAAAAGATTTCAAGGTTAGAGATTAAGTTTTTTTGTTCTCAGCTGTGTTTTCTTTTTCGGATCACTGGTCTTTTTAACCAAGACCAAAACTATCTTCTTGTTTAAATTCTTATTTATATTATTTATATTCTTATTTATATTCTTATGAAATACCCATTTCATAGGTTATGGGTTGTGTTTTATAGATATAGTGAAAGCTAGCCTAGTCCATGGATAGTGTGAGATCCACCATAGGTAGTGCTCTACCTATTGAGGTATTTTAAGCCTACGCTGTCTAATCCTAGAAATGGTCATTCCATTGTGCCACTCATCTACCAGCTTTGTACGAGGTACCAAGATGGAAAATAAAATGTGGAGAGTTCCTTCCTTTTTACCTAGCAACAACCGGTTGACTAGGCGACGCCGTTGTCAAATACTTAAATAGCTCAGATTCCTCCTTCTGAGGAATCATCAGCGAATGGACATACTAAATAGAGTACTTGACGTAACAACAAGAATCTAACAGATACAGTAGATTATATATATATTTGTTATTGGAATAAGTTAACGATGACAATATCTTAAACTACTATAAATACCTTAATGGTTATATCAGTTTGAATTATACTGTAGATCTTGATCCTGAACGTGCTGTTACTATCACTCTGTCTTATATCAAACTTATTGATTCAGAGAAGTTTCTATTTTACTAAATGAACTGCTACAGTGGTTGCAACCTGTTATCAGTTCGTAGATCCCTATATTATGTCACTACTCAATAAATTATCAGCCCAATTGCTTACTTGTAAGCCGTTCCTTCTTAATTACTTTATTACTCACTACTTTAAATATTATTCATTACAATACAACATTACTCACTACACTGCTATGATTCACTTACTGCATCATTTTACCTAGCCATTAGCTTGAGTCAAGGCTCATAACCTGTATATTTAACAATGCCTGTTCCGTAACAATAGTTGCAGCACCAGGTGGTCCATAGATTAACCATGGGGTAACATCAACTGGACTGTTCCTACTATAAAACACTGTCCTCATAGTTTCATCAAGATATGTACACACTTTAGGAGCCTTCTACAATACTATCAGCTAGTCACTAAATTACAACACACTACTTACACACTAAAATACTATTCATTACAGTATGATACGTAGTTTTAGATCCACTATAGGCCGGGCACTACCCATAGAGATATATGAAGCTTCGCTGTCCAATCCTAACAATGGTGAGTCCATAGCACCATCTCCTCAGTCACCATTGTATGAAGTACCAGGGTGATGACCTAGTACAGTGGATCCAACAGTATAGATTATTTTGAGGTAGTGTATATTAGTATAGTGTATATTAGTATAGAGTATATTAGTATAGAGTGTATTAGTATAGAGTATATTAGTATATAGTATAGAGTATATTAGTATATAGCATATAGCATAGAATATAGACTATTTTGAGTATAGACTATTTTGAGTATATTTTATGGCGTATGGAGACGGTTGTGGTATGAGTATGGATGTCTCAGGTGACGCAGCCGCACCGCTTATACACCAGGCGATAACGACCGCGCGCTTTATCACTGCTCCACACTCTTCACTTGACACCAGCCAGAGCCTGACGCCTTCCACCACCAGTAAACACACACACCACCATAACCATGTCGTACATTCCGCACGGACACGAAGACGACCACTCGGCTCACACTGACACCTTTCTCCTGCGTGTGTTTGGACTACATTCCGTCTACAGCCGCTTGAATGAGAACTACCATTACTATGATGAGGAAGACCTGCTAGGCATGCAAGCGCCTACCAGTATGGAGAGCACGGGGGGTTTCACGGAGAGTTTTTTGGGCCCTGCCCACGGTCCAGAAAGGAGGGGGAGGGAGAGGAATCTGGATTCAGACCGCTTTTTGGGCCGGAATGTGGAGTCTGACAGGTTTATGGATAGAACCCAGATCTCTGACAATTACTCCCATGCAAATTTTCCAGAACGACTCAATTCCGACAGACAAAATGCGGACAAAAACTTACTTGATTCTGAGCCTGATCTGGACGTTTATACAGACTCCCTGGGTCCGCCTTCCCCCTTACTTGAAGGTTTAAGACCGCTTAAGGAAGGAACTGGGCCCAAGACCACAGCCCAAAAACCGCCTTCACCCTCGAAAAAGCTCTTGGAGCCCGAAAGGTCCGTCATGTTCCAGCTTCCGGGCCGGACAAACGGGAAAACAGACCAAACACTACCGCTTTTCAACGATAACGTGTCTTTTCGGAAACAGACTGCACAACAGAAGCCCATTCGGTCTCAATACCAGCGACGTGGCACCAATAAGATCCAAATTCCTCCCAAGGAGCGGGCCCTCTACTTATGGGCCAATATCGTCAATATGGACGAGTTTCTTATTGACGTGTACTACTACTACCGAGGCAAAGGACTCATGAGCATATTGGCCGGCCGCATCGTCGACCTTTTAATTTTAATCTTCACCCTCTTACTTACCACGTTTCTTAGATGGGGAATTGACTACGATAAGTTCTTTAGCCATTGGCAAGTCAGTTCTGGCACGGTCATTACACTTAAGGACCTCGTGATCCCAGGTTTTCTTCTCCATCGGGTTCCAGCGTCCGTCAAGTTCCTCCTCCTTGGGTTCTCAGGATATATCGGACTCCGTGTGCTCCAGCTTTACTTTGACGCCAAGTACAAGTTATCCGAGCTCAGGAACTTCTACAGGCACTTGCTCGATATAGCAGACGATGGAGAACTTATGACCATCTCGTGGTCCACCATTGTGGAACGCATCATGCTTTTAAAAGACCAGAACTCCTTGACTGCTTCCAGTCACCGGTCTCTGTTGTATATCAACGACCTCAACTCCAAGGTACGTTTGAATGCCCATGACATTGCCAACCGGATCATGCGGAAGGAAAACTACATGATTGCACTCATTAATAAGGATGTGTTGGATATTGCCATTCCACTTCCACGCTTTTTATCCGGAGTAGCATCCAGCAAGTCTGTTCTCACCCGAACATTGGAGTGGAACATCAAGATCTGCATCAACAACTTCATCTTCAACGATAACGGCCAGGTCAACCCTAGTGTGTTGAAAGAAGCGTCCCGCAACCTGATGTCACAGGAACTCAACTCTCGGTTCAAGATGGCGGCCATTATAAACCTCCTCCTCTGTCCATTCATCGTGATTTACTTTGTGCTCCTATATTTCTTCCGCTACTTCAACGAATACAAGGCCAACCCGGCGTCTTTGTTGGGGCTCAGACAATATACGCCTTGGGCCGAGTGGAAATTGAGGGAGTTCAATGAATTGTCCCATTTCTTCAACAAACGCTTGCACCTCTCTATTGGCCCTGCTAATACTTATATCAGCCAGTTCCCTAGCAGTGTACTAGTAATCAACTTATTGACATTGATCAATTTTGTTTCAGGTGCGTTGATTGCCGTTCTAGTGATTATGGGATTGTTGTTTGAAAACGAGGAGCATAACTTCTGGTCGTTTGAACTCACCGAAGGAAGAAGCACGTTGTTCTACATCAGTATCCTTGGTACTTTGTTTGCAGTGTCTTCGAACCCCGAAAAGTCTTCACAAATCACGAGCACCGTTGAAAACACCAACTCTAGAGCAGCCTCCTTCTTCTACGACCCAGAGGCCAGCCTCAGGTACGTGTCCCAATTCACACACTACTTGCCCAGTTCATGGAACGGACGGCTACACACCGTGGAGGTCAAGAACAAGTTCTGCGAGCTCTACAACTTGAAGATCGTGATCATCCTTAACGAGATCTTGAGTTTGATCCTCACGCCTTTCGTGCTCTGGTTTAAAATCTCCAACAATTCCAGTGCCATCATCGATTTCTTCCGTGAATATACAATCCACGTGGATGGGCTTGGGCACGTGTGCTACTTTGCCATGTTCAATTTCGAGGAGAAGGATAAGAATATGATGGTTGGAACCAAGGCGTCACACAAGGCTTCGCTGAAACGTAAGGGGAAAACCAAAAAGGCAAAAGCCACACGGTCCGATTCCGAGAGTTCCAGTGAAGACGAGTTAGAAGGCCTCGACGATTATTACCAGGACGACAAGATGATCAAGTCGTACATGTACTTCCTCGAGAGCTACGGCAACAAAGGACCCAAAACGGTACTTGAGCAAGAGCGGCCAAATTCTACAAAAAACGTCCTGACCTCAATCTCTTTGAGTCAAGGAAAAAGACACGACGATATAGGCAACTCCTACGATTTGAACCCCTCCATGGCCGAGAGCATCAAAGTCAAGGATAAGGGCCGCAAGGGAGTCCTAGGCATGATCAACCAGTTTTCCAAACAAGAGGCGCAATAACCAATAATTTATCGGTGAATGATTAATGGAACTAGAACTGAAAATGGCCGACAATGATTGGTCAATAATTAATGATTCCCTAAGTTGGTGGAGTTGGTGGAAATGTTTGCAGCTGTATGGCTCAGCAGCTCAGTGCGATAGTGCAGTGCGCGCAGCGCATCTCATCAAAAAAAAGCATCTGCTGCACTACACTTTACCACTACAACTCCACAGTTTCATACTCCAGGGAATCCCACAGTTTCAACACAGTTTCATTCCTATATATAATGGCAGGATCACAGTTGAAACAGCTCAAGGAGGCGCTTCGGGCGAAAGGGTTGGTGGGACAGACCAACGCCAAGAAGAAAAACCGCAAGGTCGCACCTTCGGAAACCAGAAGGGACCAGGAGGACAAGAAAAAGGAGCTTGGCAAGATCCGGGACGAGTTCAACCGCTTTGACCAGCGAGTTAACCGGTCCAAACACGATTACAGTGTGATTGCCGGAGGCAAGTTTGTCAAGGCTGGGTCCAAGCAGCACAACGATACGGCCAAGAACAAGACCCACGTGGAACATGCCATGAAACAGGATTACGAGGAGGAGAAGAGACACAAGAATCGTACGGGTGGAATTCTTGATAAGCGGTTCGGAGAGCAGGACAAGAACCTCACGCAGGAGGAGAAGATGTTACAGAGATTCACCAAGGAACGGCAGAGAAGTTCACGGCAAAATGTGTTTTCGTTGGGAAGTGATGATGAAAGCGATGGTGACGATGAAGATGGTGGTTTCTCACTTACACATTCGGGCAAATCGCTTGATTACGTCCAGGGCACGGATTTGGGTCTGGGTCTGGGCAACAGGTACGTGGACGAAGATGCAGTGGAGGAACCTGCACGCAAGAAGTCCAAAAAGGAGGTGATGGCTGAAGTCATAGCCAAGTCCAAGTTCTACAAAAAGCAGAGGCAACAGGCGTTTGAGAAGAACCAGGAAGAGATCATGGACTTGGATGATGGCTTTTCCGATGTGTTGGGCGAGTTGCGCCTGGTCAAGGCTTCAGGAAACGTGGCCAAGACCAAAGATGATCTTGACTACGATGCCAAGGTGCGGGAGCTTACGTATGACCGTCGTGCTGTTCCTGCAGACCGCACCAAGACCGAGGAAGAGCTTGCACAGGAGCACCGGGAGAAGATGCAGAAGTTGAACGAGGACCGGATGAAGCGGATGAGCGGATTGGAGGAGGCTGAGGCCGGTGCTGACGATTTGGACGACGACTTCTGGGCCGGAAGTGACAATGGAGAAGAAAACGGAGAAGGTGAAGATGAAAATGGGGAAGAAGAGGATGGAGAAGAAGAAGATCTGGAGACGGAAAACTCCTATGGTAGACCCAAGAAATCTGCTGCTCCAACTCTCGTCATGCCAAGCACCCATGCTGAGTTTGCGCAACAGACAGAACACATGACGGAGAAAGAAACGACCACACACATCAAGAAGCTCATGCTGGCGTACCATCCTCGGCTTGCCCAAGGCAATAAGGAGCGGATTGACGTGTTTGTGGGGATTTTGTTTGAACATATTCTCTATGTCAGCAACCAAGAAAACACCAATTCGGCCATGGTTGATGAGCTCACCAAAACGCTCCGGTCGTTGGCAGAGCAGTACAACGAGGCGCTCATCAACGTCATCCGGAATGTGCTCTTGCAGGTAGAGGAGCGTGTGATTGCCCAGACTCTCCAGCAACAGGACTTGGTATGTTTTGTGGTGCTAGGGTACTGTTTCTCCACATCCGATCACTACCATTTGGTGGTGACTCCAGCATTGATCATCATGAACCAGTACTTCAGCATATTAGTGGGAGACATTAAGAATGCCACGGCCCAGAGGCTAGGCCAGGGCTTGGCTATCTGTGAGATTCTCTTGAGCTACCAGTCGTTCGCCAAGAGATACGATCCAGAAGTGGTGGCATTCATCCATACGTGCGTGCATTCCCTCTTGCCGTCTCTTGCTACAGGAGATAAAGGTGCTGACTCCAGAGACTCTGCAAATGGCCTCTCGATTGATTCTTCATACAAGCCGCAGAAAGAAGCCGGTGGCCCCATGAAGATCCAGAGTCTTTTCGGCAAGTGTGCCCACCAAAACGAGTTCAAGTTCAATCTTCTCGCCAAAGCACTCAGTGTCATGGACAAATGTGTGGATTTATGGAGAGACAAGGCCGCAGCCATTGAAGTGGTGCAGATGTTCGAAGAGGTGTTGAAGGTGGCAGTCAGATACTACAGCCAAACATTGCCCCAAATCGGAAACATGTTGGGCCGCTACAGCAAACTCACCAGCAATATGAGCAGCAGCCGCAAGCCGTTGACGTTGCAAGAGCATAAGAAGTTGGCGATCAAGACCATGGCACCAAAGTTCGAGGAGAATTTCAACCCCGACAAGAAGTCTTACGACCTCAACCGCGAGAGACAGGAGTTGCAGAAGATGACCAACTTGGTCAAGAAGGAGAAGAAGCTGGCGCTCAAGGATATCCGGAAGCAGACCAAATTTGTTGCCAGAAGACAGATCGAGGAGAAGAAGACCATGTACTCGGATTATCACAAGAAAATGGCCAGCATTGTCAACTCCATCTCCACTGTGGAGGGTGCAGAGAAGAACCAGTACGAAAGAGACAAGAAGAGACGTCAAAACCAGCGCTAATCATCATACATACGGCCCTAATCTTTACCAGTCATTGAATGTAGGTTTTTGTTGATTACTCTCATGAATGTGGATTATATACAAGTTCATATAATGACTCAATAGCTTTACTGATGTGATGACATATTAATATGAGTATTTTACTAAACCCCCATACTTTACGTGTCTCAGTTTCAGACAAAAAGTATGAAATAAAAAAATGCGGATTTTAGCCAACTTTTGTTAGTGCGTATGGAAAACGATGCGCCATGGTACGGTGTTTTGCGTGCATACAATGTTTTTGCTGGAGGTTCGACTCTTCTATAAGCACATTTCCGTACCCCTGTGGTTTATTCTCCAAAAACGGCAACGAAGGCAGATTCACCGTCGACTTCAACTGATCGTATTCGTAGTAGAGACCAACATACTATAGCGATAGAATATATCTGTACCCCATAATAGTGTAGTATGTTGTACTATAGTAGTGTAGCTCATTATTACTGATTTCAGCAGCAGAATGATTAACACATATTAGAACAGATTATCAACCATACTACCATACCATACACTATATACTATATACTATATACTATATACTATATACTATACTCTACACTCTATACTACTGTAGTATACTCTACACTCTGTACTCTATTTTATACAGAAGAGGAATAAGAAGAGCACGACAGTAGAGTAGTAAGTAGAGTAATTCAAGAGAATTACAAGAGGCATAAAGTAGTAAAGAGCAGATGATGAAAGTGGAGTGATAAATAGAGTAATGAATAGAGTAATGAATAGAGTAAAGCAGAGCAGTAGAGTAATGATTTAATAGTGACATGATAACATGGTAAAGTCAATGTTTTAATGTGGCAGTAGAGATGACAGTATAGTATGGGTGAGTGTCAGTGGGTGTATTACAGTATAGCGTTCCATGTTATAATAGAGTAGTAATTTAATAGAGTAGTAGTTCAATAGAGTAGTAATTTAATAGAGTAGTAGTTTAATAGAGTAGTAGTTTAATAGAGTAGTAGTTCAATAGAGTAGTAGTTCAATAGTATAGGTATTAACAATCATACTCCAAACTACTGTACTCTACTCTCTACTCTCTACTCTCTACTATACTCTCTACTATATAATCTATTGTAGTTCTGGTCTACTTGTAGTTCTGGTCCACCTATTTAAACCTACATATACTCTATAGTTAATTAGCACAGGATACTCTAATCTCAGACTCCAGTGTACTGCGTTGACTTTTACTCTTCTGGGTCTACGACCATATTACATTTATAGCACACATTCTACACTATGGTTTGATATATGATACTATATACTCTATGCCACTTGATAATAATGTCATGATGTGATACTACATGATACTAAACCATACCAGAATACCACCAGAACACTACTTAACACCAATACACACCAATGCACACTAGTGAACACTACTAAAAACTACTGAACACTATGCTCTAATTCAAACACTAACATTATACTACAATGCTATACATTATAGTTGTCTATGATACTAGGTATACTCCTAGACACATTACGTTGGTCCATACCTATGCTATGCACTATCTACGCACTATCTAGAATAATATACCCTATCATACACTATACACTACCATTAAACTATACTCTGATACTCTGTGATACTCTATGATACTCTATGGTACTCTGTGATACTGTTAGGTCCACTAAAAGTAGGGCTCCCATGAGGTATAATGAAGCCTAAGCCGTTTGATCCTAAAAATGGTCATTCCAAAACGCCTCCTCAACCACCATTATACGAGATATCATGATAGCATGTGTTGAACTAGAGCAAACACTGATATTGTTCTGGAGAAGAGTTTCGAAGCCATTTTTTCCCTTCAAACAATCAACAAATACAAGTTTAGGTAATTAGAGTGTCAACAAGAAACTAACAGATACTCTGTTGTAGTCTATACTCTATACTCTATACTATATATTCTATCTTCTATCTTCTATACTCTATGATACTAGTATAAATGCTCTGACACTACACTATACTGTGATAGTCTGTGGTATTCTATGCTCTATTATACATGATATTTCATGATAATACTAAACTAGGTTCCTATGGTCTGTGGTCTATAATTGAAATTGTATGCTCTATAATTGTATGCTCTATAAATCCATACTTTATAAAATCTATAATATAAATCTATACTCTATGATGGTATACTCTGTTAGATTCTTGTTGTGACGTTAAGTACTAAGTTAACTTTATTCGTTGATGATTCTTCAAAAGATGGAATCTGAGCTATTTTTTTAGTGTTTTCAAGAGAAGGGGTGGCTGCGGAAACAATTTCTTAGCGATCATTGTTCTACCTCACCTCAGGCCATCCTGGTACCCTTACAATGAAGGCTGAGTAGAAAGCAGAGTAGAAAACTGAGTGAAAGCAGAGTAGAAAGCAGAGTAGAAAACTGAGTAATATGCCCTTAACAACAATGTCAGTGTTAGTGTCAGGCAGAGAGGCTTCATAATACCACAATATGTAGATCACTACCTATGGTGGATCTGACATATTCCATGACACTAACTCTCATGCTATTTCATATGCACTAGATTGTAAAACTGTATGATACTCTATGACACTATACCACCATACCAGGATACTGCACTCTATAGTACTCTATACTCTATACTCTATGACATTCTATACTCTATACACCATTCTATGATACTCTAAAGCACTGTCACTACAGTATACTGATACTACTACTGACTGACACAATACTGTATGATACTGTATGGTGCACTATACACTATACTGATACTGACTGATACTCTATGGTCTGATACTCTGGATTCTGTATGACTCTATGGTCTGATACTCTGAGTCCTGTGATTCTATGATCCCTGTAATCTATGGCTAATACTCTTAAGCGATTCTACTACGGACTTGAAACTATACTTTATACAATACTCTAATCAACTCGATCTTGGTACTTATACATAATATTAAATCTGACATAGATTACAGTATAAATTGAAGAACGCTCGAGGTCGTGCACAGGTATTAGATCGGAGGACAGACATTATTGGGGCCGCCCAGCCGATGGAGGCGTGCATTATACCACATTTTAATACAACTTCACGCGTGCAGCACTTAAGCCTGGGACGTGGCGGGGACACCCACTCTAGCGGTGGAGCGCGAGCCTCCAAACAACCCTCCTCTGAAGATGGAGATGATGGTGAACACACCGGAGGCCAAGAAGATAAAGAAGGAGAAGTAGAGGAAGGCCACGGAGGTCTGGGCCTTTCTGCATCTGCCAGTGGAGCCCTGAGCAATCTTGTTGCCATTGATGTACGACTCGTTGTTGCAAGAGTGGACTCTGATACCGGCGGCAATGGCGGTGGCGGCGGCAAACGTGAACACAATGTTCAAGAAGTCGAAGATGGCCAACACCACAGGCCATGCAAAGGCAGCGAAGAAGTACGCCAAGATACCATAGAAACTGGAGGTCAAGATGGCAAATGCGGCAGCAAAAATGGCAAAGTTAACCTGGGGATTTTGCTGGAAGTTGGTGGAGGCGGCAAGCGAGCCGGTAATACCGAGAATGATCACCAAGAACACAAAGTTCACTGCTCTTAAGATAGTGTCACCAATGGCCAACATTGTTTTTTTTACTTGTTTTGGATTTGTTTGACGGGAATTGACGGAGGGGGCGAAGCGGGGCGGTTTCTCAAGAATTGCAACTGCGACGACAACTGTAAGGGTTGAGGAGTAAGGAGGCAGAAGAAAGAAAACGAGGCTCGTTAGTAAGGAGATGAAGAAAAAACCAGGTCGGGAAAACGGCAATGCAATTTAGGTTATATATGTGCGTTTCCAGAAACACACCACAGCAAGTGAATTTTAGGGACATCCCGCTGCGCTGTGCATGGCGGCCTGCATACACGCTGTTTTGCTTTGCCCTGAAACGGGGCATGCCCGACTTCCGAGGGTTCATTGTGCAGGTCGCACATGCCCCATGCCTGCTATCCCTCCCAGTGTGCTCGGCTTCACTGCTCATGCCGCCACCTGCTGTTGGAAGTACTTGCGCACGCTATCGGTATTTGCAACCTGGGCAGGCATTTCACCGGCTGCGTTTTCTACTGTAGCATCTGCCCCAAGCTGAGTTAACAAAACCCCTACGTCCCCAAGCCCTTCGGCCAATGCATGGTGGAGGGGCGTCCAGCCATCATTGTCTTTGGCGTTGATGTTAGCCTTGGCTTCCACAAGCATTCGGATTATGGGCTGGTTCCCCACGGATGCTGCCCTGTGAAGCGCCGTGTATCCCTTCTTATCCTTGGTGCGGACCGAACACTTGTACACATCAAGGAGCAGTTTGACAAGATCCACATGGCTTTTGCTGGTGGCCAAATGAAGACACGTGGCGCCGGTGCCGGTCTGAAGATCGATATCTGGTTTGGGGTCGTGCGCCATCAACAAGCCCAAGACGGCTTCGTTGCCAACAGCACATGCTATGTGTACGGGTGTCCAGCCACTATCATCGACCAATTCGTCAATATCGCCTTTTATATATGGGAGAAGAATCTTGACAATGTGTTCGTGGTTCATGCTGCAGGCCCAGTGGAGTGGTGTACGGGCGTCTTCATCCTTCAAGACCGCTACCTTGGGGTCCTGGTCAAGAAGGCTCTGGATCACTGCAACCTGGTTATCTCTTGCAGCCTCATGGGCAGCAAACTTGGTCATGAATAAAGAGAAGTTAGGAATGATCTAGTTTCAGAGGTGTTTCAGATTTCCTAAATTCAGATTGATGTTTGTGTTGATGTTTCAGAGTTTGATGTTGATGTTTCATAGTTGATGAAGGTTAGGTGAGGTGGGGAGGTGAGGAGGTGGGAGGTATGGGTTTGTTGGTGCATGTCTCAGAAGCTTTTGTGAGAGCAGTGCAGGCCAAGACCCGTGCACCATCCCAGCAAGCAGCAGCAGCAGCATCAGCAAGCAAGCAAGTACGAGGAACTAAAGGTGCACGGCTGGAATTCCAAAGAGGCCGAAGGAATTAGCGGCCCGGCAAGAGGCTGCGTCACAAAGCACGGCTGGATCCCCTAAAGCGGCTTTCGGCCCCGATGCCAGCACCCGCCGTGCCTAGATGCTTTTGCAGAGGATGAGTGATTTTAACCTGTTTGGTTAAATTGCCATTGGCAACCGAGACATCCGCAAGGAAGCGAGTTCCGGTCCCGCGCCCCACCAATTCCGGTCCCGCAAGGATGCGAACTTGGTGTCTTTGTGCAGGAGGAGTGCGAGTTCCGGTCCCGCAAAGATGCGAGTTCCGGGGGCAAGTCACTCATCTTTCGTTTGCATGCGCACTACGTCATGATACAAATGGTCTCGTGCCCGGGGTCGAATACCCCTGGCGGAGCCGTCGGGCCGTTCATCCCGAAGACTCATGACCATGGCCAATATCGACTGTGCTTTCTGTTCCCTCGGAATCCCTTGTCGTTCTCCGCTTGCTTGTCCTCGCACCCCTCGTACCCATTCTTAGCAATCACTGTGCGGCCGGTGGGACGCATGCGCGCCTCCTAATCGGGCATGTTCTATCCCAAAGTGTACGTCTTTATTATGCTGGAATGCGGCGGTAATGGCAACTTCTTAAACATGCTAATGTTAACGTTTGCCGACATCCGAAAAACCGGATCACTTGGTGGAAAAAACAACTATAGGAAGGTCCAGGCGTCCACTACTAGTGCACCTTTACTAGTCCCATGACCTTGTGTTTCTAACCCAGTGTCAGTACCAATACTGTTAGTCACTCATCCTCAGTACTAATGGTCAGTACTAATAACCAGCCAATGGTCAGCCAGTGATCAGCCATTAATACTAATAGTCAGCCAATTGACCAATAGTCAGTACCAATAGTCAAGACCAATATTGGTGGCACTAATTCCAGTACTAATTCCAGTACTAATTTCACTATCAATTGCTGGTACTATATATTGATAGTGCCAATGCTCATAACCAATATTCTCAGAGCGAATTCTCAATCCAATAGGGTTAGTACCATTAGGTCTAGTGCCACATTTATCACAATCAATTTTGATACAGATCAAGAGAAAGGAAGTAGAATGTATATACTAGTCGATAGTCAACCAATAGTCAATGGAAATGGAACTCTGCAGTAAAAATAACCTTACCAACATAGTGTACCATACTAGCTATACTCTACTGTTACGCTATTGCAGTTGCTCGTACCAAATCCTAATACACCGACTGATATACTGGTGATTACGAGTGCAGACATTCACTGGTGACCAATGATGACAATACACTAAGAAATCCTAGTAAATCATAATCCATTACTATAAGGTATCCTAGTTAAGCATAACCCATTACTATAAGGTATCCTAGTTAAGCATAACCCATTATTATAAGGTATCCCACTTTATCATAATTCATTACTATAAGGAATTAATCTACTCCAGTACTAGTAAATAGTGGGTCTATCCATAGCTCGACAAGACACAAGACTTAATACTTACAATGGTCTGTTTTCTCTGGTTCGGGAACTATGTAGACTCTACAGAGCATGAAAATGGAAGGCATCTACGGGGTTCGTTCCAAAACAAAATTTCATACCAGATAAATAGGAATTAAAAAAAGGTCATTGCCACTTGTCTCATTACTGTATATCAGAATGGCCATTATCAGTACCCAGTATTGATAGTATTCTCATAAGTTGTCAGTCGATTGTCAGTCAATTGACACTACTACACTATACTACTACACTACTACACTACTACACTATAGTACTACACTACTACTATAGAAACTCCAATCAAGTTGGGGATTTGGAACTCCACAAGCATCGTTAACTAATTCCAACCAGTTATATGGGAATGTATGTGGGGATGACCATAAGCTTGGGGAGAAGTTCATGCGGGTGTGGCAAGTGGGGTGGGTCTGGAATTCTTATTGGTATCAGTTGGAATTCCATGTGTTCATCTCTAATGTTAATTGTGTGTTACTGGTGCAAATTACAGTGTAGTAGTTTCAAGTATTGATCAAAGTGCCGATATCAGACCAATGCCAAACAGTGTCCATACTAATGTCTGTACCAATATTTAACAAGTACCGATACTCTCCTACTCCACTACTCAGTATACTCAATCAACTGCTCAGTAGATCCACTATGATTCAGTACCCATAGAATTATTAGAGTCTCACTGCTCGAATCAGCAAATACAGACAATACAGACTGGAGGAGGAAGTACCAGAACATCAACAAAAATTAGCAGGTCTAAATACTGGGTGAACATAGTATAACAGTAAGGCAGTATATAGAGGTGAGTAGTGCTCTGATAGTACTAAATCCAAGATCTCAAATACTTACTTCAAGACTAGAGAAAACTCACTTTCTAATGTACTACTACTACTACTACTGTTACTACTACTGTACTATACTACTACTACTACTACTGTTACTACTACTGTACTATACTACTACTACTACTACTACTACTGTTATTACTACTGTACTATACTACTACTGTTACTACTACTACTACTACTGTTACTACTACTACTACTACTACTACTCTACCCTACTACTGCACTGCTGTCCTGATACTACTGTTGTTAGATCCACCATAGGTGGTGATCTACCTATTGAGATATTTTGAAGCCTTGCCATCTAACCCTAACAATGGCCTTTGAAAATCGTAATCACATACCATTTTACAATATCAGTTGTTGCAACGACCAAGAACCATTGCTGCTATTGTCCTGGTGAAGAGTTTTGTCGCAAACACCTAGCAACGACTAGCTGATTAGGTAATGCCGTTGTCAACTACTTAAGTAGCAGCCCGATTGCTCTCTCTGGAGAACCATCGGCGAGTGAATATCGTAAACAGAGTACCTGACGTAGTAACACGAATCTACATACTGTCCTAGTACTACTGTCCTAGTACTACTGTCCTAGTACTACTGTCCTAGTACTACTGTCCTAGTACTACTCTCCTGATACTACTCTTATACTACTCTCCTAATACTACCGTCGTAATCATTTGAACTATCACTCTACTGTACTCCTTTAGTGACACTCCAAGTGTTGCTATATCAATATACCAAAAACTAGACCTACAATCATCTTTATCGAGATTCTCAACTCTCATGACCATAGATGAACTTGACTCTCGCAGCTATTAAAAGATCATTTCATTTCAATTATTAGTCCCATGTCAGTACCAATCGATCAATTGTTATGCTAAACATTGCCAGTATCAAATGGTACCAATGAATTATTAAGACCGATTTCAGTGCCAGCCAGCCAGATAGTCCATGACCATTGTCAGCCATGATGGTACCAAGTCTTTTCTAGCACCAAGTCTTTTCTAGCACCAAGTCTTTTCTAGTACGATTGACTATTTAGTATAATGTCAGCCAGTTTCACTATCCATTGCCATTAGCACAATTGTCAGTAGTGCCAAGTTTTTGTCTCGCATGTTCAATGAATACTCCTAATACAACTCAGTACCAAAAGTAGTCCCGCTTTTCAGTAGTGTCAGTTAGTAGCTCCAGTGGTACAAAGTGTCAGCCAATAGTAAGTACTGAATCTTCAGTGCCCAATCATTTCAGCCACTGATAAGTAGTACCAATTGCCAGTACCAATCAGTACGTCATTGAGCAACAGATGAGGTAGATGGGAATCGAGAGCTTGCACAAACAAAATGAGGTAATGAAGCCATTCTGTTTCATTCAAAAAGCTGTACCATCATCATAATGGAATTGGCGAGACTATCTTCATTTGCATAATCATGCTGCTTGAAGACTAGAAGATGTCATATGATACCTCCATTGATAAACAGTCTGAAACCCATCATCAGTACTAATTATCAGGAACAAAACTTAATACTAAAAATTGTCAGTACCTCTTGTCAGTACCTCTTGTCAGTACCTCTTGTCAGTACGAGATTGTGGGTACCTGATAATTTCAGTCACACCATTGTCATTGCTAGATAATTCCAGTACCCAATATTTGTCGCCAAGATAAATTGTCAGTACCAGGTGTTAATAGTAAATGATTTCACCGATTTTTCAGTTTCAAATTGTCACTCTTGATATCTGTTTCGACATGCTAAATATTTTCAGTACCGATTGCCACTGACTCAATTTCAGCCAAATTCACATTAGCACCGATTGTCAGTTCGAAATTTTTCATCATAAGTTTGTCACTAGTTGTATGTCAGTACCATTTGCCCAGCAAATTGTCATTGTTAAATATATTCAGTAGTGCCAAACATCTGTCTTGTCAGCAGTACTAATGCAGTATCAATCGTCAGTACCAAATATCTGTTTTGCCATGTTAAAAATTGTCATTACCAAATGGTAGTCCAATTGTCAGTTCCATTGTCGTGGCACGCACATAAGGTGTGATGCTCCCGGTTTTGTTTAGGAGTCTCCGTTCTGAGCCAGGTTCTGCGTCTGGGAGTCAACTTCATTGTCGGAGTCGGAGTCGCTAGGAGGTTCGGTGTAAAATGGCGCGGCGATAATCTTTATATTGCCATTGCTGCTCATTTGCAAGTCGAGCGACTCGTTCTTCACAATCTTAGCTGACATGTAGGATTCTGACCGCGAGGCCGAGTTCATCCCGGAGGCCCCACTGTAGGTGTAAGGCTCCGACCTGCGGGCCTTGGCCCCGGGTTTCTTCGTGCTGCCCGGGCCACGAGCAATGGATGCCGAAGTAAAGGAGGTCAGAGGCTGCCGCGACCCTACCATGGTTTCTGCCTGGAGCTCTCTAAGATATCTCTGGTAATCGTCACTTGATTCCGAGGCATTATCGCTAGAGTCGCTGGAGGTGTCGCTCAACCCGGGCGAGAGGCTGCCCATGTTGTGCCCCAAGCCGGTAGGGATGGCCACCGTGTATGGATGCTCAGACCAACTGAGGTTTTCCTGGATGGAGCTCAATTCTGTAGCCTCCAAGGCCGTGCGGGCCTGGTCTGCTCCAGGAGATGAGGATGTGTTGGAATGGTCCTTGTCGTGATGCATGTATTCGAGTGCCCACTCGTTGGGGGGAGTGTTGACGAGGCTGTGGATTCCACCTTCGTTGGCCAAATGGGACATGTCAAACCGCTTGCTCTGGAACTTGGTGGATAATCGTGAGTTGGAACATTCCTTGTACATCAAGTCCACCTCCTCAAGCCGCAAGCCTTTGGTTTCATAGACCATAAAGTAAACAAACACCAATCCGGCAAAGTTCAAGCCACCCCAGATAAAGAAGATCTTGTTGCCCAATGCTGCGGTGTGTGACACTGTGTGTATCAAGTATGGCGTGATGTAGGCGAACACAAAGTTGATCAACCAGTTGGTGGCAGCCGTGATGGAAACTGCCTTTTGCCGAATACTTATACCGTAGATATCCGAACAGATGGCCCATGCACACCCACCCCACGACGAGGCAAAGCACGCTATGAAGATGCATGAGAAGAGTATGCTCACCACCGACTTGGCTTCCGTTGACGTCATAGTCACTCCCACAATGGCAATGATGAAGTTGCTCACCGACATGCCCACTCCTCCAAGGAGCAAGAGCTGCCTTCGCCCAATGATATCAATGAAGTAGATACCAGGAACAGTAAAGATCACGTTGACGAGGTACGTCACGAACGAGATGATGTAGTAGTTCTGCACACCGGTGGACGCAAAGAAGTTGACCCCGTAGTAGAAGATGAAGTTGATCCCCGAACACTGCTGGAACGTCTGGATACCTATCCCCGTGATCATGCGTAAACCTTGCTTGTGGCGGCCTCCACCCAGGCGGAAACAGTCGAGGTATGTGACTCTGCCAAACGACATCTCGTAGTCGTAATTGGCCTTGATCTCCACAAGCTCCTCGATCAAGTCCGGATCCTCGGGTGACAACCGTCGTAGCTTATGCAAACTGACCAATGCTTTTTGAAGGTCGTTCTTTTGCACGTAGAACCGCGGGCTTTCGGGGAGAAAGAACATACCTACACAGAGAAAGATCGACCAGAGAAACTGTACGCCTATCGGTATACGGTAGGAGGCACTGGTGTCAATCTTGCGGGTGCCCTGACAAATGGCCAGGGCGATCAAGAGCCCCCATGTGATGGCCCACTGGTAGGTGAACACAATAGATCCACGAACCCATTTGGGAGAGGCTTCAGCCTGGTATAAGGGCACAATGGCAGATAAGATACCCACAGCCACCCCAGAAACAGCCCTACCCACACATAAAAGAGTCACGCACGTGGCTGACACCTGGAGAATGGTCCCCACATTAAACACGATTGCAGCCGTAGTAATAATGGAGAACTTACGACCATAGGAATCTGAAACGAGTGGAGCAACCAAAGCACCGAAAAACGTGCCCAAGGACAAGATGGCCGTGATCAAGGCCCGCTCGTGCACAGTGAAGTTGACACCGTTAGCCGGAATCTCCGACTTGACGTACCGCATCTCCATGATATCATTGATAAGCCCCGTATCGTAGCCGTATAAAAACCCGCCCACGGCCGCCACCAACCCCACGGCCACGGCACTGCCAGACGACGCGTGGTGCCCCGACTGGTTGGAGCTATCCTTGTCAGTGTGGGGATGGTCCCATAGAAAAGCCCCGAGGGAGCTCCTTATTTCTCGTAGCGTCATAAAAGAGAGTGAGCGCTAGCAGCGTGGCGCTTCACGGATGCAACGACGAAGAAAGCGCAGTGTTTCAGAGTGCGCTTTACTAAGCTGAAACGGGCTAGACGGATCGCGAGAATGAGGGTTTTATGGGCGTTAGTCAGTGCGAACTCCGCCTTAGTGCGGATCTGATGGTGGGGAAAGTTTTCGCGCTGGGCAGTGTGATATGGTAGACACCCGTACACCTCAACGGTTACATCAGTACACCAAAATTAGCGCATCATCGAAAACATCCGTACATCAACTAAAAGAGGACCGTGCACCATTAAAACCCGTGCACCATCATTACCTACTTACATGGAGCTCGTCGTTTTGTGACCACCACTCTCTTCCCATGGCGCTTCTTGACAACACGCTCGTAGCTCGGAGCACGTACTACTTGCGCTATGCCATTCTCCTCAGCATCTTTTTCGTCATGTCTATTCTCCGCAACCTACAGTTTGTATACAACAAGGCCTTCCTCCGGGTGTACTCCATGGCTTACTTCCCCAACAACTCGCCACAGGTGATTCGGGATGACGTCAATAAATTACAGAAGATTCCAAGGCGCATCAGCTGTATTGTGGATTTGAAAGTGGATACCGACGAAAACGGTGGCGTGGAGGGGCTCATTGCAGATATCTCTGAAATTGCAGCCTGGTGTTTGGGAGCGGGGATCCCCAGTTTGACCATCTATGAGTACAGCGGTGCGG
This sequence comes from Metschnikowia sp. 00-154.1, assembly GCA_002370645.1. Lineage (NCBI taxonomy): Eukaryota > Fungi > Ascomycota > Pichiomycetes > Serinales > Metschnikowiaceae > Metschnikowia > Metschnikowia sp. 00-154.1. The sequence goes on along the minus strand of NKZI01001809.1, from coordinate 233,065 downwards.
TAAAAACGTCGCTCCCCGAGTTGCAGCGGTACGTGTCCCGCAACTTGCGCAGCTACTTTGGCATTCCCACGCCCCGCGTCTTGTTGAAGGTGCCTCACTCTAACATTACGCTCTTCGAAGGTGACGAGCCCCTGGCGGCGGACCTCGAGATTTCGTTGCTTTCGCGCATCGACGGCAAGCCCACCATCGTGGAACTCACCAAGACCATCAGTGAGCTTACTGTCAATAAGGAGCTCTCAGTGGACGACATTACGGTGAAGCTAATCGACGAGGAGCTCAGCGAGTTGGTGGGGCCAGAACCCGACTTGTTGATATGCTTTGGGCCCGTGCTAGATTTGCAGGATTACCCTCCTTGGCACACGCGGCTCTCGGAGATGTACTGGGAAAACGACAACACCAGCGTCAACTATGCAGTGTTCATCCGGGCATTGCAGCGCTATTCGCGGTCCAAGTTCAACGTGGGCAAGTAAGCCGAGGGCTTCTGTACTTGCATCATCATACTCTCAATGATTGAAACTAAAAGCATGGTCTAGGTGCTAGATACCGAAGATCAGATATAGAGTCAAGACAGCCCTAGACAGAGTCTCAGAATGAAGCTTCAAAGTGAAATCCTAGTTTAGAGTCCTCAATTAAGATTATTAACTATAAAATCTTAGTTATGATGGCCTAGATGAAAAGTTCTGACAAGTGTCCTACATTATGGTCTTTACAGACAGTGTTAGTCTATAGTCAGTCTATTTGATTCTCAATCTGAACTCTGTCTGAATTTAGAATAGAGTGCTACATCATGAGTGCTACATTATTATTTCTACATTATGATTCCTACATGACGAGTTCTTTTCTATGAAGTCGTATGCTATGAAGTCTTCATTATGAGGTACCATTTGAATTTCTAAATGATGCAGTCTTTATCGTGGGGTCTTCATCGTGGGTACTTTATCGTGGAGTCTACTATACGAAGCTCTTCATTATGAGGCCCTAAATTAGGGAGTCCCGCTCATAGTTAATTTAGATTCCCAGCCGAGGTCATACATTATATTCTGAAGGCCTACCCGGAGTCTCTACTTTAATCTCTACTGGCAACTCCACTGGAATCTATACTGGAGCTATACTGGAGCTATACTTGGCTGCAATATAGAGGCTTTTTGGAGTATTATGGAGTATTATGGAGTATTTTAGAACCTAGTCTAGGTCCCGAATAATCCATTGAGATTTGCATTACACCATGATCAGAGAGGTACTCCAAACTAGCATTAGAGAATGTGGCGGCGAAAATAATTTTCATGGTGAGGCACTCGGAAGCTGAGCAGCTATGCCGAGTGACTTTGCCTCTTGTCTGCCGTCCGCTCAATAAAAATAAGTCAAATCAAGTCAAGTAAAGGAAAAATAGAAACGGAATTGAAAAACACCACAACGAATCCGAACATCATAGAAGAAGTAGAAAGAAGAGAAAGAAGAGATGAATGCATTATTGACGAAGAAGTGTGTCACGAGACCGATGGGTCTAATGATAGACCGAGATTAGAGTAATTATAGGCAGGTCTAGATCAATCCGCCGTCTATTCTCTATATCCAAGCACATATTCTGAAACACCGAAGTTTCAGAGTAGTTCCAGAGTGGTTTCAGAAGTGTTTCAGACTTGTTTCAGACCCGTTTCATCCTTGTTTCAGAACCACACCCAAACCTACCACTATTACTACGCCTCCAGCCAACAGCCCTATATACACCACAGACCAAGGGATCAAGGGACGGGCAGGCATAGCAGGAATAACGCGCGCTGCAAGCACACGAATTTTTTTTCTTTTTCTCTTTCTATTGGTTTGGCGGCAACAGGACGCGGTGGAGGCCCGAGCCGCGCACGACCATACCTGTACGGTGTCAATATTCCCGCGATTTGCTGTTCATTCAGATTCGACATCCTGATTCTAAACAGAAAATCTCTTTTCACACCCGAACGCCGCCTTAGCCCCGGAATTTGTGACTTGAAACCACCAGCTGTTCTTTTGACCAACTGCTACACTCCAAGGTATCTTGAAACGGGATCGATTGAATCACTCTGCAGTTCTATAAAGCAATTCTAGTAAAGGAGAAAAAAAACACTCAAGCGGGAAAAAATGGGTTTGTCATTCTCTAAGTTGTTTAGCAACCTCTTTGGTAACAAGGAAATGAGAATATTGATGGTTGGTTTGGACGGTGCCGGTAAGACGACCATCTTGTACAAGTTGAAGCTCGGAGAGATTGTCACCACCATCCCCACCATTGGTTTCAATGTGGAGACTGTCGAATACAGAAACATTTCTTTTACTGTGTGGGATGTGGGAGGACAGGACAAGATTAGACCTTTGTGGAGATACTACTACCAGAACTCCCAGGGTATCATTTTCGTCGTCGACTCTAACGATAGAGACCGTGTCGCCGAAGCTAGAGAGGAATTGCAGCAAATGCTTAACGAGGACGAGTTGAGAAACGCCTTGTTGTTGGTGCTTGCCAACAAGCAGGATTTGCCCAACGCCATGAACGCTGCCGAGATCACCGAGAAGTTGGGCTTGCACTCCATCAGACAAAGACCTTGGTACATCCAGTCCACGTGTGCCACCACCGGTGACGGTTTGTATGATGGTTTGGACTGGTTGTCTAACAACTTGAGAAAGTCCAACTAAGCGGAATGCCTGTAATTATCCGTTTAATTCTTGGCCAAGTGGCTTGCTCATCTTGTCATTCTGCTGCTCGTGATATTTGAATGCATGCAATGTATAAGCCGTGTAGACTGCTGCCGTCTTGTCTAGTCACCGTTATCTTTTGTCGTAGCTACTAGCTCTATAATACAAACAGCCCAATACTTTCACCTACCAATACCATCCACTTCTGTCATAGGCATAGGCATAGCCATGCACCTACACCTACATCTTCATGTACACCATAACCATAACCACAACCATATCCCCTATGCACCATGATACACTACCGCAAGTCCACAATATCCTACTCTTAATTACTTTACAAATACGCACTCCTCTCATAATTCTTTTTTACTAGTACTATATTGGATACACTGGTCAGTGCGGGCGGTGGGGCTTGGTCTTACGGCACACGATGTAGAGTATCACGCAGTCGCCGCAGTCCAATCAGACCACCGCCCATGTCACCTCACAGTCTATTAACCTCATCAGAACAACCATATACACTAGAATTTGAACACCAGAATTTTGGATCTTTTTTATATTGGAATATTAGACCATTGTATTATCAGAATATAAGGGGCCTAAAATATTTTAATATTTTTTTTGTGCTTATATTTTTTATTCGTATGTATATTTTAGTGTTGATGAATTTATGGTGTATATTTATGATGTGATCAAGTACATAGTGTGGAATACTGGTGGTGTGGAATACTGGTGGTGTGAGAACTGTGTGTGAGAACTATGGTGTGAGAACTATGGTGGTGTGGAATACTATTGTAATGTGAAGAGTACGGTGATGTGAGGTACTCAAACTCAAACTACTACTACTACTACTACTACCATGAAGTGTTATTGGTGCACTAGTAGTTCATGGTCCGCGCAGTTCGCAGTTCCGCAGTCATTCGTTAATCCGTATTGTTTGAGTATGACATTTGACTGCCTTTTGCCAACAAGTACATATACATATGGATTTTTTGAAAACATCCAGTATGTATCTACACTATGGCACATTCATACTCTACACTAGTACTACACTACTGCCACTATTACAACTACACTAGACTATAGAACTACTAGAATAAGCTAGTACTATTACACTGCTGAAATATATTACTCTACTATATCATTACACTACACTGCTGAACTACACTATCCACCTGCTACTACTCTACACTATAGTAATAGACTACTAGACTACTTAATACTAGACTACTTAATACTAGACTACTTAATACTAGACCACTAGACTACTACATTGTACTAATACTATATTTAGTGTAATGACAGTTTGTTTATTCACCTGTAGTGAATTACCTGTGGTGAATTTATCTCAAGGATTATCCTAGTGAGGTTCTATTGAGGACTCTGTTAGTTTCTGTTGAGTACTGTTAGTGGAGATTCCTCTCATAGTAAAATGTAGTTATAAAGATGGAACATTCGGGAATGGTGGATGTCTATGGAACTATGGATTAAAAATGATTTGGCCAAATCTCCTGGTCACTGCCAATTTTAGTCTACATTACAATACTATGGTTACCTGTCAATATCCAGTACTCCTAGTTCCAGTTAGAACGGTAACCTTTGCTAAAGTAGAGTAGAGAGTAGTGTGGAACAGTACATATATGCATTAGTAGTGCTCTTGACCGACCCTTATGACTCCTAACTACTCTTTCAAAATACCCGGTATACCATTAATGCTAGTAATAGGATTTGAAATAGTATTTCCATAATCCAGGTTATTCCACTACTTCCACTAGCATTTTTACTGACACTAGAATTTCCACTAATTTCACAAAGGAATTTCGTTCAATAGTAATCATGTTACACTATCATTGTTAATAGTAGTAGTAGTAGTAGTTGTTGTTGTTAATGGTTATAGCTGTTGGTAGCTGTTGGTAGCTGTTGGTAGCTGTTGGTAGCTGTTGGTAGCTGTTGGTAGCTGTTGGTAGCTGTTGGTAGCTGTAGTAATTAGTAATGCTAAGTGGTGTCAGTGGTTCAGTGGTCTCATCCAATGGCTTCAGTGTATATTGTAGTTGATGGATATGGCTGCAACGCGCGAGGGCTGGAGCCCTAATCACACGTGACCATAAAATTCGCACTCCCTGCAGGTCTTCGCGCAGTCCATGCAGGCGCCGAGCGCTCTTCCTCAACGAAAATTTTGTCTCGTTTTCCGTCTCACTTACAACACATCACACAAAATGGTATGTGAAGCCCTCCCAACTATTGCTGTTGATCCTATCGCTTACCCTGTTATCCATATGGTTTCTTAATGTTATGCTTAGAAAATTATATACCCGACTGGGCCCCGAATCCCACTCATAAAGAGATAATAAGACAGAACAACAGGAGACAGAAGACAATAAGACAGAGTAACAGAGGTCAGAATAGACCGAAAAGAGAATAGAACTTTGAATGAGTCGGAAAGAATAGGATCAGACAGAATTATATCTTCACCTTAGAATACTAACATCAGGCTGGTATCAACGTCGCCGAATTGAGAAGCAAGTCCAAAGAACAATTGGAGCAACAATTGGTTGAATTGAAGCAGGAGTTGGCCGCTTTGAAGGTCCAGAAGTTGACCAAGCCAGCTGTGCCTCAAATTGCCATTGCCAGAAGAAACATCGCCAGAGTCTTGACTGTCATCAACCAAACCCAAAGACAACAAGTCAGAGAGTTGTACGCCGGCAAGAAGTTCATCCCAACTGACTTGAGAGTCAAGAAGACCAGAGCTTTGAGAAGAGCTTTGTCTGCCGAGGACGCTGCCAGAGTCACCGAGAAGACCAGAAAGCAAAGACGTGCCTTCCCAAAGAGGGACTTTGCTATCAAGGCTTAAACTTACATATCATGGTAGTAATATAATATACGATTCGGTAATTATGTGCTATAACTAGTACCAACGGTAGTGTTGGTAGCACTACTCTCACGCTATAGTGATAGTATCATTAACAGCAATTACTCAGTTTACTTCTGATGATAGCATTTCCGTGTATAAATAACTCTACGAATGAGCTCGATACTATCTTATCTTGAGTTGATAAATCAAATCAATAGATCTACTTGTCTAGTTCTCTATCTCAGTAGTTCTCACGGGTTGTCAGTAGTTCTCTACTTATCCTAGCCTTAGGTATATGATTAGTGTATAGGTAAACTATCTACTCGAGTAATATAATCCTATGGATATGGACTAACCATTTATGACTACAAGTACAAGAATAAGGGACAGTGTAGAAGTGGACAAAGCGATAGTCTACTTAATAATGCTAAGTCTATGAAAGTTTCCCGTTTGAAAAAGAGTATACCCAGAAATTAGGGCTATGAGAGCAGTAGACAATTCAAAGACCCCACCCATGAAAAATTTAGCAAAAGTTATTAAAGGAGTTGTAGATTTTATTGACCCAATGTTGAGTAGTATTAGTCCATACTTAACTACTATAGGTGTAGTGACATGGAATATTATAGTGATCCAAACCAAAGGTAACTGGGGTTGTATATTCTCTCATTAGAGTGTAAGCTAGATAGACTACTTCGAAAAGACTCTTTAAACATGGTCTAGATAAAAAGAATGGTGGAAGAATACTGCGAAATGTGAGTTGCGAAAACTATACATTTCTTGCCTTCTCTCACATCTGACTCCACACACCAAAAACTCTGAGAAGTGATGAATGAGTTTAGCAGAAAAAAATAACCGTTTAAAAGTATATTGGAATGTATACTAATCCTCATATTATTATTTTTTTTTCTTGAGTTCTTCAAGACTCAAAAGATTATACCATTACCTAATTCTATAACTTTTAGTGCCTGTGCTTAGGTTACGCTAGCATCCTAACCCGAGCATTAAATAACGCGTAATGTCTATTTAGCACTAATACTCCCATCCATTGATATATTGCCCAATTTATTTTGGTGTACCAATTCATATCCAAATAATACGAGCTTCGAGATCATCCTAAATTTTTTAAAACATTATATCATTCATTAATACAATACATTTTCTACTAGCATCTATAAGTGCACCATACTACTATGACGCTACAACTAGTCCATAGTCTATTAGTTCATTGATCAGTAAGTCCATTGGTCAGTAAGTCCATTGGTTAGTAATTCCATTGGTTAGTAAGTCCATAGTGGATAAGTCGCTGTCATTCATCAATTAGTCAATAGTCAATTATACCTAGTCCACTAGTCCACTAGTCCACTATTCCACTATTCTACTGATCCACTGACCCAAATCTATAAGTACAAATTAGTAAAATCATCTTCCTATATTACCGAAGCAAAAATTCGTAAGCGTTGTATTGTTCAGCCAATAATAGGGAACGTGAGCTGGATTTCGACGGGCATTAGGGAGGTTATTTTACCCTACTGATAGACGATTGTTACAATAGTATTTGAACTTAGTACGAGAGGAACACTTCATTCAGATAATTGGTATATGGCTTTGTTCAATAAAAAATTGAGCCGAAGCCACCAAATGGCTACCATTTATTGGATTAAGACTAAGTGCCTGTAAGTCATAAGTCTATATGTGTCTGTTAGAAAAGGTGGAATTATATAGAAAGTATCAATACAGTGGTAGTGGAGCAGTACAGTAGTAGAACAATAGAACAGTAATGCAGTAGAGTAGTAGTCTTGGAATCCGATAATTCACACCCCGGTGTGGCATATAACCTGAGTTCTATAGTTATATATTCCTTTAGAATTGTAATGGATTCTGGCTTTGGTCACCTGTTATTGTAATAGAGTAGTGTAGTAGTATTTACTATTTACTATTAGCAGTAAAACTATACTGCGGAAGCACTATTTCCTCAGATAAAAAACATAAAATCATGTTCCACATGTGAACGTACTGAAATATAAATCCAGTTGGGTTGTTCAGTCTAATCTAGTCCAATCGAATGGTATGGTATGGTATGGTACTACACTATCAATTGTAGTAGTCGTAGTATATGGTGGAATATCGTGTAACTCTACTACAGACAGAGACACTAGATCACCTTATACATACCCTACTATAGACATACAACTTCTAGTACAAAGACTGGTTCTCAGAGACTAGAGGGTACTACTGGAGTAAACCAAAGAGACATGCCCAATTACAATATAGCTAGTCAAGTATGGTACGAATTAGTCTGTAGCTTAGACTAGTACAATTTAGTGTATAATCTAGTTTGTACCTTTTTTTTATAGTAACAAAGTATTCTGAGTATCAGTGACTATATACTATGTACTATGCCTTGTATTTTCCCAGCTTGAAGTCGTCGATCTTCTGTTTCATTTCCGTATCGTCAATGACGTCTTCAAGCTTCAACGGCATCCGGTTGAACGGGTCGGTGGGGTCACTGAGGAGATGTGCCTTGATGGTGGACCTGTCGATGGTAATCCTGGATCCAGGCAAGATCACCGGGTCCACCATGAGTGTGTACATGAGAGGGTCAAGCAACTCGTCCGGAGCGTCTCCCATCTCTAACTCCTCATGCTCAATAGCAATTCTTCTCTCCTCGGCCTTTTGTCCAAATTCATAGAACCGGCGGATGATGTTTTCTGGAACATTTGTCTTGTTGAAGAGGATTTCCTTAGCTCTCTCGAAGTGCTCGAATCGGAACGACCGGCCATCCGAAGCCACAGCCTTAATGAACTTATCCTGTTGCCCAAGATTGTGGTATATTATGCAAAGGTCGCCAAGTGTGGCCTTGGGGTTGAACTCGTACTTCTCCGGCTCCTTGACCTTCAAGCTGGAGCACTTGGGGCCCACCATTAGGCTTAAGTTATGGTCCAACATCCCGGCCAACCGGTCCACGAGCTCTGGAATCGTAAAGCCTTCGGGCACTTGCTCGGTGAACAACTTAAAAAGAATCATTGTCTGGTTGGCCAAGCCCATGTAGGATCTAGCTTTCTTTTCGGACAGCAGCAATCTCTCCTGGAGCTCTTCAGACGTCCCAAACTCCTCCTCGTTGGCCTCGCCGCCATTTTCTCTCTTTTGCGTCTCCTCTTGCATATTGTGGATAGCATTCAACTCATTAAAGGACTCGTCGAATAAAAAAGTTGTATCGTTCAACATGCGTGCAATGAAACGAATGAAGAAGTCCACTTTTTTGCTGGATAAATCACTCAATTGGTCTTTATAAAAGCTGTTTTCCCATAACTTTTCTATAATGCTCGAGATGTAGAATCTGCTGTTGAACTTATCGTAGAACTGAGACGATGCTCCGGTCTTTTCGATCGTCACATATATGTCCAACAACGAGTACAACACATTGTCTTGTACTAGCTTATTTCCATTGAATAAATCTTTGAAGATACCTTGTTCACCTTGGGGCCCGGATATTCCCCCAAAGATAATCTCAACGATAGACCCTTTCAAGTGAGGATTTCCTATGAGTTCAGGGCATCTCAACAAAATCACAAGAAACTCCACAACCACCGAAACCCTGTCATCGTTGTTTGACAATGGATTGCGGAAGAAATTAGATACAAATTTGCAGTAGCTAATGATTCCTTCCAAACAGTATTCCGGCACGAACTTCCAAGGAATTGGCGTCTTTGTTTTGAGAAAGTCCTGGTCATCTAGCTCGCTGGTCTTTTCGGCTTTGAAAATTGGGATCGATAATTTTGGCGAAGGATGTTTATGACTGGGGTCGATCAATCTGGTGAAGAACTGGGCCGATCCCACTATAAAGTCAAAAATCTCCATGTTAAGAGGCCGGTCGTAAAAGATAGCCTCGATTGCCCATGTCGAGCATTTATTCTTGTTGATAAAGGTATTGAAAACTGGAAGCAAGCGATTGTTTGAGCCCAATCTTCTGATTTGAGACTCGTATTGTTGTCTGCTTGAACGCTGATGTTTCTTGAGCTTATCGTAGTTGGCGATCATACCTCCAATACCATACTGGAGGTAAGTCAAAGTCAAGTAGAAACAGTCGGAGATAAAGTTGGTGTCCTCATCGATGGAGTCAACGTAGAACTCGTCTGCCTCTTTTGCAGAAGCGTATACTCTTGACTCCTCCGATACATTCAACAACTTATTCTTGGGCCCGAAATAGTTGTGCTCAATTTTGTCGAGTTTCGAGTACACTGGGTAATCCAAAAAGGGCAAACTCAACCGGATGAGAATGAGAGAGATGTTGAACATCAAAGCATCCGAGGCCAACTTGGCCGGGTTGGAGTAAGACCCGGTTCTCAAATGAGAAGCGTTGGCCAAGTCAGCAAACCATTTCATCAAGTCTTGTCTTGTTTGAGCAGAGCCTCGTACCAACTTCTCTGATATGAAGTATAAGCGGTCGAAAGCAGCCTTGAACTCGCTATGGATGGAGGAGAACCTGGATGCCAACTCCGAGTTGGTGAGTTGCAACTCCGAGGCTTGGATATCTCCGTTCAAGAAGTAAGACACCGAAGCTTGATCACTCAACGGAGATAATTTCAATAGAGACCCCAAGAGTGTGTTCTTTTCAAAGTCCAATCCATCTTCACGGTTTTCTGGCCCAAAGAGATCAAGCTGAGAGAATATGGAGCTCACTGGTTTCAATGACACCAACGTCTCCCAGAGCAGGAGATGTGCAGGCAACTCGGGCGAGGCAATGCTAAGGGTATCCAAAAACAGCTTCAATTGGGGGAAGATACTGTTGCAAACGTCCAAAACAGCATCCTGCTCCGTAGCCTTGGCCAATACATCCACCAAAAAGGCGTGAAGATCCTGCTTCCGCACCAAGTTTTGAACAGTTGCTGGCAAGTCATTCCCAAGAATCATATCGGGGATTTGGAAGCAGATAAGACCGTAGGAAGCACAGGACAGGATGATGGAGTTCAAGAAGGCCTTTCTTATTTCAAACATCAGGTCCTTCTTATAATGGGTTCTCTTCATGGTCAATGCCTTGGTGTAAACTCCGTAAAGATACAAAATGGGCAACTGGCCATTGGGAATACCCAATTCCGTCAAGATTTCCACGAAGATCTCATCCACGCAATCCGGGTTCAACAAGCCCTCGGACCCCAACGACGTGAAGTTATGAGGTTTATCTCCAAAGCCAAAGTGGAACAATTCAGTGATATCTTCTCTGATACACGTATCGATTTCTCGATCGGAAGGAGGCGATACAGGAACAGGAGAAGTAGTAGATTTGGTGATACTTGGGACCGGAGTATTTGGTTTGGGCAGGGTATCCATTTCCACAGTCTTGAGTTTTTTGGTCTCCACAGGGTTGATTTTGGGTTTGTATGGTTCCTGTTTTTCAACCTTCACCCTTTCCTGTTTCTCCTGTTTCTCCTGGGGCTTTTCCCGGGGCTTTTCCTGGTGCTTGGTGGCCTGGGGAGAGGGCGAGGCCTGGGCCAAGCGGGCCAAACGTTTGAGCCTTATCTAAAGGTTAGTATAAATCACAATATTTAATCCAAACTCCTACTTACTTCTTCCTGGCTGCTCATGTGTTATGCTAGTTTTGGAGAGGCAATGGAAGTTAGCGTGAACGGTGCGGTGCGTAATTTGTGGGCCTCAGTGCTGAGTGTTTAGCTCCGCGCACATAACTCACCACACCGTATTTCGCATCCACTCTTAGTCACTTTTTATTCACTTCATATATTTATTTTTATTGCTTCATTTATTACTTCATTTATCATTTTTTTTTACCTCGTTCAGTACTTCACGGTTCACATGTTAGATTTAATATTTGACGTGATTACTTAATAATCTACGTATTTCCCTGTGTTAGGCTTACATTTCTTATGCATTCCTCGGATACACTTATTCTCCATCCACACCTACTTCACTTATTTCACCATTTCACCAAATTTTAACTCATTGATCTTTCAGTTCATTAAAAATCATTTACCTGTTCTTCCTGCTTTTACCTTATCCGGTTTCATATTCACCATCCATTTACTTATGTAGATTTATGTTTAACCTAGAGTCAATAATCTACTATCATGGACTTATTCTTAATAAATTTTAGCACTCTGAACACACGCTTAGGCTATTAAAGGGCTATTTGCTTCAGGTAATTATGGGCTTTTTTTTTCTTGCTTCAATGTTCACCCTTTCCAGCTCATTAAGTGTTTATCTTTCAATACTCTAGAGCTATTTCCAAAGCTTCTTCCATATACCTAATCGTTTCAGTTAAACATCTTTTTTTTCTCTTGTCATTGTGTTTGTTCATTCCACTGATCAACTTATCTATCTTCAGCTAATCCCACTACTGAAAAGAGTCTTTCTGTGTACTACTAGATATATTAGAGGCCTGTTAGTAGATAATGATAGTATTAGATGTATTAGAGATCTAGTATTAGGTCTATTAGTAGAGGTACTTGAGAGGATAAATCAAAATAGTGATTCTTTCCATACATACTTGGTCTCCGCCACCAAGTACTGTTGGACCTACTAGTTGTTTATTTAGACGTCTTGGCTTATTTTCTTTGGTCATTGACTAATTTGTACTCATAAAATTATAGTAACAGAATGACTCTGAATGATTTATGGCTCTGAATGTTTTAATGACTACAAAGACTCTCCTTGAAATGGACCAGGACACAGTGTTGCCCGAGAAGCACTTGCAGTACGAAAAAGGCCGGACACAGTCACTTTTCTTCATTAAATACATAAGACCAAAAGTGGGTGCTAATCCTTTTAGAGATTCTTCTTCAGTATTGCAATGAGTACCCTTAAAAATAGTGAAACTATATTTTAATATGTTCAAAGAATAATTTATTTCTTTAAATATAGGATGGCAATTTTATTTATATATTCATGATATAAAGTATGCTAAGCTTAGAGTAATTTATACTTACATTGCACGAAGAGAAAAGCTTTTACTCTATCAAAGGCTCTACCATAGTCACTCTACTAGTTAAAATGAGGAGCTATGCTTACCAGTTCATTAGAGGTGTAATTCCAGCTACAGTCATACTGTCTTTGGGTAAAAGTACTCATAGCGCTTTTTTATATTTCCTTGAAAAAGGCAGTAATGTACGGTGGTAGCCTAAGTTATGAGAATATTCTTGTTCAAGTACGAATGCGTATTGGCCATGTATTGGATGCTAGTACATGAAGGTGTAGACAAGCAGATCTTTGAACAATCATACTATTGTAATATGGCGAGATCTCAGAACTAAGTAATACAAATACTGGACTTCAAATGGTCATGAATTAATTGGATTGGTAGGTTCTTGACATGTCTTGTGTCTACCTGTTTATGATCAGACATGGTGCGTGTAAGATTCGAGGGATACTTAAATAAACTTTCTCAGTCAGCTAAAATGGTTTACTTCTGAGCTACTAGCTTTTTTCAAGTTCATTTCAATTCTGTACACCTTTATCGTTCCAATGTTAAACAGATGGTTTAGTAGAACCTCGGAATTGTCACGTGACCGGAACATTTTCCCACCTTACTCCCATCCACACCAGGATAAAAGTTCTTCTGAGACTATGGTTATTCTGAATGTAAGACGAGTCTAAATCACGTGGCTTCTCGAAAAAAAAGTTTTGGTGGGGAGAATAAAATGGCCTGAGTCAATAGGCCGGAACTGGATATAAGCCCCGGAACTGGATATAAGTCCCGGAATTTACCAAACAGACTATACTACTACATTCTTTATAGCACTACAATAGTATAATATAGATCCACCACTAACTGACATTCACAGAACATGTTTCCCAAGGAAACCAAAACATAAAATCATACCTACCAGTCTACTTCAAATACAACTCAACTTTATCCAATGCATACTCTACCTACTACATATTCATACACATTCCCAATCTGGAAATCGCCTTGGCTCGTCTCCACCACGTGCTAAATGTACATCAACGCCCATCCAACCGAACCACATATAACCATCCTTACATTTCCATTTCCCATTTCCTCATGACTCACTAGTCACATTACACATTACCTGACTAGTCACCAGTCACTACTTATTACTCATTACTCATTACTCACTACTCATTACTCACTTTCCTCACTTTACTCAATCACTTTACTTCATCACTTTATTTTCCATCAACAACCAACCTATTACCTTAAACCATAAATAATTCTATTTATTCACCCACTTACTCTAATCACTCACTCAAAAACCCACTTAATCATTAGCTCTAATTTTTTACCTTATTCTTACTTTAATTACTGACTGTGATAAGTGTATGTGCTTTAATTTATGTGTATTTCTAGTATGTTTTAGTGTATCTTTAGTATGTCTTATAATGTTTTTGGGTGTGTTCTAGTGTGTTTCGAGTGTGTTTTTAATGGGTGATTGGTTGTAAGGAGATGGAATGGTGCGGCAGGTTAGCCGAGACAGCGACGAGCGACGGCTGAGTGCGCTTCTGTCCAAAAGGGCCAGAGAAGAATCCTGCACTGCCGCAATCTGCCGCCCTACTCCACGTAATAACACTCTTGACGCTCACCACATTCTACGCCACAATAAATGTCTCAGGAGGATTTGACCCCAGAACCTGTTGAAGGGTATACCGTTGGAGAGAAAAAGACCATCGAGGAATACACCAAGCTCGATGCCGAGGATGAGAGTCTTGCCAAGTGGAAGGCCTCGCTTGGCTTGTCTGCTGACTCGGCGCCGTATGCCGTTGCCGCCGGCGACAAGCGCACGGTGGTGATTGTGGAGATGGCATTGGTGTTCCCCGAGAACCCGGAGTTGGATTCAATTATTTTGCCCTTGGAGGATAAGGACGGCGCCACCTTGAAGACCGAGATCAAGTTCAACATCAAAGAGAAGTCCGTGTACGAGTTGCAAATCAAGTTCCGCGTGCAGCACGAGATCATCACGGGCTTGAAGTACTTGCACTCCGTCAAGAAGGCAGGTATTCGTGTCGACAAGCTTGAGGAGCCCCTTGGTTCCTATGCCCCCAACACCACCGATAAGCCTTTCTACGAGAAGTCGTTTGGCGCGGTGGAGGCTCCTTCCGGGATGTTTGCCCGAGGCTCGTACTCGGCCTTAACCAAGTTCATCGACGACGATAAGACCGTGCACTTGGAATTCCCCTGGTCTTTCCAAATTACAAAGTAGCCTCGCGGCCGTGTGTATCTCTTGTAGAATCGAATTAGTGTTTACCTTGCATGGTGTAGCTTCTATTCCTGGCCACCTGGCTATACCTACCGTGTGCCGAGTCTCTTCTTGCGCCCGCTTCGTTTTGGAACGTACACCGGGGCTCTGTTCGACAGTGTACCCGAAGTCGAAATCAAGGACAGCGAACTTGCGCCTGTCAGTGGACTTGAGAAAGTACTCGTGCTCGGGGATATCGAATTCTTAATTCTGCTGGGCACATAACTTGGAGCTCTATTGGGTGCAGAAGCCAGTGCAACCCCCAGAACACCCGATTCGATTGGCTCGGTCTTTGGTGCCTTGAATCCATAACTTCTTCCAAAATCTGTTTTGGTTTGCTTCACCTGTCCTGCAGAAGTGAAGCCGGGACATTGCTCCTCGTCATTTTCCCTCTTGACATAAACCTTCATTTGTTTGAGGTAGTTGTTGTGGTAGGCCTCTATATCGAGCAGTTCCGGGTTGAAGTACAGGTTTGATAAGGAATAAAACATGGACAAGTTGGGGACGGAGTTGAGCTCCATTTCTTCATTGCACACGTCGTCCAAATTATTCATGAACCTCGACACTTCACTGATGGATTTTCTCATACATCTCCCTTCGTTGTCCGCTTCTGTATATGAAGAAATGAACAACATGTGCTTTGCCCGGGTCAAGGCAACAAAGAAGCATCTACGCTCCTCATTTATGGATTCAGTATCTCCAGCTCCCAGGGCAAACATTGCTGGAAGCAATCTCTCGCTGACCCCGGGAACAAACACTATGGGCCACTCTAGGCCTTTGGCTCCATGTATGGTTGAAATCGCTACCTTCAGCGAGACTCGGGCATAATCCACTTTGCCGGGGTCAACATCGTAGAGAGAAACCAGCTCGATAAATTGCTTCATGAACAAGAATCCGAACAGTTCGGACACTGGCTGCGAAATCGGGGTACCCACATCACTACCTAAGGCATCGTCGTCATCTTCTCGGAACTCAAACGACATCAATTGAGATTTCACTTCCTTGATGTTGAGCCGCGCCTCATGCTCGCCTTTGTCATCGAACTCTTTCTGGACCCCGGATTCATAGTATATGTGGGAAAATACCTTCTCAATGGCCCACAATCTGTCCTCGTCGGTGGGGGGAAATGGCTCACACAGATCCACATCATCTCCTTCTCCAAAAGTAAATTCTGTATCCAAGATCTTCCTCCCCTCTAATATGAAGGCTATGTAGCTCTGGAGCCTTTTCCTCAACGAAGTTGTTAAAAACTTCGGGTTTTCGGAGCCTTTTTCTAGGATCTCAAATACCAGGGTATCAGGAGATTCTTTCTGGTACTTATCTATCGTGTCCTCGATTTCAGCCATAGATTTCTTCCCAAACCCTCTTTTGGGAAAATTGAGCGTTCTCATAAGCGCTAGGCGGTCGTTATTATTGACCAAGCACCGGAGGTAATCCATCACGGCGGACACCTCTTTGCGGTCCCAGAACGCCCTTCCTCGGACCATACAATAAGGAATTTTTTTCTTGACAAATTCAGTTTCTATGGCTCGTGTTTGGAAAGCAGCCCGTACCAAAATAGCGATATCTGAATGAGCAACAACACTTCCAGGGAGCTTGGTCAAGTACTCAATTTGGTGCGCGATCCACCTTGCCTCCTCATCAGACGATGAAAGAGTAGCACGAACCGGTTTGAAGGATACGGAAAGGTTGGAACGAAGCATACGGTCAGCTCGACCCTGCTGCTGCCGCATGACCGACTCGGAAAGTTGCAAAATGCCCGAAGTAGAGCGATAATTCTCCTCCATGATAATGGTTTGGCAAGGCAACGACATGGCTGAGTAGTGTTGCCGCATTTTGTCAAAGTTCATCAGCTGTGCATTTCTAAAGCGATAGATACTCTGGTCAGGGTCACCCACAATGGTGACGTTATGTTGAAGGCGGGGATCATCGGAGTGGCCTCTCGCAAAGGCATACATAAGCCTCAACTGGATCTCGTTGGTATCCTGGAACTCATCCACTAGCGTGTGGTGAATATGGTCGAGAACAGGATACTCCGACACGATCTTGTAGCAATAGAGAAGACAGTCGTCGAAATCCATGAGCTTATACAGCCGGAGTTGGGCCTGGTAGTGTGTATAGACTACACTCACGATCCTGTTAGCATTTGAACTCTTGGAGTATTCTTCAGGGGTCAATCCCTCGGCCTTGAGCGACGAAATGTGCCGTTTGAGTTTCTTGGCATCGAAACCATTGTTTTTCTCTGTGGAAACACACTTGAACGGTTCAGTTTCCACCCCGTTAAGGTTCTTCAAGAGCAGCCACTCCAGAGCAGGAATTTTCTTGCTTAAAACATCCGCGAGGATTTTATTCGAGTCCTTTTCATCGGCAATGATGAAACCATTGAGATCCAACCACCCGCCGTACTTCTGGATGATCTTGTAGCAAATACTGTGGAATGTGCCCACAAGAAGCTTGGACACTGTGATCTCAGTCCCCATAAGCAATTCCAGTAGCCGAGT
This sequence comes from Metschnikowia sp. 00-154.1, assembly GCA_002370645.1. Taxonomy (NCBI): domain Eukaryota; kingdom Fungi; phylum Ascomycota; class Pichiomycetes; order Serinales; family Metschnikowiaceae; genus Metschnikowia; species Metschnikowia sp. 00-154.1. The sequence continues at coordinate 215,843 of NKZI01001809.1, read as the reverse complement.
AACCATTTCATTGGCGGCCTTCTTGGTGAAAGTGGTCACGATGATATTTTCAGGAGGAACCTTCTCATGGAGAAGAAGGTACGCTACTCGAGACACAAGGACCTTGGTTTTCCCCGTTCCAGGCCCAGCAACAATCTGGAGAATTCCCGAGCATGGAGCCGTGACGGCCTGTTTTTGCTTGGCGTTGAGACCCTTCAAAATGGTGTGTTGCAACCATTGACCTTCCATTGAGCCCACGCTTGACAGTGTTGAAGTGACACGCGTGGATGCGATGCGAAGACCTCCACGGAAGGGCACGGGTAAAAATTTGGAAGAAATCCATGGGATCTGGAGAAACCCGGAGAGTCGGTTGAGAGCACTGTGAAGACTATACATGTTAAAATTTATGTCTTTTCAACCTGTTTTGGTTTTTGGCAGGCCATTTCCTGGCCTATTATATGTCATCTATCGTATTTTGAGTTTTAATTAAAGTTATATTTCCGCGACACACGGCTAAATTGGAAATGCGACCTCACTGAGTACGATACCAGAATGGGACAAAAATAGGAAAGTTAAAATTACAGCACACAATTTTATGAAGAAATGTCTTGCCAGTATATCAATCCGTTTGACCCATTGCTTTATTCATCTATTTTTTTTTAACTTTTTTTTTAACTTTCTTTTTTGAACTACTGTATGTCTATGGTGTGTAAGATACAATATGGGTCTTCCACCACCCATAAGGCAATTGTAGTCTAGGATTACCGATCAGCTGAAACCAAGCCACTTAGTCCAACAGTAAGCCAGATTAGCTAGCAAAGTTAACTCTGCCGTTAATTAATTATGTAAGTCACCCTGATTCCTCTACTTAAGGAACCATCAAGGAATACAAATAAGTATAAAAGCAACAGATTTTCTAATAAGAATCTAACAGAAACCATGATCTGATGTACTAGCTTTGGGGAGAAATGCATAGGATTAGTATGACTGTTGAGTGCAGCTATACACTACACTACTTCTGGAATATCTTCTATAGCCCTTTTTCCTGGTCGTACTAAGTGACTGGTACGAATACTAGCCTACACACTTCAGTTCCAGTGGTCGTGAGGTTTAGTAAAGACAATATAATGCGCGATAGTATGCATTGGGGACTAGTTCGCTTATAGTTATGGGGATGACACTCTGTGGGCTGTATGGAGTAGACAGGGGCCAATAAAATTACGCTTTATATGTGCATGGTGCCAAGATAATCTGATTGAGGAATAGAAGCTTTCCACAATAAGTTTTTTGTAACGAAGAGAAAGTTCCGTGGATATAGGAGTTGATAACTCATTTGTAAAGGTAAATACATTTTTGATTGGACGACATTCTCAATGCCAGACCCACTAAAATTTTCTTCTGGTAGTTCTGTCCAAATGGGAAATCTTCGAATACCTTACTAATATAGTTCTACTCTTCCCTGCACTAATACCACTATAGACTGTGTAACTTTACCCACTAAAACACATTGCTTAGGGTTAAAATTTGGGTAGTTGTTCAATGACTGACACAATCCGTGACATATGACGCACGGTATTTATATCATCAATATGAAATTCCAATTCATTTCTACTAAGATTAATAGCCAATTATCCCTATACTTAGATCTAACTTAAACATCAAGTATCAGTTTATATACTCCAATACGACCATTAGAATAAATACCACTACTACTACCACTACTACTGTCAGATCCACCAAAGGTAGTGACCTACCTATGGAGGTATTGTGAAGCCTCTCTGCCCGATCCTAACAAGGGCCTACTGCGTTTGTCTTCAAAGATACCAGAAGAATCCCCACCATTGTTCTGGTGAAGAGTTTTTCAATGACACGTTTCTCTTCAATTGTTATATAAATCGCACTGGATCCTCCTTCTGAGGATCCATCGACGAATGAACATAGTAACCAGAGTACCTGACGTAAACCGGAGTCTAACCACTACCACTACTACTACTACTAGTACCACTAGTACCACTAGTACCACTACTACTACTACTAGTACCACTAGTACCACTAGTACCACTACTACTACTACTACTATACAGATAAATACTACAAATAAATTATCAGGAATAAATTTCATGTTCATCGACCAAATTAATTTTTCAACCATTGGTATTATTCACGGAAGACGTGTTTTTAATAAAGATCATATTTTAGCAGTATTCTTAAGATCATTTGTAAATTATTATCTATGATTTATTGTGTTTTGAATACCAGTGTGTTAGATTCTTCTTGGCACATAAATCACCTAACTTGTATTCGTTGATGATTCCTCAAAGAATGGTCTGAGCGGATATACAACTTTTGAAGAAAAAATGTGGCTCCAAAAAAGTCTTCATCAGAACAATAGCTGTGATTATTTTAGCTCAACGGAGTTATGCAATGGCCATTGCTAGGACCAGATAGTGTAGGCTTCTTAATACCTCTATGGGCAGAGCCCTGTCTATATTGGATCTAACACAGTGTATATTATACTATTCCTCTTTCAATGAGTACTATAGTAATTCTCACATTAAAAAATTGGTAATGACTACTTTCACAAGATTTAAAACTATGGACTAGTGTATACTCGCCGTAGTGATAGTGCTGATTATAGTTAATATACCCACATTAGACCATATATCATGCACTGATACAGTACAACACGAGCTATAATATAGAATAGCTAACCGTAGCATAAAGAGAAGTTCCCATAGAGAACCATGGAAGCATGACTTGTGAATGACACTGAGGTCTGCACCAATAGTCTAATTAACAGGAAGTTAAGCTTTTTGGCCAAGGCTATTAAAAATTCAAAAAAAGAGTTAACTCATAATAATAAGAAGGTCGCTTTATCCAAATAGTCATGAAGTGTAGTCAGACCTGTAGTCAGACCTGTAAATTGTACTACTTCTGCAGGACACCATCTGGTCCGGAGTTAAAGACTGAAAGGATGTGCCTGTTGCGCTTTGTGGCTTACTAACGCATAAACTGGAACGATTATGTATCTAAGCTGTACTCAACTCTAACGTTGTCTCTTATTCTATTACCCTTTTTCTTGTGTTACCATCCGCTTCCTTTTCCGCGGGACGTCGTCCACTCTCAGTCTATTCCTGCATATCACTGTTTCATCTGTCCTGCTTACATGCAGTCACATGGAACATGCAGTACATCTCTGATGTACTGATTCCTCATGTTCCAACAGTGCCATAAGTACTGCATACTGCATACTGCATATACTTAGGAAATGTTTGTGCTTAGTGCTTTGCGCCTGCAATTGTGGAAGGGTGATAACGTTTGTTAGATTCCTATAAACTCAACCTGGGACGCCGTGACAGATTTACTTATCCGCCCTGTCTTAATTACGCGGATTTCCCCTGCTTATAGGACAAACCATATTGGCCTGTATAGCAGCCAATATGCAGGCTGCATTAAATAATACTCCTGGCGGCAATTTCCTCCTAGCGACCATTTCCTCCTTGTGTTAGAAATGTGCTCATCTGCACATGCATCAAGTGTTAACTCTAACACTTGCATGCTCCTCTATTCACGTTCCGGTAGGACACGTGAACCTGAACTTTGCTCACGTGCCGTCAGGCAAGTGATCATGAGGTACAGATGTCCCGCAAGTTCAACAGGAAATACTGTACTTGACCTATACATTCACACAATTTACTTTACCATTCTAGATTTAGCAGTCTGCTACTTCTATAGCCACTTGAGTGGAACTATACTACCAATACTTAAAGATCCACTGCTTCTTCCTCAGTACAACTCCTACACCACTACTCTCAGATTCCTCCCTTTGAGGATAATTAAATAATAAAGATAACTCACTACCTTAACGTTACAACAAGAATTCAACTACTACACCACTATAGGACTACACTGGTATAGCATTTACTTATATCCTTTTGAATATGTGCAAAACTCAGCACGCTAACAGTCGTGATAATTCACGGCCGTCACCGACTAGCATCATACGATGTTGGCCGTGCCGGTTCAACATCATACGACGTTGAGACGGCGTCGTGCAAGGGCAATTGTTAGGATCAGATGGCTTAGGATATAATTCCTCTATGTGCAAAGTCCTGCCCATTGTGGATCGAACAGTAGTAGTATATAAGACTTTTAGTAGGAGCATCTATAGTATTTAAACAACTATCTATAATTAGTATCTATTTATGTTAGATCTACTAGGACACATACCATACAGATAATTGAAGTCTGCTCGTCCTGGTGCCAGAGCTAGATACTTTGGTCTCAAAGCATCGGCCCTAGTCATACCTGTACGTCGAACAGAAATGAGTGCTCGGCGTTAAATGAACAGACTTGAGTATACTTCTACAGGCAGTTTACTTTTCTGAGGTAGGTCATTTTTTTCAAGTATGTACTGTAGTTTTACATTTATAAATCTATCATAAGGCTGGCAATCATCAGTGTTCAGAACATGGCCAGACTCTAAGTGTCCGTGGACTCTGGTTTGACCGTGGTATTATCAAACCTGGACTTTTTATTCGGGTTCGGCAGCTGTTGAGGTCTCTTACGCAGCGGAGCCGAGTAATCATTGTTTCTGCCAGGCATTTTTTGACTTTTAAAGTTTGATCTATTGTTCTGACTCTGCGATCTATTTTGACCCCTTTGATTTGGATTCCTTGATCCACTCAGATTCAAGAATACATCCAGGTCCTCGTTAATTAAGTCCTTGTTTTTCCTGGATGCGAACAAATGTTCATGCTCTGACATTCGCAACACGAGGTTCTGGATCCGCGAAATAAACGGCTCGGTCTCCGGAAGCAAGCACTGGTTGAGCGCTTTATGAAAAGACAAGAAGAGCCCTTCATCCTTAAGTAGCGACTCGTAGATCATGCTGACTTCCTGTACTATGACAGAGCGCGACATATGGTTGGCCAACATGTAGCCCACATAATGCATGATGTTCCCCCTATAAGCTTTCTGGAGGGCCTGTTTTTTCCCTGCAGTATAGTACATTTTGTCAGCCAACCAGCCGGCCTCGATCCAGCTGGGGATCAAGACAGTATCCACCCATTCCTTGGGGAAGATGGCAGGCATTTGGAGCGTATTTGCAGAGCATTGTCTAATGAGCGAGGAGAATTGGCCATCCAACGTATGGGCCACCTCAAGGATCTCGGACTCGGCTCCATTGAGACAAGCCTTGAAGCCCCCAGGAGTCCGAAAGCAGTATTCATTGTGAATGGCCGATTGTTGGGCAAAGTAGTTCACCACCTGGTAGTAGAGCTCACGGATGCGGTTTGCTGTGGCCGGTCCCAACTGAACGGGAATCAAGTCTCTATGGCTACCGAGTTTACTCATCACTGGTAACGACATCAATTCTCTTTTGGCATAAAAAACCAGCACTTCCGGTTTACCATATAATAACCAAGGAGAGTCAATCGTGGGAGGCGTTTCAAAACGGGTCACTGACCTCATAGTATCGTCTAGATAGGTGTATACAGCCTCAACAGCCAAGGGCTGGGGGACCAAGTCACCGGGGACCTTTTCCAAGGCTTGAGGAGGGTCAGATTCGTCAATTTTGGGGGGTTCAGGATTAGAAGCCATTTTACATGGGTGCTCAAGAATGATTATGTTGGTGCAGCAGTGCAGATGGAATGTTCATCATTTTGTCTGAGCATAACTTTTCTCACAGTGTGCATGTATCTGTTTCATTCACGCACTACCAAACACTCATACATACCCATACATACCCATACGTAGATACACATAGATTATACATGGACACACCATAGAAACGTGTATATTGTTTTGATGATGTTAGCTGTGCTCCTACTATGGGTGTCCGACTGCCTTGCGGACTTGTCTGGTACAATATCCATGTTGAATGCATATGAGAATGCCTTCATAGCCCAGAGAGACCTCTCGGCCACAATCCCCATTGACCAGCTCACATCGTTTGGGATCTCCCTAAATAAAGTCATATTTGATCAGGTGGGCTACTCGAATGCCTCCCTAACATACGTGTCGATGTTCCTTGACTTGAAGACCAGCATGTTCATGCTTGACTTGTACTGGAACGAGTATACGAGCACGTGGCAGCTCTGCCCAGCCCCGTTTCCACCAAATCTGACACTAGACATGTCTCGACCGGTGGAAATTTACTGGAACAATCATACATATACATGCCAGCCGTCATTTGCCATCTCCGACTTCTTGAAGTCGTTTGAAACATACCTTTCGCGGACCAATGTGCGCTTAGAAGCTAATTTCATACAGTTGGCATTCAACCTCAAGACCATTTCCCAGCATCCCTTCAATTCTTCTTCTTCATCCCCCAACACAACCTACGGGAGCAAGGCCCTAGTGGCCGAATCCAACTATGTAAAGGCGCTTCTGGCCATGGGGAATGCCACTCTCCGGGACTCACTCAACCCACTCTCAGCATACATCTTCAGCCCTTCGGAATACCAGCTGGTGGGGGCGTCTCTGCTCAGCGATTATAGCCAGATGTACTACTTCTCGTCATTTCCCACACAATACAAACTCATTTACTCCTTATACAAGAGGGTGTTACCGTTTGTGATGAGCAACGAGCTCTCCGACTCGTCTTCTTTGTCCTACCGTTTCAGCCCACTGGACTACAACCTCATCTTTTTCCCCAACGACAGGAAGTTTTCTCCATATGTGGCCACTTTGGAGAACGAAACGTTGGCCCAGGAAATCGACAATATTTACACCCATTCCAGCTCCAGCTCCATATTCCAGAGTATAGTTAGTGGAAGTCAATTTCGCATGGTCATAGATTCAGACGACACTGCGTTCACCAATGAGTCTATCACGAAATATCTTAAAAGTGGGTTCACCACGGTGCTTAACTCGTCCAATTACGAATTTGACGAAGACTTGGACGAATCCCTGGGTGTCGAAGAAAAGGGCACCCTCATCCTAGGCATACTCAGACAATTTGTACCCAGGTCCTACTGGTCATGGGCTCCACTCCAACCAGTGAAATTTGCCCGGAACGAAACGAAAAATAACTCAGCACGCAACGAATCATGGTACACTTCGTCGGCCTCTCAAATCGCATACCAATGTGTCAGCGTGGGCAAAACGGGATGGAGTGTGCTGAACTGCTATGACCAGATGCGCTGGGCATGCAAAAACAACTCCAACCCATTCTCATGGGAAATCTCCGCAGAAAAGAGCACTTTTTTCCAGCTCAACAATGCGGGATGTCCTGTCGGCTTCACTGTGGGGGTTCCTCGGCTGAGCATCGAGCAGTTTTCGCTTCTCTCGCTTCTCCGGAGCAGAAACATTAGTTTCCCGATTTGGATCAATTTGAACGATATCACCGTGAGCGGGTGTTTCGTCTACGGTGGGCCATATGCTCTCTGTCCATATAAAGAGGTGGTGAGCACACGCAGCTTCATAAAGAGCCTTGCACCCAGTAGCTTGGTGGCGCTCTTCCTCTTGTTCTTGATTTTCTCCGAAAAATTCTCCTCAAGTCCTATCCATACCAACCGCAGAAGACACTGGAGGAAAACAATTACCAATTACTATAAGGAAAACGACTACGAGGGCGTGCCTTTATAGTTCTCTCTGGACATTAGGGGATTCAAAATACTGCATACAGTCCCGGGACTGCGTGGAGACAACCTGGAAAAAATGCGCACCAAGAAACCAAAGGCAAAGACCACCAGGAAACCACCCCAGGAAACCCAAGCTATACCTACACCAGAACGGCACTAGTGAAGAGCATGAACGATCAAAATTGGCAGAGATTGTCGCAAGAATTGAAACGCAGGGCCGCCAGAGCCCGTACTGGAGGAGGCTCTCCTCCAAAGTCGCCGTTGGGCATTTTTGCTGGGTTCGGAGGCCTCATTCTCTTGGGAGGAGTGACCTTCTTGGCGCAGAACGCCTTGTTCAACGTGGACGGAGGTCAGAGAGCCCTTGTGTACTCCCGCTTGAAGGGTGTGCAGCCCCAGATCTACCCTGAAGGTACCCACTTCATCATGCCATGGATCCAGAGACCCATCGTGTACGATGTGCGGGCTAAGCCCAGAAACGTGTCGTCGTTGACGGGCACCAAGGACTTGCAGATGGTCAACATCACGTGCCGAGTGTTGTTCAAGCCCGATGTGCAACAATTGGCACTCATCTACCGGACCTTGGGCCAGGACTACGACGAGAAGGTCTTGCCCTCCATTGTCAATGAGGTGTTGAAGTCTGTGATTGCGCAATTCAATGCTTCTCAGTTGATAACTCAAAGAGAAAAGGTTTCGAGATTGGTCAAGGAAAACCTCGTCCGCCGTGCCGAGAAGTTCAACATCCAATTGGACGACGTGTCTTTGACATACATGACGTTTTCGCCCGAGTTCAGTGCTGCAGTTGAGGCCAAGCAGATTGCTCAACAGGATGCCGAAAGAGCTGCTTTCGTGGTAGACAAGGCCATCCAGGAGAAGCAACAATTGGTGGTGAAGGCTGCGGGAGAGGCCAAGTCGGCTGAGTTGATTGGTGATGCCATCAAGAAGTCCAAGGACTACGTGGAGTTAAAACGGTTGGACACGGCCCGAGAAATTGCCCAGATATTGGCCAACTCGCCAAACAGAATCTTATTGGACAACGACACTTTGTTGCTCAACACCGTGGTGGACTCCAGAAAGTAAGCCTACATAGTTACGAATGAAAAGACAAGAATGAACACGAGTAGATGAAAGAGTATGATTGTGATGATAATTTAAGTAGATGATAATTTAAGTAGATGATGATTGAAGTAGACGATGATTTAAGTAGATGATGATTTAAGTAGATGATGATTTAAGAATGAGTTGAGTAGATGATTTTAAAAAATCAGGCGTATCAAGTCACTGCCCAAGGTGGAGCCTGCTCCAAAAATAGCAGCATTTCCAAACTTGCTTCCTATGTTCTTGACGTGGCCCTCCATTCTGCTGTGCTGATGGGGCTGCTCCTGTTCAGGCTGCTGTGGCTGTGGCTGCATCTGCTGTGGTGGAGGGTAGTAGTTTGTGGATGGAGGAGGGTATTGAGCGTATCCCCCATATGAAGGTTGCGGAGACTGGTAACCTTGAGGAGGCCCGTAGTTTTGAGGAGGTTGGTAGCCCTGGGGCGGAGCACCCGAGGGAGGCGAGTAGTCCTGGTTATAAGAAGGAGGGGCCAGGGTCTTTTCTCCATGGATTGCCTTTTCATTGGAATAGAGGGACTTTTCGGATTGCGTGGCATTGAACTCTGCCTCGGATATAACTGCCACGTAATTGGCAGGAAACACGCCAGCCTTGGATGCATCTTCGCCCTGCTTATAGCCCTTCCACCAATCAGCAGAGAGGTGCTCGAGCACAGTGATCCTGACGCCCTTGGAGAGCTTCAAGTCACCTTCTTCACTAGACTCGTAATCGTACGAAGCCTTACAGTATCCTAGCACCGGAGCGGGTCTAGGAGGTAGAGGGGCGTCAGGAACCTTTGGCAGAGCCTCATATTTGGCAGCAACATCATTCCGAGCAAATGCATTCTTTGTATCATCGATTTGGGTGGAGGCCATGGCACTAGCAAGCAGATCAGTCAGTTCCAGAGCAGCCAGCTGGGTGCCGTTGGCAGGGGCACTGGGCGCGCCTAGAGTCGCCAAAGGCACCTTGTCAGTCCCCCAAGGCGCCATATCCTTCTGGTATTTGGTAGGAAGCGACGCCATGAGCAAATCGTAGAGGTCCTTGGTGATGACCTCGGAGTCAAGGAGAAACTCAAGCTCCGTACGTGTATTTGTAAGAGACCTGTTGATGAGAGCAGCAGACATGAGAAGAATAGATGGGTATGGAAAGAGGGAGATGCGAGCCATTTATAAGGGTCGCATTGTTCTGCACCGCGCCCACCATGCAGAGCTTTTAATAGCTTTCACCGGCAACTATGGTCACGGCAAAAAAGACAGAAAGAAAGGGACAGAAAAAAGGAGTAGAAAAAAGAGAATAAGAAATGGGCACGAAAAAAATGGGTTGACTTAAAAATGGGCAGAAGTTGATGGATCAGGAAATTCATAGAAAATGAAAGAGAGAAAAAGAGCGTAGATGGAAATGAAATAGGTGTAACAAATGAAGGTAGGAAGAAGATACGAGCAAATCGTTACAGAACAGTGGGTAGATGGAACAACAGAAATCAAACCCAAAGATTCGGAAATAGTATCAATAGGATAACTACCTTAGTGGGAACTCCACTACAACCTATAGAGAGAGTTACATCAACATAGCTAAGAGATTTGACTAGGAACAGTATTCAACTTTTTGGGTGTACATTGTTAGCACCCAAAATACAGAATAACGTAGAGATGAGGGTAGAGAATAGGGTAGAGAATAGGGTGGAAAATGATTGAAGAAAAGGTAGAGAAAAGGCTGAGAAATGGTAGAAAAATAGTATAAAAATGGTGGAAAAAAAAGGCGAGAAAAAAAAAAGGTGTAAAATTAAAAAGGGGAGAAAAAAGTGGTTGGAGACAATTTATTGGTGGAGCCTTTTTACTTTATTATAGGTGGAGCAGGAAATGTAGAGTGCACCAGACGATAGAGTGCGAAAGAATAGTGCAGAGGTAGGATGCGGAAGAATAGATAAGAACGAGACATAGGTGGAGATGAATTAGAGGTAGTAAAAATCAGAAGTAGACAAAGTGGTAAGAAGTAGACAGACAAAAAGAGACTAATTATATGTAGAAGTAGAGAATTGATAGAACCAGAGTAGTAGGCAGGAATAGGTAGGCAAGAATAGGTGGAGCCAAATTACTAGGTCCAAGAAATAGATAAACCTAGAAAGAAACAATAATTGTCGGAAGTAGATGGAACCAAGAAAAACTAGAAACAAGATACAGATTAGATGGGTCCAAAAAGATGGACATAAATTATATGTATAGAGCAAAGAATGGGTAAGACTAAGACCAATGAATAGGGAACCAACTTATAGGCAGGAAAGTGGATGAACCAATTAGAGAACCAATAGACAACTAATACAGAGACCAATATAGAGACCTACATATTTAGACCAATATAGAAAACCAATTATATGTAGACTAAAAATAGAACAATAATAATGCATCCAAATTATAGGTGGTATGGGAAGAGTACATGGGGATGGAAGCAAACGAGAGTAGCTGAGACAGTGACATCAGGAAAAAACCATAGACAAGAAAAATCTTGGAAACTTGAAAGAAAAAGAACTTTCCTTTTTTTCAGTGTTTTTCATTGTTATCCAGTGTTTTTTGACCAACCGTCTCTTTTCTTGGGGTGAGTGGTTGTCTTGCAGCATCTGACTTTGGCTGTGACTGAGATATCGCAGTAATTTGACTAGAATGAGGGATGGAATTGTCGGCCCTAGAAAGGACCAGACAGAGTGTGCACCCGTGCACCGCGGTCGCGGGGGAGCGGAAAAAAGCCTATGACTCTTCCACCAGTGGTAGCCTGTCGATTCTCAATCTCAATTCTCAATCTCGATTCTCAATCTCATTCCAGGGTCTCTCCATTCTCACAGCTTCTCAATTCTTAGAGCTTCTGAACTCTATTATTTTTGACACCCCCTCATAAATACCTTATAGCTGCTCCAATAAGATGTTAGTGGCAGCCCGGGTTGCAATGCTCCGTCAGGTGAGAACCAAGGTGAGCTCGTCCTCGACGTCCGCCTTGGCATACAAAACCTTGCACCGGAACCAAAAGAGACCTTCGTTGCCCACGTACGATAACCCCACGTGGTCTGCGGATGCGGCAGTGTCCTCGATTTTGTACGAGACCCCTGTGCCTTCGAAAGCTCCCAGAAAACAGCATGTGTTGAACTGCTTGGTGCAGAACGAACCCGGAGTGTTGTCGTCTGTGTCGGGCCACTTAGCCGCCAGGGGCTTCAACATCGACTCGCTTGTGGTATGCAACACTGCTGTCAAGGACTTGTCGAGAATGACTATTGTTTTGCGTGGCCAGGATGCCGTGGTGGAGCAGGCCAGAAGACAGATCGAGGACTTGGTGCCGGTGTATGCAGTGTTGGACTATACCAATGCCGAGATTGTGCAAAGAGAGTTGTTGTTGGCCAGGATCTCGTTGTTGGGCCCCGAGTACTTCCAGGACTTGATTGCTGCCCACAATGAATACACCAGCGAGGGATCTGCACTTCCCGACTTGAGTGCAGACGAGAGTGCTTTCCACCCCAGCAACTTGGCTCCCTCCGAGGCTTTGAGACAGAAGCACGCCCATTTGCAGCACATCTCTACTATCGCTGACAAATTTGGCGGCAAGGTGGTGGACATCTCCGACCGTAACGTTGTGGTGGAGTTGAGTGCCAAGCCCTCCAGAGTGTCGTCGTTTATCCAGTTGTTGCAGCCATTTGGCATTTTGGAGATTGCCAGATCCGGTATGATGGCATTGCCTAGAACACCTTTGGACCACGTGAGTGCGGACGAGGAGACTATCGACGCCAGTGACGTCGTGGACGCTTCCCAGTTGCCTCCTGGTTAAATAGACATGTATACTGCGCGATCCCAAATGGGTAAACATTATTGAAAATGAACATAAACAACTGAACATTAAGAAATGAACAAGTGAATTAACTGAAACAACTTTGAAACAACTCTAACCAAACCTGAAACAATCGAACATTGAGTTGTTTAAACATTGAGACTGAACAGAACAACTGAAGCAATTGACAGCATTAAAGCCTGTGAATAGTGAAACAACCCGACCAACTTAAATCACTTCAACATTGAATCGATACAATGTACTAAATTGTGAAACATCGATGAAACATTAATGAAACATCAATGAAACAAGAAAACATTGATTATGGGAGATTAAGGAGGATGTGTGGCTGAGTGCACACAGCGAGTCCGAGCTCGCATTTTGCAGCTATCTACTTAAGCAGGCAATGCGCTCAGTCCAGCAAATAAACCGTCGTCAAGCCCCAGATTTACAGCACTCCCAATTCGTCCAACCCCACAAACACAAACACAAAAGAAACACGAAAGCAAACTACAGGTATATAATCCCCTCCTCCCCTCCTTTTTTTTCCCTTTCATTTTTTCTATTCCTTCTTCAATCTTTCTATTTCCTCCATGAAGAACGAGTTGGAGTACGGCATGCGCAACTGCGACTACGAAATCAAGGAACAGGACCGGTACCTCCCCATAGCCAACGTCACCAGGGTGATGAAAAAAGCATTACCTGAAAGAGCCAAGCTCTCGAAGGAGGCCAAGGAGTGTGTGCAGGAATGTGCCCTGGAATTCATTTCGTTTCTCACATCGCAGGCCGTCAGCAAGTGTGGCGTGGAAAAAAGAAAAACCTTAAATGGTGAAGATATCTTGTGGGCCATGTTCACGCTAGGGTTCGAGCACTACGCGGAAACGCTCAAAATCTACCTTGCGAAATATCGCCAGTATGAGCAGGACGAGCAGCTCAAGAAGGAGTCGCGCAAGAAGGGGGTGCAGCTAGAAAACGTCTACTCGGAGGATTATGAAGGTGAAGGTGACTTTGGGCCTGGTGCTGATTACATGACATTCGACGAGTTCTCCCTCTCGCCGCAGGAGAGTGATTACTGAAGTATAACAAAATTGAACATGATGAAATGATGATAATGATTAAAAGTGAAGGATGAGTGGCCTTAAAATTGATTGCTAATTATGGGATTACCAGGAGTCTAGAAGTCTAGAGGACTGAACAGAGTCAGAAAAGTATACTGAACAATGAATACCGGTATGGATTAAGATTAGAGAAGTCTTACTAGAAGTAGTTTACAATGAAGTTCTGTACAAGGACAAAGGCATGAACAATTATGAGAAGTATTACTCGAAGTACTAGAAGTTTTACAATGCTAGAGGTATTATATAAGTACTTAAAATACCGAGAGTACTAGAAGTCTGGAAGTCTAGAAGTACTAAAAATACTGGAAGTACTAAAAATACTGGAAGTACTAAAAATACTGGAAGTACTGAAATGGAGTCCTTAGGAATGATTAAAAGTACTGAACAAGAGTGAGGAAGATTACTGGGTCAGGACAAGAAATGGTTACTAGATGACCAGAAGTATCAGAAATATCAGAGGTACCATTGAGACTGGGTATTACTACAGAAGCCACAAGTACTGACCAAGAGTGATATGAAGTGTCACTAGAAGTACTAGAAGTATTACCCAAGGTTTCACTGAAAATAATACTAAATGTACTGAACAGAATAAAGGCGAGCTCTGCTAGAAGTATTACTGGGGGAAAGTAGTGCTGAACATTTATCATGGGGAGTGGACTGAGGACTAGAGAGGACTCGTTTAAGGGAAGTTGATAAGGCTAGAAAGAGTGGACTGAGTTAGACAGACACTGGAGTCGCTAGGTGATGAAATTATAATGAAATTAATGATTAAATTAATGGTTAAAGTAATGGTTTAGTGAAGAGAGCGAAGAGTGTCTGAGTGGTGGTGATGGGATAACCACCAGGGTAAGACCTCCTAATCTATCAAAATATCACCCCAATTTCAAAATGTCAATATCTCTTGTCTCTTGTCACTGACTCTTGCCATTGTCTACTAATTATCTGAGTTAGTATTAAGGTTATCATAATACACGGTGGAGTGGAGCACTGAACCAAAAATTGGAGTAGTAAATTAAAAGATCAGGAATATCCAGCCCTAGTGAAAGTATGGGCTTATAAGTCACCACTGAAGAAAGCTAACTTATTAAACCAGAAGTACTAGAAAACTCTATTAGTGGGATTAATACAGTAATGATTATATTAGAAACTGATTTGTGTTAGATCCGCCATAGGCAGGGCCCTGCCTATGAAGGTATTATGAAGCCTCTCAGTCCGATTGTTACAATGGTGATACGGCGTTTGGCCATCAGGGCACTTCGTGCATAGTTGGCCCCTTTCGAATATTCCAGAACAATCCCTACCAGTGTTCTGGTGGAGAGTTTTTCGGTTCCACGTTTCTCTCAAAGCTATATAAACCACCTCGGTTCCTCTCTTTGAGGAACCATCAACGAATATAAGAGTTTAGGCATAAATGTATTAAAAGAACATAACAATTTGTATGGAGATAGAGATAGAGGGAAGAGGTAGACAGTAGAACAGGTTATGATTATCCAAGACAATACGAATAAAAGACTAGATGTAAAGGGCTTAAAGGACTAAGGGACTTTATCTAGTATAATTGATACATCACTAAATCTGTTATGTTCTTTAAAAACGTTTGGAAACCTAAACTTATATTCGTTGATGGTTCCTTAGAGAGAGAAACCACCGCGGCTTATATAACTAAGAAGAGAAATGTGGCATCAAAAAAAGTCTTCACCAGAACAATGATGATGATGATGATGATGATTGTTCTGACATACTCGAAAAGGCCATCATGGTTCATCGTATATCGATTGTTGATGGCCGTGATACGGCGTTTGCAATGGCCATTGTTAGGATCAGACGTCGTAGGCTTCATAATGCCTCTATATGTAGTATCCTACCTAGTATAACATAGTCCTATATTAGTAGAATTTTAATAGAGCGGTAGAGTAGAATATTAATGGAGCAGTAGAGTAGCAGAGTGAGTATGTCTCTTATTAGGTCTTCAGCTTCATGAATAGGACCATGACTGATTTTTTTTAAAGGCCAGTCAGACTCCACTGATAGAGGACCTACGTAAACCCCTAAGACTCCAAATAAAAATCCCATCACCAGATACCCAGTTTGCCTAGAGTGCATTTAAACTTGCCCAGAGAATAAACATCTTATTCACTAACACGTGTCATAAAGCTCATAGTACATTAGTACTCTTAGGTAACTATACTATTATATTGTCAACATCATAGTCAGTATAGAACAGTAGGATGGTGTAGCATAGATCATGGAGTATAAGATAGTATAAGACAGTATAAGACAGTATATAAATAGCTTTGTTATAGAGTATGACCCTGTCTACCACTTCCTCCAACAAATTGCTCTGGTAGATGTTAACTTTCAGACTTACTTTTATTGAATGTGACTTATGTCTAGCTCACGCTGTCTTCACTTCCTGGGGAAGAACTCCTAATGTTACAAGCGTGGGTGGCGGCCCCTCCTTTTATATTGGAGTGGGCATGCCTCCTGGAAACATTGTGACTTAAGCGCTGTGCGTAAATCACGCAAGCTCAGTCTTTGTGCTAACACATATGCGTAATATACTCACGCGTTAACAGTAGACCTCTCTCACCAAACAAACCTCATCCACTAAAGCTGTCTCTAAATTATAGAGTATTATTTTTTAGTAGTTCTGCTATTTCTAGTATTTTTAGTTCTGGTAGATTTAGTAGTTTCAGTAGATTTATTAGTTCTAGTATCAAGGTGTTATACAATATAAGTGCTGTATTGTGGTATTTTGTAGTATTGTTTTTTAGTGTTGCACCAGTAATCACTACAATAATGACACTAGTGGTCAGTCATAGATAGAAATTTAGTGAGCTCAAATTAGAGGAAATTAAGAATGAAGTATTCTGATAAAACCAACCTCCATTGTCTGAAGTAGTTTGTAGTCTTTGGGTCAATAATGAACATTAAATAATCATCTAATAATTCATAGTCAATAGATGACCCTTCGATCTACTCACCCGGAAATTCAGACTAAAACCTTATCAAGCCCAGACTTGAACTCACTCCTAATATTGATACTTAGTACCAGACTTTTTCACCCTTAATATTTATCTAGTACATCCCAGTATATAGTATTAGTGTAGTACAGCAGTATAGTGTAGTACAGCAGTAAAGTGTAGTATAGTGTAGTACAGAATAGGATAGTGTAGTGTAGTAGTATAGTGTAGTATTAGTCTTACTAGAGAAAATATATTTCGCTATAAGTAAACAAACTGAATAGATCAAATCTTTGTCTAGGTGGAAAATTAGTACTTATAAACTGTTTACAAGCTACACATTTTTACATCTAATTCTGCATTTTTTTATACTTTCCCCACTCTCACCTATACTAGTTATTCATCTCGAATCATTTACAGAGATTAATAACTTACAGGGCTACTCTTTATTGTACTATACATTGTAAAAAGTTACCAGAGCTATAATAATCATAGTAGTCATTACTAGATAAGCTTAACCAGAGGTTCCAGATATTGCTTCTAAATGTTTTAATATAAAAACAATTTTATAACTCACAGTTATTCAATTGAAATAGCAACATGGTACTCATGGCACTCACCTCAAGTCGTATACCCTATAGTCCATATCTTTTCAGTCTAGTTCAGTCTCATTCTACCAAGCTTACACTTGTTCTACTAATACCAGACTTACCAACTACTGTCAGTGTATAGTATTCGAACACTGATCTTTTTATAGTAATTTCTTAAAATGCTATACATAAATTATTAGCCCAGTGTAGTACCCCTCATTTACTCCTTTCAACCAGGCATCTTGACACCGTCCACGACATGAGCTATGAGAACTCCTTTCCTCCTTGAAAAGACATCGACGAAATAATAATAAAAAAATACAATTAAAGAAAAAGTTGCACGTACCAGAGCTATCAAATTACCAGAGCCATTAGATATGAGATATGGACTGCGAAGACAGATCAAATAAGTAGCTCAAAACGTGTAAATTTTTACCACTTCCACTCATTTACTATTCCACGTGTTACTGTGTTACCGTAATTATGTTAGTCTACAGTTACTGGTGACTCTGAAAGAGTGACTGGGACGGTGGAGTCAATGGCTACAATGCTTGGCCTTGAGACAATGAGCTGCGGTGACGCCATTATTTCCAGGCAAAGTAAGCACGCTGGACATGCGCATTTGTTCTCCAGCTCGAGTCACAGGATGACATGATTTTTCGGTCCTCCCCTTTACTACAATCAGATCAGTCCGTCTGCTGTAGCTCTATATTTTCGCCAGTATACGGTTTACCTTCGGCTGCGCAGGCCTAGGGCCGTCTCCTCCATATAAGGCACATTCTCATGCACCAGGCGGACCACGAGTCTGAGGCAGTGTAGAGTGCCAAAAAAAAAAAAAAAGAAAAAAAAATAGACCGCCCGTAATAGCCGGGCAAAACAGCAATCTGCTTCCCAAGACGCAAAGCCTCCGTATACAAGCCGCAGGCGCCGAGTCCCCCATTTATGTGAGCTAGTATTGCAGATCCTCTCCATTGTCTGCTATATACGCTACGCGGTCCCAGCAGGAGCCCGAAAATCGCGAGAATGTGAACATTCCCGAAGACAGCCTCGATCAGACTGTCAATCATAACACTCAGCAATCACACATGACAAAACAAGCACAGTAGCGAAAATATTCCTCTGAAACATGCATACTCCCCATGGTTATCTAAAGCATCTCATACACAGGTGAAACGGCTCGTAAGTCCAAATAAAAAAATAAAAAAAAAAAAGAAAAATCTCTACACCCCACCACGCACTCTCTTTCTCTCAATCTAAGCCTGAGGCTTTTGCTGCGCCTAAGAATGCAACACTTCCGCCTCCTTCGTAGGCGTGAGGCTGCGAGACCCGTGCACCAGCGCACATTCTTTTGAGGTTTAATGTGCCCTTCATCACGAAAATCCTCCGGCCCCCTCCCACTTTGCGCTCTATACTTGCAACCCCAGCCATCAATCGGCCTAAGCCTTACATCACGTGGTCCCGAGAACTCTGCCTATTGTCATTCTTCCGCTGCCTGCACTCCTCTTCTGCCGAGCGCTTCTCCTCTACTCCGCTCCTAAAAACGCATAGTCGATCCGGTCCTGCCGCCATTCTTTTTTGGCTTCTAGCGTCTTCCCTTCTGTCACTATGATCAAATCTTTTCGAAAAAGTAAGCGTCTGTCCAACTCGCTGAACTCCTCGAAGCAGTCAATCTCCAGAGTCACCTCCACCCAATGGAACAGTGACGCGACATTACGGACTCCCGAGAAGGTCATCAAGGCGCTATACGATTACACTCTGCAAGGCCCGGGTGAACTTACCTTTGTCAAGGGCGACTTTTTCCACTTGGTTCCCGACCACTCGGGTAAACACGAGGCCAATGGTTGGTTTGAGGCCACCAACCCCATCACGGGCCAACAGGGAATGGTTCCAATCACATACTTTGAGGTCTTCAACAAATCAAAACACAACAGTGGCCAGGGTGCCCACAACATCGAGCAGGGGAATCCTTTAAATGCAAAGCTCCATCATGTGTCTGCCACAAGGCCGCAGACCCAGACCTTATATGCGGTGACGCTTTACGAGTTCAAGGCCGAGAGATCCGATGAATTGGACACCATGGCTGGCGAGAACTTGGTCATTTGTGCGCACCACGAGTTCGAGTGGTTTATTGCAAAGCCCATCACCCGATTGGGCGGACCTGGCTTGGTGCCCGTGCTGTACGTCAAGTTCATCGATATCAAAGGTGCTGACACCTCCAACATAAGTGACGACCCGGTGGCTCTCATCAATCATTTCCAGATTCCCACCGTGGAGCAATGGAAAGATCAGACGGCCAAGTACGAGGCTCTGAGCATTCCATTGGGCCACATCTCTAATAGCGGCCCTCCAATGTCGTCCAACTCACAGTACTTCCAGAAAGAAGGCACGTCGTCCAATCGTTCCTCGTTGGGGTCCACCAAAACTTATGTGCTAGATGCGGCGGTGGAATCTTACCACTTGGAGCACGGCCGGTACCAGTACTCGGTGGTGCTGAGGCTTTCGAACGGGAAAATGCGGTACCTCTACCGTTTCTACCAAGACTTTTACGATCTACAAGTCAAGTTACTCGAGCTCTTCCCATATGAAGCCGGCAAAATAGAAAACTCCAGGCGCATCATCCCATCCATCCCCGGTCCCTTGATCAACGTCAACGACTCCATATCCAAATTGAGACGAGAAAAGCTAGACTACTATTTGCGCAACTTGATCTCGTTGCCCACGCACATCTCGCGGTCCGAAGAAGTGTTGGGGCTCTTCGAGGTGCTCGATAATGGCTTCGACAAGGAAGTCCCCGACCCAAACAAGCCTGTGATGAGGCAATCCAACTCCCAGCAGGATAGGATAACACAATACTCGAATGCCCAACCGCAAAGAAGCTCATTGACGCCGTCTCTGGATTCGCCCGTGCGCAGATCTCGGTCGTCTTCATCCACCCAGTTGCTTGCGCACCAAGGTGCTTTGAGCGAGAGCGCAGAGATTGAGAGAATAACCAAAGTCAAAGTGAAGTTCTATTACGAAGACGACATCTTTGTTCTCTTGCTACCCGTGAACCTAAAGTTGCAAGACTTGAAGTACAAGTTGATGAAGCGGTTGAGCTTGGATTCCGACGGCAGCGACCGGCAGATCTTCTTGTTCCTCAAGAACGACTATGACGATTTCATGGATGCCCGAGCCTTGACGTCGGCCTACCTCGACCAAGAGCAGAAGGAGCAGTTATTTCTCCAGGTGATTAACAACGATGAGAAGTTTCAGGAGATCTTGTTTGATAAGTGCAAGGTGGTGATCCTCACGGAATAGACATCGGGACGAGAAGCCGCCATGGCGTGCGCTACTTAGAGGTGCACTGCTAAGAGGTGTGCGGAGCTTCACGGTTGGAGCACGCCCATTTTGCAGTCATGGATACGGCAATGTGAATAAACGGAACAATCAGTAACAGTAGTATTATTTGGCGCGCTGCGTTGTGTGATTTGGAGTGTATCTAAGCACACGTTATCAACACAAGTGAAACACCAAAACCAGATCCACAATCACCCACTATTAAACGAAACAGGAATTGTGATACAGAAGCTGTATTTTTAAAACAATCAAACGTTCGAAACAGAACCCCAATACAAAACAGAAAAGAACAGAAACAAACCCGAACACCGAACACTATACCAGACGATCTCACCTCATCTGAAACATCTCACTGATCTGGGGACATCTGAAACACGAGATCTGCAACACCGGATCTGAAACACCACCACACAGTCCGTTTTTGATCCGAGCCAATGGCAGACTCGGTTCACACTTCTACCTCGTTCCCAGCACGCAGGCGGGTGGCCAAACCTGCACGGGCCTTGGGGCACGCCCGGGTACAAAACACCCTTGAAACGGCCCGACGGAAGTATAAAGCCAAGGCGTCCGCCCGTGAGAAAGAAGCAGTCAATATTTCGTCATCACAAACCGAACAAGGCCAACAAGGTCACAATGGCGAACAAGGCTATGTAGACTATGACAAAGACCATGGAGACAGTGATGAACAAGAAGAAGGTTTCATGGAAAAGGAAGATACAGATTGCCAAAACGGGAATCTAGAAAATATGGAGATTGGTGGAAATGATCATTGGGAGAGTTTTGAGGCTGCTACTGAATCAAGGCCCATTGAGCGTCAAGCTCTCACTCAGGCAGGGAAAAAAGACGCCCAAAAAGTATGCAAAAAGATCAAGTTTAGCGAGCTAAGGCGGGAACGGCTGATGGCCCAGCGGATGACCGAAAGAAATGTTCTTCCCAAACCCGATGCTCTGCTGTCTATAGATGCGGCTGGAACGCAATTACTTGATAACACCAAGAGCTGGAAAGAACCAGAGCTGGAGTGGGTCATGAGGCATTATGACGACCTCGAAGGAGCCAAGCAAAAAATACGGAAATCAATAGAGGATAGGAGAAGGAAAAAGATGGAGATGGAGATGGAGAAAGAAGTGCTGGTCAAGCAAACTCGGGCAATACCGAAGGATCTGACAAAAGTTCAAAGGAGTCCGACTGAAAATCAGAACGACTTGACAATGCAGATGGATTCGACAGATGGTCAGAAGAATGTGACGGAAAATAAGAAGGACCTGACAGAGGTTCAGATGAATCTAGCAGAAAGTCCGGAGATTGTGAAAAAAAGACAGAAAACGGAGATTAAGAAGGATTCGGCAGAAATTGAGAAGAAACTGCTAAAAAGACGGAGGAGGGAACTTCAGAAGGATTTGAAAAAAGTTCAAGAGAGTCTGTCAAAAATTCAGAAGGACCTGCATATTCAAAAGGATCTGCAAAAACAGAGGGGTCTTACAAATTTCCAGATCCAGAACTCCCAAGACTTAGATTTTGAAAACTTTCTGGATCCAGTGACAACAAATCGTTTCGATGTTGAGAATAGTGTCACCGAACAACACAATCTGAAGATGCGGGAGCATGAAAAGAGTATGAGCTCAAACTCAGTGGCAGGGAGTAGTCCCAAAAGAAAGCGGTTTAAGAATTACGTGGCCACGTCCAAGCGAGTCATCATTAATCCTTCTTCGGAGTCTGAGTCCGACTCGTTCAATATAGAAGCCGCTTCTTTGGAAAGCTTGCATATTCTAGATAGTGGAGAAGAGGCTGCACAGGGGAAGGATGCGAGCCAGGAGTCCAGGAATGAGTCTATACTGATGAAAGAGATGTTTGGGCTGGAAAGTGACAATTCTGACTCACGACCTGGGACAAAAAGGCTCTCTTTATTTGTTGAAGATGATGATTCAGCCGACCCCAATTTCCAGCTTTTTGTTCCTAGCGATAGTGAATCTTTCGCATCAATGGAAAAACGTCATCGTCTCGCAGATCATCCTGAGACGGTGCAGTCTTCAAAAGCGAACCTGGCTCGAAATTCTCTTAAATCAGAGCCACATCATGGTCCTCTACTGGAAGAAAATCTCATGCAACACAATTTTTTTCTGGAAGAGAGTCTAGTTGAAAAAGAGGCACCTTCCAATCCACTGATGGAGAAGGTAAAGCGTGACGTTCGTTCGTCCAAACGAGCCAAGCTTAATAAGAAACGAAAGAGTGGCACACGGAAGTTGAATCGACTCAAGAAAAAGGGCGTGGCGACTGATGAGACGATCTTGCCAGTGGTGTATTTATCACTGTCAAATGAGGAAGGAAATTCAGAGGAACAGAGTCCTCTACATCAAAGTTTGGTAACTCAAACATCGTCACATGCGTCCGTCCAATCAAAGACACAAAATGGGAAAACCCCAAAACTTCAAGATGATGGCTCATATAAAGCTATGCAAGATCCACAGACCAAGAGAAGATCAGCACATTCATCTGAGAATCACAATAATCTGGTCCAACCTCAAACAATAATTGAAAACAATAGACAGTCTGATGAATCACCAATATTACAGGTCAAACAGTCACCAGGAATCAAATCATACTTGAACATTCAGATACTGAGTCCGGGCTCCAAACCACACCTTGATAGTCTGATATCATATACTTCTCCTCCCGAAGTCATCGTCTTGGACTCGGATTCCGAGCCTCAGACTTCCAAGTTCTTTGCTCGGTTAAGAAAACATCAGCGAAAAAGCACCAAAAAGACCCCAGCCCGGGCTCATCCCGATAGTCTGTATACAGACGCATCGAGTGTGGTGATCCCCAACTCTTCGCAATCGGTGGAGTCACAACCAACACACCCTCCCGGGCGAAGCCAGATGAGAATCGCCAGCTCGCCAAATCAGTCCATGGCGCAGCCGAATTCAAGTCCGGTTGTTAGCAGCAGAATCGGTAGTGTCCTGCAGACAACGCCGCAGCAAGTACCACGTGGACCACCCATTCCGAGCTCCACATCCAAGAGTGTATTTGAGCAAATGAAGGAGCGGTTTAAGAAGTCGGGAGTTGATTTCCAAGGCTTTGGTATCGATGCAGAGATATTCTCCGACTTCATCTAGAGCTTTTTCTATGGTGACAGCAACAAAAGTGTGGAGTACTTTAAATGCGCGAAAGATCTCCACAATTGAACTTACACTGACAATACCCTTCTTTCCAGAAAACCACATTAGAACAAGATGATTTCGCCCAAATACTCCTTATCGCACTACTTTTACAAGGCAGCCAAGTTTGCATCCAAAGCCCCTCACGTGGTCAACCTATATCTCGACTACAATTGTCCATTTTCGGGGCTTATCTACTTTAAGCTCCTTAATGTGATCAAGCGATTGGACGAGAAATCGCCAGGATCATTTCAATTTGTGTTTGTCAATGTGGTGCAGCCATGGCACCCCAATTCGGTCTTGCTCCATGAATATTCTTTGGCTACAGCCACGTTGCTCCGGGAAAAGGTGCCCGAAAAGTCCAACCAGCTTTTCTGGGAAGTTCTGGGGTCTCTTTTTAAGAATAAGGAGCTATTCTACGATTCTGCAACCGTCTACTTGGGCAGAAACGAGATCTACAGGGAAATCAGCAAGCTGGTGACGTCAGACGTCGACCTTCCCTTAACTGAGGAAGAGGTCTTGGAGTTATTGGATATCGAAGATAGCTCTGGCGGAAAGGCTTCCAATTCGGGTAACGCAACCACGGTGGACCTTAAGTACTTCACGCGGTACTTGAGAACAGTGGGAGCCCATGTCACGCCCACGGTGAGTGTCAATGGAATCGTCAATGACTCGGTATCCAGTGGCAGCTCTGAGGACGAGTTGGTGGCCGTCTTTGAGGAGTACTTGAAATAGACACGCGGACCCCTGAGCAGACAATTGCTTGAAAGACACTTTGCTACTTAGAAGACAAACTGAGCATGTCACTGTTATTCAAATGATCAAACGGTCAATGATCAAACGGTCAATGATCAATGGTCAATTCAATGGTCAAATACTCAAATGATCAAATGGTAGTGGACTATCAAATCCAAAGTCTATAGCTATAACATACAAACTTACAAAATGTACATCGGGCTAAAATTGGAGATGAATGCCGTGTATCTATATGTATGTCGGCAAAGTCTCAAAGATTCAAGCACGCACAAGCCTGTGAAGATATTGTATCAGACGTATAAAGTCTAGACCCTATTAGGAGAATTTGGATTCCTTCCGATTGCCTACTATGGCAAAAATGGTATGATACTTGTAGTATGGTATTTGCCTATGGTATATATACTGCACCGAAAAAGTATTATGTATTTCGGCATGGGATTTTGGCATGGGATTTTGGTAGGTGCAGTTAGCCGAATGGATTCGAGAATGTTGAGTTTTCCACTTGAAGATTCCACCTATTCAATTCTTGCTGCAGCAATAGAAATTATTAAAGTCATTATTCAAAAAAAAAAAAAAAATGACTGTAATAATTCGTATAAATATTGGTATTGGGAAATATTGGAATATTAGGAAGGCACGGAATATGGACTTCGTTCATTTTCCAGCTCTACTCTTATTCATATGACCAACTTCTATTGACATACTCTAGAGTCCATGCTACATACACTTACTATATTCTATTATAGTCTACCATGTCTTACTGTACTATAGTCTACAATAGTTTACCATACTCACTGTATTATAGTATACCATTCTCTACCATTACACTATACTACACTATACTACACTATACTACACTATACTACACTATACTACACTATACTACACTATACTACACTATACTACACTATACTGCTATGCTTATTGAGTGACTAATGAAGTCGTGGATACTGACAGTCAGTATACTCAGAATATGACTAATTGAGTGCAGGTATGAATGCTTGAATTGACCTATAAATACGGCTTCCATTACTGACTATTATGACTAATAACTATTATTACTACTGAATGTCACTAAGCACTCATGTCTTCTAAAAAACTATATTCAGAACTAGGGGTACAATGCCTTACTCGTATACTCTACCATACTCATTAAATCCTATACTCATTAAATCCTATACTCATTAAATCCTATACTCATTAAATCCTATACTCATTAAATCTCATACTCATTATACTCCACTGTATCTCACTAGACCACACTCTTACTAAACATACTCATTATTTTCTACCATACTCATTATGTACAACTACACTTTATGTTGATTCTTGTTAGACGTCTTGTACCCAGTAGCTAAAATATGTATTCGTTAAAGACCGCTCCAAGGGAGGAATGGGACTTACTTGGATACTGGAGGACAATCAAACTAAAAGGGCCACTCCTGGTAAACGGTCCAGATAAACTGACTATCTGATTAACTGGGTACGTGAGCTTCAATTCGTG
This sequence comes from Metschnikowia sp. 00-154.1, assembly GCA_002370645.1. Classification (NCBI taxonomy): domain Eukaryota; kingdom Fungi; phylum Ascomycota; class Pichiomycetes; order Serinales; family Metschnikowiaceae; genus Metschnikowia; species Metschnikowia sp. 00-154.1. The sequence goes on along the minus strand of NKZI01001809.1, from coordinate 189,960 downwards.
TATGGGTACTGCTTTATCATGGACATAACTACATACTATCTCAGTAGACCACTTTTACTATCCCTTACTGTCTCTTACTGTCTCTTAGATTACCATCTCTTGACATACTTTTCCTACGCTACTATCCATATTCTACTTTACCCCAATCCTTTATCTCCCATTCTTCTCTATCTCTCACTATACATAGTCTACTGTCTTGAGATAATTCTCTATTTCCCATTATACATAGTCTACTGTCTTAAAATATTTCTCGCTTTACCACATTTTCACTATCCTCTTATAGGGGTCATTTACCCTACCAACTCGACTGTACACTATTATCATAATTATACTGGCCTCACTCTATCTTGGTCTCTTACTATCTAATAGAACTGTCTCTGATACTATGACAATATCATCTATTGGGCATCATTCACTCAATCTATTTTCATTCATTTCACACAGCCAATTAGATAAGAGGGGGATCTATAATATTGATGAGTCAAGAATAGGAATGGTAGCTCAACTAATTTTTATGTGACGTTGTTCTGAGTATCATCATTGGATTCTATCGTTCAAACCAAGTATTCTGATTACAATAAAACGGGCACGTACCTTTTGGAGTCAGTTATACGGTCGCCAAACCTGTAGCTTTGATAATGACGTATCCGTAACAATGGTTGGGACATCAGCTGGCCTATAAATTAACCATGCTTGGGGAAAGATCCAGTGGATGACTTATACTATACGAAACAAACCTTATAATTGCATCAAGATAGGTCAACACTTGGCTGGAGTTTTAGATCACGCGGAGTATGAATGTTCAGGGTAGCACTATTAGTGCGAGACTTTTTGGTATTGGTTTTACCTGTGTCAGCAGATACTTGATTAGTCCAGTCCCAGCTATGTTAATGGTTTCGTATTATCTCAGTCCATAAGTAGTATAAAATAGATATTCTTAGAGATTCTAGAGTCCCACTATTAGTTTTTCAGTATGTCAGTATACATTTGGTTCCTTGGACTCATTTAAGTACCATGACTAGCCAATTCTCTTATTTCTCCTTGTTTTCTCTAACTGAGCCAAAATGTTTACTTTCTACTATATCATTCTTTTGCTCTATTGCACCATACCATATTGACTGTCTTATCATATTCTTTCTTGTCATGTTCTTTCTTATCATACAGCCATCTCTCTATGAAGCCAGATATAGCTTTGCTGCTGATGATATAATTTAAGTTGAGCAGTTGTTGACGATTAAAATCTGATTACCTAGATTTTCTATAGATTACTACTAACACCACGTAGCCAAGTAGATTGAATACACTAACAATTTATGATCATAGTAGTGGAGTAGTAATATTATAGTGGTACAGTGACAGTGGTATGTGTTCTCAGTGTGACTAAGTGACTGTCTGTGGTGAATCTTCAAGCCTATAATTCAGTAACCTTTGAAGAATTGGTTCAGAGCAATCAATGGAGAAATTATCACACAGTGGAATGATCACACAGTGGAATTATTAGACATGGAATTATCAGACAGTGGAATTATGAAATGGTGAAATTATGAGCCGGTGTAAATTTGAAATGAAATGATAAACTAAGAATTAATTGATGGATTGATAGATTGGTGAAATTTAAATCGATGAACATGGACATGTCTTTTTAAATAGTTGGACTTCAATGGATCTTCAAATTCCCCAAAATAGAAGACCTGGGGGTTTATATTGAAAACTTTTAACCTCAGCAATGGGTATGCGAGTCACACTAACACCTATAAAATAACCAAAATAGCTTTTTTCTTTTTTCATTTTTTTTTTTTTTTAATTTTTTAAATCCCAGTATTTTTCATCGCTGACCGGAGATACGGCCAACGAAAAAAAAATGTCAAGACGTCAACGTTAACGTCAAAACGTAGCAATGTCTAGTATCCAGTTATGAGCACTTCAAGAACACTAAAAAAAAATTTCCAGTTTTGGCAGGGTTCTTATTTTTAGTTAAGATCGCATCATAATTTACCTACTTTATTAACTAGAAGATGTGTTATTTTCATTATAGATATTTGAATTAAAAATAAGTCACGTGAAATGCCATGACCGAAGAAGTTAATATGAAGTGAATGACCACCGTAAATCCCCCAAGCACAACCAATAGAGTATCATAGACGTTGGTAGTAATGGTTGCTCTGTATGACGGTGTTGGGAGCGATGGTCTATTTTGGGCAACGGAACGACCTTCTCGTCTTGACCAGTCGCATTAGGACGAAAAAGAAAGCCCAACGCCTTGCATATAACGAACAAATAAACAACGAGAAACAATGCAACAAATGAAACCCAAAACATTCACCAACATTAATAAACATTGATGGAACATTCATGTAGCGTTTATGCAAACGAACAAATAATAGAAGGAAATAAATGCAAGGGTGTGTGAGAATATGTATGAAACCAAGACATCTGATTTCCCCACTAAGACCCCCACTCCCCGTCAATACCACCAGTCATAAAGCACATGTATTAATACTGACCAAAGGGCGGCAGGAAGACGAGGCGGCAGAGAGACGAGGCGGCAGAGAGAGAGAGAGAGAGAGAGAGAGAGAGGAGAGGAGACGACAGGAAGATGAGGCGAATTCACGAGCCCCAAAGCCAAAGCATGCAATGTCGGGCGAGTGTGGTGACGCTATCGGCCACGCGGGACCCAGGGCGCAAATGTGCTGCCTTAGTAGACACCTTCGCAGTCCCAATTGCACTAGTCACACGCATGAGGCCCGCGCGCGTGCAGTCGCCCCATGGCTGCATCCGTTGTCTCCGACGTGCATGCAGCGTGATGCGCATGACAGATCTCACATACCCTCTTCACATTCCAAAGTCTCCGACGCCTTGCTTTGGCCTTTGGCCTCGTGGGTCAACCGCCCGTGCCGCGTAAGACTGTCCAGCCGGTAAAACGCCCTCAGACAGTCTTTGTGTTTGCACACGTACACGTGGCTGAGGAACACCTTGACGCCGGGGAGATCTTTCTTGCGGCCTTGCGTGCTTCGTAATCTCTTTTGGTTGTACCGTTTCAAGTGTTCGTTGCAAATGTGCCGGCGGAGATGGCTGCGTACTCGGAACCCGAAGATTGAGTACTTGCACGATTCGTCGGGGCAAATGTTTTTCTGCTTGAAGCCTTCCTGGTCTAGGTGCTTGGTGCACTCGTCCATATTGGGGTACGACTTGTTGCAGTGCGGACAGGGCACCGAGCCCTTTTTGATTTTGGGCGTCTTGTGCCTTTGGCAATGTAATTTCCATCTTTCCAAGGGACTTAAGCATTCCACTGGCAATGCGGGGTACTGCTCCTCGTTGTCAGAGCCCAAGGAATCTAGCATGATGCCCGACTGTTGCTCCACCTTAATGTTGATCCCCGCTTTCTTATTTTTTTTCTTGTTTTCTTTTTTTTCTGTTTTGCCCAGTCTTGGCTGCTCCAAATTAGCAGACTCCAAGTTTTTAACAAACTTCAAGGCTTTAGAAGACTCTAAAGGCTGCACTGGCTCTTCTACCTTGACCTCAGTCTTAATCTGAGCCTCTGGCCTGTCCAATTCTGGGTTCAGGTCAGCCATAGCAGCATCCGGCACATTAGCCCCGTTTTGTATGCCAAGCAAAAAAGTATAGTAATGTTTCTGGAGCGCAGTCAATTCTTCCTGGGCCTGGAGGTCGATTTCTGGAGAGCTGCGAGGGAACTCCGGGGCCAGTGTGGCAATTAAGCTCTGGAGAGTCGACTCGCCCACAAGTGGCTCCTTGGGGGAATTGCGAGGAATGTCCAACCTGACTTGCCTGGCGTCTGAGTCCTGCTCAGCTCTCACCATGGGTATGTCGTTGTAGATAGACTCCACGGACTGCTTGGTCAACTGCTTGCTTGGTTGGTAGTAGGCTTGGTTAAGCTGGTTATTCAATAAGAGGTTTTCCTGGCTTGGCGTGAAAAGGGCTGGGTTCAACTGGGGGTTTTCGCCGTTGGCCGGCCACGTCCGGTGTTGGAGACCACAGCTGGATGCCGTGGGGTCGGAAGGGCCCTCTATGCACTCATCTAGAGGAAGAGGGAGAGACCGGTTAAACGGCATGTGGTTGCCTTCCATTAATGCATATAATAAGACGTCATACTCGAAGCGTAAGTTGTTGATGTAGTTTGGGGGCACCGGGGTGGAGCTATGGATGTCTGGAGGAAGGAACTGCACGGAGGACCTGCCGGACTCCGGGTGGAATATGTTTTCAATTCTGTTTTCGAATCTGTTCTCATAATCCATGATGAAGAGACTCGAGGAGGGGTTAAGAGAAATTTCAGCAATTGGCCTAATTTGGTGGGACCGGGGTCGAGAGCTGTATATATATATATATATATCAGGCATCAGCCCAGGGAAGCGACTGGTCTTATAATGATGCATGGTATCGTTCAAATGCACCAGGTGCATTATGCAGTTCCCTACTTGAGTATGTACTTTAGCAGTTGCATATGTACTTTAGCAGTTGCATATGTACTATAGCTTTTGCATATGTACTCAGGACATTGCATCTCTATATTGGTGCCAAGCCTACTGCTTGCAGGGCCTGACGCCTAGTGCATACAATTTGGCCGTTTCTTTGCCGTTCATTAGCCACCGGGTTGGGTCATAACCCTCAAAGCAAACTTGGAAGATTCCTCCCATAAAACCCTGCTTGCTCTCAAAATGCTATTATTACTACTGCTTACATTCTTGACACCTAATGCCGTGCATCAAACGTAAATTAATAAGTCATCCCCCCTCTCTGTTTATGAGCCTAAGCATGGAGAAGATCCTCAAACACCTATGTGCACACCCGCATTAGATGTGCCCCCGTCTTAACTACAGTTCCGCTCTCTTGAGGCAATATGCAAGATATGCGCTCTTAACAATTTCGGGTAATATGGTGTATTGTCTGTGGTGCGGAATGCTAACTAAGCGACTTAAGGGGTTATACTCCGGTAAGTGTTCAGAAAGGTCTAGATTTATCCATAGTTCGAAATCTCAGACCCTCGAAAAAACCCCATGTTTCCTTTCGAGTATTCTGCAAGCATCCCCCCCTTTTCCCATATTTTTATGATAAGCCAGGAGTGCGTACAGCCTGAAACATCATATATACCGGGAAGCATCGCGACGACAGCCCGAAGCATTGGCCTTACTAAGATAAGATTTAGAGACGGCAAAAAGAGGCCAAGCGTAGTCTCGGGCAAATGCAACCCAGTTTCTGTCACTTCCAGCATATGCGCCTCAAGAAGAGTCTGAAAAAAGACCCACTAAGAGCCGACGAAATCTACTCTAAAATGCGCCAGATGTGGAAAATTATGCATAACACCCGCCTTTATTTTTTTTCTTTTGCCTGACGACTCAACCTCGCGTCACAACCCATGCATACTCTAAAGACGTAACATTTCTTACAGTGGTTAAGATAGCTGGGCACAAGAAACGACTAATGCATCGAAGCTCTACGGCATCTGAACGTGACTTCACCCGAAACGGGTATTTCAGAGGTGTTTCATACTATGCACCAACCTAGGCAAGCACACCGCTTATGTACTGGTATATTTAAAGCAGCAAAGTCCCCTCATTGAGATACGGATCCGTCGGTGTTGGCGTCCGAAAAACAAAGTCTTTCCCCCTCCCCAAATCTGGATATTCAATCCGACTGACAAGGCCTGCACAAGGGCTGCGGTGGATAAAGTCTAAGTATTGATGTAACTCTAGCGCCAGATCGTTTTGGAGTGCGTAATAATTGTCCAGAATACCACTCGATGCAGCTTTTTTTGACTGACTTACGAGGTTCGAGAAATGGCGTGCTATAGTTGGATATGCGGGCCGCGCGTTAATCGCGCAGTTGCCCTGCAAGTGTGGGCCTTTTATTGGAGAAGGTCTCGAGCTTTTCTGCGGCCGAATTTCTTCTGAAGGCCTGTGCATGGAGAGGAGGCTTCTTAGATCGGCGGGGTCCAGGCTTCGGAGCACGCCAAGTATACCCCGAGAGGAGATTCCACACCAGTTCTTTTCCCCCGATCTTAAAGTCAGGTCTACTCCCATGCACCTAGTGTGTTCCGGTTCGTCTTGTATTGCATAGACCCAATATTACCTCTCTTGTATAGGGCTTATCAGAATAAGGTTCGCGTTCGTCAAGCCGTCATTGTTTCATGCAAGAACCGGAGAGGTTATGCCGGTGAGCTTCGTTACGAAATATGCTCTTGTTACAATTTGTCCGGAAGCATAAATTTCTGGATTGTGGTCAGCAATCAAGACGCTTTCTACTCATGCTTTGAAATGCACATCCTGCTTCCATGAACCCCTCGCTGTAGCTTCTCGCCAAGATATCTCGCGTTCCAACTTATCATAACCCAGTCATGCATCAAAGGGTTCCAAGAATACTCAAAAGGGTCACCGCAATAGAAAGCCCGAATTGGGACCCGCCCAGCGTAGTAAAATGTGCTTGGCTCCGCGAGATACAGATCATCTGCCTTGGCAGTTTTCCAGATGCTTTGTTACGTGAGATGACTCGTTTTTATCTGCAATACACACACCGTGCTTCTCCAGACTAATTCTCTCGGCACTTCACTTTTTAGTACTCCCAAAGATATGGCCTTACGACGTATTTCAAAGACAAACCCGTCAAAACACAGGCAAAGACTGGCATACCACCCGAAGAACAAATCCGAAAAGAAAAAAATAAAACCAACATGAGTAGTAGAGATAAGCCGCATGATTAACCAGCGCAACCTCGGCAAATCCCGCAACCGTCTGCGGCAGCTTCCACTTGGACACTTCTTGGACACTTGGTCGCTTGGCCGACTTGGTGAGGTCCGACTCTTTGCAGATAACTTCGAATGGGCTAACTTCAAACCACCATTCTATGCATGAGTCACACGTCACCCAGACTGTCTTGCCGCGCGATGCAGGGTCTATGTGCCGGACTATTCTACTAGCAGCAAAAGTTCTTGGGAGCTTTTCACCCACCACAACGACTTTGAATCGGGGAACTACGGCGTTACAATAATTCTACTACTAGAAAAGTCTTTCAGCAATTGTTTAGCTTTGTGGGCCCTTTGGGTGTGTAGGTAGGGCTTGACTCTGCAGACGCACCTTAATGTACTGCGAAGGCCATTACTAAGGCGGCGGAAATCTTGTATCGTACGGAGCCGACGGATCTATTGAGAACTAAAAAGATCCGCTTCCAAGCAGGTGTGTATGGTTCTCCGCGTCCAGCGGCCAGATCAGCCTCAGATCTTTTGGTTTTCGACACATTTAGCGTACCTTGGTGCTAATGTACCGCGTCTGTATGTATGTCGGAAGTTCGAGATAGGTTACAGTGCATAAGAAACGTCCACAAGCTTATGGCAATTGGAAAAGGTGTTTGACATGGAAACCTTCTTTTCGACATTTTTCAGGCTGTGCAGCTCCCGATTAGGCTCATTCACGTACCATGGGTCATACGGAATTCTGTCAGGCCAACTATTCATGCATGCTGTGAGGTGGTCAGCTCCACTGCAGTATACACATCGGCTCGAAACCACTTCCATGCTTTGAAAGAGCTTGCTGTCGGGTTTGTTCTCTTGAAAGAAGAAGAAAAATCCGTTTTTCTTTCCGTTCGCCGAAAGTGTTTGGAACACTTGGTGCATTGATGCGCATATGGCCATGTTCTACGGCCAAGCTACTTTTTCTAGAACCTTGGTGTTTGGCGAGAAATGAGAAATGTATCAAAAGTTTTTTTTTCGAAATCCTACTATTAGAGTCAATTTCGGAAAGTTTTCCTTCTCCAGCTCAAAGTTTTCTCCATTGTGCTGTCGAATATGCACTGTATTATCTGCCCAGGTACCACGTGGGGAAGAAAATATTGGGAAATTAAAGCAAGTGTCAATATTGTACCTTGCAGAGCCATTATTGAAGTTCTGAAGGGTCCTAAAAGTGCTCAGCATTGTTTGAACATTGTTTTAAGCCAGCTTCGAAGTTTCCAAATTTAGAATTCATTGTTCTCATTTCAAATTAAGGGGTACCCCTCTTTGAGCGGGTCCAAGTTTACTCACAATGGGTCGACAAAAATGACAGGTTGCATTTTCGCTTTCCGAGCTTGATGGGACTTTTTTTCTTCGTTTAATTTCACCTATATGCCAAGCTTATTTCGGAAATATCGGGTGTTGTTTGGTCTGACTCCTAGTATCCCACGTTCGACTTCTTCGTCAAACCTACAGTATTCTTTGGAGCCACCTAAAATTGTTGGATAGATACGGGGATGGAGACAACTATATATATTTATTTTGAATAGTTGAGGATTATGGGGCTTATGATGGGACTCAAGGCCTATTTCTCAAAAATCACTAAGCCGCTGAACGTGTTGGTATGGAAATCGCCAAAATTTGAAAGTCATTAGGTGCTGGTCTCGTATAGTGGTTAGTACAGTTCGTTGTGGCCGAACAAACCCAGGTTCGATTCCTGGGACCAGCAAATTTTTTTCCTTCACTTTTTCAAAGTAAAAAATCTTTTCAACACTTCTGAAAGATGTATCCTATTTCAATCAGCGTTGTCACAGAATACAATGGTATGTACTCCCAAACGGGGTGGACCCTACCCCTCCATTAAGCGCGCGTGGCCGCAGTTACCCGCACGTCAGTACTTATTCGCAGAGCGAGATGAAAGATTTTCTCAACATCAACTATTCTCCACTTCTGCAGAAGTAATTGTATGTGCCTAGTTTTATGTTTCAAGATGACAATCATTCATTCGTGTTGCTTGAAGATCTATTCGCTGTAAGCCACAAAAGACTACAACGGTATCTGACTCGAAACATTATTTTGTCTGCTCAATATACTAATCTAGAAGCCACCGCAAACACCTTTTTGCTGTTTGTTGTTTCACCACTTTCTGCTTTGGTTTTGCCTGACGTAGCGCGGACCAGCCGCTAGATTACATCCTGTGAAGGTCTTCTCCGGTTGACATGACCGAGAAGCGCAAGGGAAGATCTCTCAATGCAATCTACTGTAATCCACTTCCAGTAACGCTTTCAGTAGACTTGTATGGACGGCACCCGGTGATGACGCTCGCCAATCCCATCTCGTGGATGTGGATGTTGTACCGGGTGGGAAGCATGTACTTAGGGACATTAGGAGCTTCAAAACAGAGGTATGAGGTAGATGTGGTAGCCACACGCCCCGATGTGGTGTTCCAGATCCATAGTGAAGACGATATGAACCTGCTCTGGAAACAGGGCTTTTTTGGCAAGGGAACGTTGTCACGGTCTGATCCAACATGGCGGCACCGGGCTCAAAACCTGGATCAAAGTGTCCCCGGCACGCCCAAAGAAGACGTCACCAAGGCCCGTCGAGACGACAGAAAGACATTTAAGAAACTACGCAGTCGTGTGCAGCACTTCGAAGCATTAGAAAGGCAGCGGCCCTTAACTACGGAGGAGAAAGAGGAGTTGGTACAGACCCAGAAACAGATGGAGCTCATGAGGAAATTGCAGAAAGGGGAAGGTGAAGAGGAGGATAAAAAGGTGGGGAAAAAGGGGGAGGATAAAAAACAGGAGACGGTATATGAAGAAGGGTCACGTGACGGGGTCGTGTGTGGAGGCCAAATTTGTCGAGTTGACATGGACTCGAGACTCAATTTGGAGTCGCTCCAGCTCCAGAAAGTGGAAATCTTTTTCCTCGCATTCGCTCTAGACGTGGTGAAGGTAGTGCAAGAAAACCGAGAGCTCCTGCTCGAGGAGACGTTTCGCGCTTGTATGCAGGATAACATGGTGGCTCATAATCGGTTTCTTCTCGAATACGTGGTTTACCACCATTTCCGCAGCTTGGGCTGGTGTGTCAAAAGTGGTATTAAATTCGGCACCCACATGTTGCTCTATAAGAGAGGCCCGCCGTTCCTGCACGCAGAGTACGCTGTGTTGGTCATCGCCAACGATGGCCGTGAATGGAGCAGCTGGGAGGATTTCATGGCCATCGCGCGCGTGGTGACGGGCGTGAAAAAGACCTTGGTGCTTGTTTACGTGGATATGCCGTGTGCAGGCGACTTTTCCCGGCTCACGCTGGGGAATTTGGATTCTCCGGCCCTACATGCTTTGCTACGACTGTATAGAGTGACCGAGGTGATTTACCGACGGTGGCTGCCCAGCCGAACTCGAGACTAGGTCACGTGTGCTCGGGTACACTTAGTGCATAGGTTAAACATGGGAATAGAGATTAAAGGTGTGTGCAATGAAACGTGTGCAATGAGTATGGAGCGTGTCTGGAACTCTGAAATTCTGAAACGAATTTGAAACGAATTTGAAACGAATTTGAAACGAATTTGAAACGAATTTGGAACGTGTTTGAAACGTGTTTGGCGTTCTAGAACCGTAGATGTGTATAGAGATTAAGATCCTCAAGCATTGCAGTTATGAGGAGCGTAGATTAGAGAAGAGTAGAGTGGCCTTGAGTAGTGAGCGTAGAGAGTACAGAGCTTTTTTGTTTGTCTTTTTTTTTTGTTTTTTGTTGTTTCTTTTTGTTTTGAACTTCATAAGGTATTCACCGACTATAATATCAGATCGAATGATATTTGATCTCCAGGAAATTCACTTCGACATTCACTTGATCTGGCCACGGTGCAGTTTCGGGTGCGTAGAAAGAAGCATAGATGCCCGGTGGTATGTGCAGGCGGGAGCGCGCCAGCGCGTGCGAATATAAAGTCTATATAAAGCCCTCATTTCACACCAAAAGCCCCAAATTGTCATATGCACACCCACCCCCGCGAGCCATGTCTAGTATCAATTCTCTAATCAATCCCCCCGACGAGCTGGAACAAACCCACAGCAGTCCTGCAGCGGCATCAGCCCCAGCCACTGAAGCCAGTATGGAAGCTAGTAGTGAACCCATCAAGCAGGAGGAGCCGGAAGAATCAGAGGCTGCAGCTCCCATTGCTGGAGAAGCATCGTCGCCTCAGAAGAATGGGCTGCCCACAGTCAGTCAGGAAACAATTCTCAAGTCATTCAACAAGATCAAAACACATTTCCCCGCCGCCCGAATCAAGAAAATCATGCAGTCCGATGAAGATATTGGGAAGGTGGCACAGGCCACGCCCGTAGTGGTGGGCAGAGCTCTTGAGATCTTTATGGCCAATTTGGTGGAGGCCGCCATCATCGAGGCCAAAGACGCAGGTGTGCGCCGGATAGCCGCATCCCATGTGCGGGCAGCCGTGGAAGAAACAGAGCAGTTCGACTTTTTGGTGGACGTGGTGCTGAAGTACCCCTCCTTGAGACACTAGCACAATACAGCACGGAGACATCACAGCACAGCACAGCACAACACACTATCGCGCACTCTAGCGTTCTGGCACTACCACATTCTGGAACTACCAAATTCTGGAACTACTACGTTCTGGCACTACCACATTGCAGATGCGGCGGTTGTATAATATGTATATTAGAAATGGATTAGGAACTATACTTGTTGCCATGGCAGAGCCATGGGTCACGGAGCGGGTGTCACGGAGCGCGCGTCCCAATGTAAAATGACGTTCTTCTCGCACGCTGCTCTCTGGTGTGCGTGGGCAGGTCAGGTCAGGTGTACGGGCGAGCACCGCTTTTCTTTTTTTATCCTTGCTCACTGCTGCTTCTTCTAACACAATGGTGCGCATGAATTATCGGGCAATCCACGATCGGGGCTGACATTAGAGTCGTCCTAACCTTATTCTATCTCTGCAAACGCTTTCACCTAGTGTTTCTGTTTGGCAGCAAGACGATCCTGCATCCTTCCCGATCCTTCTCCCTCCTGGATCCCAATCTCCCCTTTTTCTGCCCCCCCCCCCCCTCATCTTTTTATGATGTCATGAATCTACGCACCCGGTGGGGTCCCCTCCTGCACAATGCATAGCAACCAGGCCCCATCTTCTTGCTACTTAACCAGGTATTCCCCACCCCTCGTTCGCTGAAATTCAACACAGAGGTTCTTCTTCATTATGGTTATCAACAAATCTCACACCAGCTTGAAATCCCGCAAGTCGTCCTTCTTCAACACCCACCAATTGACCCACCAGCCCCAGCCCGATGTCTACTTTGTGGGGGTGGATGTTGGAACCGGTTCGGCTAGAGCCTGTGTTATAGACACCAATGGTTTGATCTTGGGGCTTGCTGAGCGTCCCATTACCAGACACCAGTTGAAAAATAACCACATCACCCAGAACTCCACGGAGATCTGGAACTCCATTTGTTTCTGCGTGAAGGCATGCTTAAGGGATTCGGACATCGACCCCTCGGAGGTCTTTGGTATTGGTTTCGACGCCACCTGCTCGTTGGTGGCGGTTTCGCAATCCAAGGACACTCCTGCGGCCGTCGGGCCAGACTTCTCCGATCACAAGGAGAACATTATCTTGTGGATGGACCACCGTGCGGAGGAAGAGACCAACGTGATCAACGCCACCGGCGATAAGGCGTTGAAGTACGTGGGAGGTCAAATGTCCATTGAGATGGAGTTGCCCAAGATGAAGTGGTTGAAGCATAACCGGCCCAACGGCTTGGACGACTTGAAGTTCTATGACTTGCCTGATTTCTTAACCCACAAGGCCACGGGCTCTGAAGCTCGGTCTTTTAACTCCACCGTGTGTAAGCAAGGACTTGTGCCAATTGGCGTGGATGGCTCGGAAACAGGCTGGTCCAAGGAATTCTTGGAGCAGATCGACTTGCCCGAGTTGGTGGAAAACGACTTTGAAAAATTGGGTGGAATCCCTGGAAAAACCGGCACCTGGTTGAGTGCAGGAGACGTGGTGGGCAAGTTGACTGCCAAATCCGCTGAAGAGTTGGGTTTAACCACCGAATGTATTGTGGGAAGTGGTGTGATTGATGCGTACGCCGGCTGGATTGGTACTGTTGCAGGAAAAGTCGATCTTCCCTCGCACCCGGAGTTGTCCCAGGACACCGATGGCAGAATGACCAATGGATGTGGCCGTTTGGCTGCCGTGGCTGGTACTTCTACTTGTCACATTGGTATGTCCGAGCAGCCCTGCTTTGTGCAGGGAGTGTGGGGTCCCTACAAGGATGTTTTCGGCCCAGGTTTCTGGTTGGCCGAGGGTGGACAATCTTGCACAGGTGCACTTTTGGCCCATGTCTTGGCAATCCATCCCTCTCACGGAGAGTTGGTGCATCTTGCTGAAGCATCTAACTTGTCAAAGTTCGACTACTTGAACTTGGTGTTGGAGAACATGGTGGAGGAAAACCAGACCAGATCCGTTGTTTCTTTGGCCAAGCACATCTTCTTCTATGGAGACTTCCACGGAAACAGATCGCCCATTGCTGACCCTAGAATGAGGGCTTCCATCATTGGTCAGTCAATGGACCATTCTGTGAAAGATTTGGCCTTGCAGTACTTTGGAGCATGCGAGTTCATTGCCCAACAAACTAGACAAATCATCGAGGAGATGGAAAAGGGTGGACACCAAATCAAGTGTGTGTACATGAGTGGAGGCCAATGCCGTAACGGTTTATTGATGAGATTACTCGCTGACTGTACCGGTTTGCCAATTATTGTTCCACGTTACATCGACGCTGCAGTCGTTTTCGGCTCTGCTCTCTTGGGTGCTGTGGCCGCAGAGCAATCTGTTGACGAGCACATCAATAGCAGAGGCAAGAGCAGAAGAAACACGATCTTGAAGTCCCAAGTGGACTTGAACTCCATGAGCTCTTCTAAGCAAGGTGCTCACTCTCCTCCTCACTCTCCATACACAGCCCCATCAGCAACGGCCTCGTCTGCTAACATCAGCTCGTTTGCATACGCAGCCCACCACGGAGCCAATGTCGGAGCTAGCCAAGGTCAGTTCAGCATGACCCCAGTTGGAGAAGCCCCAGCAGAGCAGGACTACTTCAACCAACAAGCGGCCAAGAATCATGAAGCCTCGGACTCGGACTCGGAAGACGAGCAGACCTTATCGTTTGGATCCAAGCAAAACACTTCCCAAACGGTGCAAAAGGATCTCTCGCACAAGTTGAAGGGAATGGACCTCAAGCCCATGACGTCGTTGAGCGACAAGAACAAGAGCACCAAGCCCAAGTCGCAGGCAGACAAGTTATGGCAAACCATGGAGAAATTGACCGGGCCAGGTAAGGTGATCATGCCTTCTGCAGACAGCCATCCCGACCGCAAGTTGTTGGCTGCCAAGTACAAGATCTTCCTTGAGCAATGTTACAAGCAACAGGAGTACAGAAAGCTTGTGGACGAAGTGGAAGCCAGTGCCTAATCTGGACAGCCAGACAGAACCAGTCTATATAAATTAGCTTGTCAATCAAGTTAGTTTGTTACAAGTTTTTATTTTTGATTCTGGACAGTGCAGTATCATCGATGATTTACTTCAGTCATCACTATTTTTTGTCAAAGTATCAGCCTGGTAGACCTCGATGGTGTATGGTCTTCACATAGGAGTACAGAAGTATAACAGAGATCATATAGTATCAGATGATAGTACACTATCACAGATGTAAACTGTAAGGATTTAACCCTTAATCGACCTGTCCATGTGACTATCTAGATTAGTTAAGACTAAATGACTTTTAACTATACACGGAATCAGGTGCGGGTTGCGTCAGCTCCACAGTGAAGCCTCATTCCAGCCTCACCCTAGCCCCACATCCATGGCGTGCTTAATCTACTGCAAGCAGAAATTCCATGGTGGATCTTCTACTGCAAGTTGAAATTCCATTCCGTTATGCAGTTTCTGAGGCGTGGATGTTTAAGGCCCCGTGCATGGGTTCTGGAAATTGTACTGATCCTTCAGCCCTGCCAGTCGTTGCTAGTCGTCGGATTTAACCGTTAAATGGCCGATCTATGAAAAATTACGAGAACGCTCTCCACTACAAGCCCAAGCTCAAATACACTACAACATCTAAAAAATCGCAAACAAATCAGAAAAAAAAGAAAAAAAACACACTATAGATATTTGGTTAGTATTTACCCAATAAAATAATTTCTTCTCTATTTCTTCTCTTCATTTCCCCCGACTTTTCATGGTGTACCATTACACCATGAAAAGGAGTGCATGCACCACTGTCCAGTTTGGCCGCGACGTAATCTCGCTTATGTCATGTCACCGCCCGAAAAACTCTTCTATTGCAACACCGCACGTGATCGTCCCCAATATTTCGCAGCAATTGCCACTAGCACGCTACCAGGCATGATAGGAAAAGGTAGAGACAGATCCTGGATCATAGAAGAATATACGCTTTGGAAAGCCGTTTTGAAAACTATTTTGAAATCATACTTTTTCAAATACACCCCATTCTCTTAATACCCCCTTCCAGTCGCTTGCTACCGCCGGTCACGGAACAAGGCCATGCCCAGATGCGGTCACGTGCGATGCACTAACTGTGGATTGATTTGTAATGTATGAGATTCATCCACACTTATTTAGTTACATCAGTTTGCCTCATTTTAGCTGTTTTCCGCCTGACCTTTCCGCCCGCCGCATCTCCCCTTGCATATCTCTTACTCTCCCTATACGCCCGGCCTATATCCTATATAAGACCGCTTCTCGGCTCATACATTCTCATAGACTTTTATTATAGACTTTTCTTCCCATAGACGGTTTTTTTTTGCAATGGCTCATAATAACGACTACGCCCTGCCCCCGGAGTCGCTTGTGCCGAGGCCCCAGGAATTCGAGCTTGATGAAGAAAGAATCGGCTCCCATGATTTCGCCAGAGATCACGAGGTCTATACCCAACACCCTAACGGCGTGCCCGTGCCCGAATATATTGAAGAGGATGCTGATGTGCTTCGGTACGGTAAGGAGATCTTTTCCAACCCCTTGCAAAAGCTACTTGCGTACTTTGTGTCGTTGTTTCCTATTGCCAAGTGGATCTTGCACTATAATGGAAAATGGCTTTATGGAGACTTGGTTGCTGGTATCACTGTTGGTGTTGTGTTGGTGCCTCAGTCCATGTCGTATGCACAGTTGGCCGGCTTGAGTGCTGAATACGGTCTATACTCGTCGTTTGTGGGTGTTTTCATTTACTCGTTCTTTGCCACTTCCAAGGATGTTTCTATTGGTCCTGTTGCTGTGATGTCTTTGCAGGTGGGTAAGGTTGTTGCTAAAGTGCAAGAAAAAGCAGGCGACCTGTACTCGGCGCCAGAAATCGCCACCTTCTTGTCGTTGATCTGTGGTGGAATCGCTGCTGGTATTGGTCTCTTGAGACTAGGCTTTATCCTTGAGTTCATCTCCATGCCTGCAGTCATGGGCTTCATGTCTGGTTCTGCTTTCAATATTATCACCGGCCAGGTCCCTGCATTGATGGGCTACAACTCTTCGGTCAACTCCAAAATTTCTTCTTTCCACACCGTTGTTTCCACGTTGAAACACTTACCCGAGACGAACGTCAATGCTGCTTTTGGTCTTGTTCCATTGGTTATTCTTTATACTTGGAAACTGTCCTGTGAATACTTGGGCAAGAGATACCCTAAGAAGAACATGTGGTTTTTCTACTTCCAGCAATTGAGAAATGCCATTGTTTTAATCGTTGCCACGGCCATTGCTTGGGGTATCGTGCATCCTGAGTTGAAGAGATTCGACGGCCCCAAGAAAAAGTTCAAGAGCAAAATTAAGACCATCGGCGAGGTTCCTTCCGGCTTGAAACATGTTGGAGTAATGAACATTCCCGATGGAATCATTGGAGACATGGCGTCTGAGATCCCCGTCTCCACTATCATCTTGTTGTTGGAGCACATTGCCATCTCTAAGTCTTTTGGAAGAATCAATGACTACAAGGTTGTGCCAGACCAGGAGTTAATCGCAATTGGTGTCAACAACTTGATCGGTACGTTCTTCAATGCTTACCCAGCCACAGGCTCCTTCTCCAGATCCGCCTTGAAGGCCAAATGTGGTGTCAGAACTCCCTTGGCCGGTATTTTCACTGGTGCCGTTGTGTTGTTGGCCTTGTATTGTTTGACCAGCAGTTTCTTCTACATCCCCAAGGCCACTCTTAGTGCGGTGATCATCCATGCCGTTTCGGATCTTCTCACACACTGGAGATCCACCTGGAACTTGTGGGAGGTCAACCCCATCGACTGTGGAATCTTCCTCATTGCTGTGATCATCACAGTTTTCGCATCCATTGAAGATGGTATCTACTTTGCCATTGCTGCATCTGCTGCCGTGCTTCTTTTCAAGGTTGCCAAACCCAAGAGCCAGTTCTTGGGCCGCATTCGTGTGGCCGAGGTGATCAACCCTAACATCATCGCCAAGTCTGCAGACACTTATTCGTCGGGCGAGTCGGATGGCGATGTCGAGATTCAGCAAGTGTTATCTCGGGACTCGTACCACTCCACCGATGGAAGCAAGCTCAAGGTCAAGGCATTATACGAAAAGAACATACCGTCCAGCACGCAGCTTCTCAAGGACCACTCCAACATCAAGTTCCACACCAAATGGGTGCCTCTTTCCAACAGCTCCATCAACAGCGACGTGGAAGTGCTCCCACCTCCTCCAGGAGTGGTGGTGTTCAGACCTCTCCAGAACTTCTCATATCCCAATTCGTCCGATTTGTCCGATATCATTTCAGATGAAGTCAAGAGAGTCACGAGGCGAGGCAAGCCATATGCTGGAGGTTCCGCTGGAGATAGACCATGGAATGACCCAGGCCCATTGAGATGGAACTTTTTCTCCAAGAAAAAGAACCAGGACTTGGACTTGGACTCGGAGCAGCACCTCAAGCCCGACGAGAGGCCGTTGTTGAGGATCTTACATCTTGACTTTTCATGTGTGCCATCTGTTGATGCTACTTCGATGCAAGCATTGGTTGATTTGAGAAGATCACTCAACTCGTACGCAGACAGAGAGGTCGAGATCCATTTCAGTGGCATCCACTCTCCTTGGGTCAGAAGGGCCTTAATCAAGTCTGGGTTTGGAAGCTATGGCGACAACGACTTTGTCAGCGAGACCAACTACGTGAACATTGCTACCATAAACAACCCAGACATTGAAAGTGCCTACCACGCTGCCGTGAGTACCAACACTCCTTTCTTCCACTTAGAAATTCCAGACTACCAATAGGTTTGGAAGCATTCAGTTCTTCTTACTATTTAATACAATCATTTGATAGAATCGTGTCATTAGTAAATAGTAGCCAGAGAAATCAGAAGTCAAAGAAGAAGTCAAAGAAGAAGTTAAAGAAGAAGTCAAAAGTCAGAAGAAGCCAAAGAAGAAGTCAGTTGAATCTTATTTACAATGGGTACCAAAATATTTGTATTCACTTTCATGTTGCGATATATTATAAAAAACCAGCACGATTAGTTGAACAAAGAACCAATGTCAGCAGGCATCTCATCAATTTGAGTGGAGTAGAACTTCTCAATCTCTCTCATCATACCAACGTCCTCAGCGGTGACGAAGTTGATGGCGACACCCTTTCTACCGAAACGACCACCTCTACCGATTCTGTGGATGTAGTTCTCCTTGTTGGCAGGCAAGTCATAGTTGATAACCAAGGAGACTTGTTGAACATCGATACCTCTGGCCAACAAATCGGTGGAGATCAAGATTCTGGAGGAACCGGATCTGAACTCGTTCATGATGGTGTCTCTCTCGGCTTGAGGCAAATCAGCGTGGATGGCAGACACAGTGAAGTTGCTGGCCTTCAATCTGGCAGTCAAGGTCTCAACCTTGGATCTGGTGTTACAGAAGATAACAGCCTGGGTGACGGAAATGGAGTCGTACAAGTCACACAAACAGTCGTACTTGTATTGCTCTTCCTCGACGTTGATGTAGTATTGCTTGATACCTTCCAAGGTCAACTCGTCCTTCTTGACCAAGATTCTAACAGGGTTGTTCATGAATTTGGTGGTGACCTCCAAGACATCTTGAGGCATGGTGGCAGACAAAAGCACAACCTGGGTGGTCTCGGGCAACAACTTGAAGATGTTGTAGATTTGCTCCTTGAAACCGGAAGACAACATCTCATCGGCCTCATCCAAGATAAACATCTTGATCTTGTTGGTCTTGAAGTATCTTCTGTCAATCATGTCGTAGACTCTACCTGGAGTACCAACGACAATCTGGACACCGGATCTGAAGGCCTCAATGTCGTCAGCCATAGAGGTACCACCAATGGAGGCGTGAACAGACACGTTCAAGTACAAACCAATGTGGGTGATGACGTTTTGGATTTGCAAGGCCAACTCTCTGGTGGGGGCCAAGATCAAAGCTTGGGTGGACTTCTCCTTCTCGTCGATGTTTTGCAAAGCAGAAATGGTAAAGGTGGCAGTCTTACCGGTACCGGATTGAGCCTGGGCCAAGACGTCTCTGTTTTCGGTGATAGGCAAGATGGCTCTTTGTTGAATGGCGGATGGCGATTCGTAACCGTAACCGAAAATACCTCTGACGATCTCGGGCTTCAAGTTCAATTCGTCGAACGAGTAGACGACGTTGTCGTAGTTACTCTCGATCAAGTTGGCGTCGACTTCAGTGATACCGTTGGACATTGTTAATTCTAGTTGGGTCTAGGGTGATGCGATACTATCCAAATTTTCTTTTTTCCATCTCCTTGTGAGGGTGTCTGCATAAGACCTGCGACGCAAAATTTTCACAGCCGGGTAACCCTTGATATGAAAATGCATACACTACTAGTATACGCAAAAATACGTCATTTTTGCAAAAAATAATATTTTTAGTGATTTATTGATTAGTCCGTTTATGGCTTTGCATTGGGGTATAGTGGCTTTAGTGGTTGTAGTGGGTTGTAGTTAGTAGGTGATTATTATTGGTGGGGGTGGTATGTGGGCGAGTCCTTATGTTCTGGCAGGAGGTCTCTGAATTGGGTGCGAAAAAGCAATGTCTTATACTAGACTGTACAATGTTTTTCAAAACTATTCAAACCAGCGCGACAAAATGTTTCAAACCAATAATTCAAAAAGTTTCGTACATCCCTAACCAGTTGTTATATACAGGATAACAAGGAACCCAGTCCAGTTCCGTCCGTTTTGACTCTTGATTGGTACTGCAAGACTCCTAAATGTAGTAAATATGACGCAATCCTCCAGATTTAAGATTTCAGAATATTGAATTCTAATGAAAGTTGGTGTGAAACATTACACCATTTGGTTTGAAAGACTGTGCGAAGGGGTACGAAACATTTTGTCGCACTGGTTTGAATAGTTTTGAAAAACACTGTATGTGCCTGTTGCAAGGCTTCTACCAGTGGTGGTGGCTCCTTTAGTCCCATCTCCGGGTGGGCACGTTGTTGTCTCTAAACTCCCAGGGGAAAATCCGGGGATACTCTGGAATTTTCGTGGCACTGGATTCTTGTTCAATGGCTTCAAGCTCACTTTCCTCCTCCTCGTCTAAAGATTCCTCCTGGAGAATGGCCTGGTACTCCGGGCTGGCATCGGCCTCGGCCTTTGTAATGAGCATATGTTCAGGCACGTAGTCGTAATTATCGTCGAAAACCCTCTCTGCAATTTGGTCTGTATGGTTGCCCTCCGATGAAATTTCACTAGACGTTTGTTTCGGGTCAGTTAATTGTTTCAGATTAGTCGGTGGTTGTTTCAGATTAGTTGGAAGTTTCAAATTGGTAGAGAATGGGTCCGCTTTAACACGCTGTGGACTCAAATTGTCCGGTACATCCCACGAGTTCTGGAACAATTTGATGTCATTGTTGAAATCCGCTTTTGGGGTTTCCAGAGGTGGTGCTTGCGTGGTGGCATCCCAACTATTGGCGGAGCTAAGGTAGTTGGTGGCGAATTGCTGGTAGTTTTCCGGGTTACACAAGTCCCAAGGCGTAATTTTCGCCGTGAAACCTGACTTAATTGCCTTGCCTTGCGTGTATATGGCATCATGGATCAGCTTTCCATTGGAGTAGTCGAACCACGCACTCCACCACTTCTCAAATATGCCCGTGGACAAGACCTTCCATGGCTTCACGGGGCCGATGTAGTGAATGAGCCTGATTTGAGATCTGGAAGCCCTCGAAAAATGCTCAAATGATACATCTCCATAAGGAGACTTTGAGTGGTAGTATGGGGAATTCACACTTTTGATGTATGCACCACTGGCAGGACCGTCAGCATGATCATGGCCATTCGTTCCACCTTTATTCATACCCAGTGCATATCCAAAGTGGTTGGAAGCAGGATAATACTCGTATTGGGCATTAGGAGTGGCATTGTACAAAAACGGAATTTGGATCCAATTCGAGTCTCGCACTGTGGAAGCCGATAGAGGAGCATTCCCGGCACTCAAATGACGAGCCACCCAATCGGGTTCAGCATTAAAGTACTGATTAAGCAAGCCCTGGTCAGCACCATCAAAGGATATATCGTCGTGGTTCGAAAACACCAACAGCATCAAGTTTTGGTAGTCGGGCTCGTTTGGGTGCAACATGAATACCCCAGAGTTGAACACATCGGGAAACCCCGAGTCCAGAGAAGCTACAATCTTGTTAACGGGAAACAGGAGCTGCAACAAGTCTGTCACGTTCCGTGTGCCCACTATAGGCAAGGTATCTGCGTCCAAATACAATACTGTCTCATAGGGAAGTGTCCATAACTGGATCTTGGTGAAGGTACATGCAAGTTCCGGACGTTTCAAGTCGTTTGTAAGCTTAGACACTAAGCGGGACTGTAAGATCTTCGTATCCTCCAAAACATCCCAGATTTCACGCAACGCTAGGAGCTGTACCGAGTCGAACTGGGCTCTATCAATCAAGAGAACAAGCCTAGTATCAGGAAGATGAAACTTGCGTAAGGTGTGGCCCAAGACAAGCGCCCCGGGAAGATAATCGGGGCTATAGAGAAGCGATGCGATGGCTTTCATTGGCGAAAAGAGTGGCAAATTTTGTGTGTTTTGGTGTTTTGTTGTTTTGGTGTTTTGGTGTTGTGGGTGTGATTGGTGTGATTTTCTGGTGGGGTAGATAAGTTGCGAATGTCTGGTCGAGCATTGCGGAGTACATGACACCAACAGGAGTGAGCAGTGAGCAGTGAGCAGGTCTGTCACTCCTCTTCTCTATATCTATTCCCCTTTTTGACTATCCCTATTTTTTCCTTTCCTTTGTCTCCCCTCTAACTCCTCCTTTCTCTTCCCTCTTACTCCTCCTACATTTCCCCATTTTCCTATTTCTTTTTTTTTCTGTTTTTCTTTTGGATGGTACGGAGATGGACGACTGGACCTGCACGCCATGGCCGGCACACTCCACTAGCGAATGCAAGTCTATGCGCGAGAAAGACCAGCGAGTGACCAGATCAAGAAACTGGAACCAACAATTCCTATTGTTATTACTAATACATCAGAGTTAGGGTCACGAATACAAATTCAGAAGTAGAGAGGATAAAGTAAAAGGCGCTAGGTGCAGGAGCACATTGTATATGCTTAAGTATGGAGTGTGTTCTGACCTCATCCACCTCACTCACCTACTGATCTCCACCTACACTGATAACCATAATAAATACAACAGAAGTTAAAAATCATATTCTATAATAGTTGTGTGCCTGCATATTGAAACCATTATATCTGGCTATTACAGCTATCCCAATTTGTCTTTATATTTGTGGTCCTATTGGAACTGCCTGGTTATTGTTCTTGACCTACCAGAAGCGCACTACTCAATATGGAAGGTCATGTATATCAATGGTATCCTAAACCAACCTACCCTGTAAAAATGAAAATATCCAAAGCTCAGATTATTTTTTTACCCAAAAAAATCCTTTGTTATTAATCTTGATTAAATTATTTATTAGCTCGTGGTACTTCTATTGTTACTTGACTGAATTACTAATCGTTGAACAATTAACCAGTGTGGTTAATAGAAAGCTCATGTACGCTTCGCTACATATTTGTTATGTTCTTTATAACGTGCGTTAGGCTAAACTTGTATTCGTTGATGGTTCCTCAAAGAGAGAAACGTGGCATCGAAAAACTCTCCACTAGAACAATGTTAAGAATTGTTCCAGAATATTCGAAAAGTGCCATTGATGCATGAAGTGCCCTAATAGCCGAACGCCGTGATACGGCATTTGCAGTGGCATTTGCTGGGATCGGACATCGTAGGCTTCATAATGTCTATATAGGTAGTGTCCTACCTGTAGTGGATCTAACAATATTGGTTTCATGTATATAAATAGTTCAGTAGTTGTATAGGTTCTTTTTCGAGTTCGGAAATCTTGGACTATTTACTGATAGTTTCCTAGAGTCAGTCGTAACTATACATTATACACTAGACAGTCTGACAGTCTGACTTTACAGACTTTACAGACAGAATAAACACGTTAGTATCAGATCCGCCAGAGGTAGTGCCCTACCTATGCAGGATATTATGAAGCCTCTCTGCCTGATACTTTGTATAAGACCTTCTAACCAGCGCGCTACCAGCCAGCCACCTTCTCTTACAACTATACAGTGTTTTTCAAAATAATTCAAACCAGTGCGACAAAATGTTTCGAACCACACTAGCAAAATTAAACAAACCAATAATTCAAAATGTTTCGTACTCCTTCTCACATCCTTTCAAACCAAATGGCATAATGTTTCACACCAACTTTCATTAGAATTCAATACTCTGAAATCCTAAATCTGGACGATTGCCTCATTTGTACTACATTTGAGAGTCTTTCAGTACCAATCAAGAGTCAAAACGGATGGAACTGAACTGAACTGAACTGGACTGGGTTCCTTGTTATCCTGTATATAACAACTGGTTAGGGATGTACGAAACTTTTTGAATTATTGGTTTGTTTAATTTTGCTAGTGTGGTTCGAAACATTTTGTCGCGCTAGTTTGAAACATTTTGTCGCACTGGTTTGAATAATTTTGAAAAACACTGTATAAGCACCTCAGATTCCTCCGAGGGAAGTATCATCGGCGAATGAACATAGTAACCAGAGTACCTGACGTAAACAGGAGTATAACAGTTAGTATCACTTTATTTATGACACTTTGAGATAAGTGTTTTTTTTTTCTTTTTAGTTTATTGTCTATTATTACTGTCATGTATTACTTTCACGTGTTACTGTCGTATTACTTTCACGTATTACTGTCGTGTTACTGTCTCGTATACTGTCTTGTATTTCATATCGCTGTCGTTTTATGACAGTATGTGGGTCATAGACCATACATAGTGCGTAATATCTGACTTCGCGTAACTCACTATAAATGAACACGAGACTCATATACATGATGAAACAGAAATGTACGATTTTGGTTGACTGGAATTCTTGATTATTATAGGACACCTAGATGCACTGGTTTTTATGTAAATTCTATGTAAGGCCCTAGACATTGATCTATTGAGATTACTTCAGTACGGTCCAAAGACTAGAGTAAGTCTTGAACTGAGATCACTACGAGCACTAGAACCAGAACCAGAACCAGACGAGTTTCCAGGAAAAGTAAGGAGAAACAAATTCACCTCTTCGACCTAGATTCCTGAATACTATAGCATTTTGGTAAATACTTTAGGTAAGTGTATTGTTTTCATTCAGAGTGGTATAAGTCGATTACAGCTTATGACCTGATCTCCGGCATTGATCAAATCAGAGAATTCATATATTAATAAAAAGTGGTATAGTGTCAAGGAAAGTAGTATCAAGTAATATAAGATCAAGAAACAAAATATCAAGTTATATAATACCAACATAGTCTCTATTAATATTAGCTTGAATGATACGAAGTACAACTACGGACTACACAAGATGGTTCACAACGGATTATATGACATTAGATATACATCCTCCTTAACGGGAGTAAGACCAGACGTTCTTCAACAAACCGTCTTGTTGAGCCAATCTGTTCAAGGAGTCATCAGCCTCACCTCTGGATCTGATGTAACCACACAAGGCGTAGGTGGTGTTGTCACCTGGGATGGCTCTGCCCTCAGCATCGACGTTGGCAATGTTGATTTGGACAGAAGCGTGGTCCTTGGACTTGATGATTCTGTTGGATGCAGAGCACTTTCTTGGCACGTACAATTCGACCTGATAGTTAGTACAACTGAGTGTGGAAGTGACCAGAGTGCATAAAAATCCACATCATTCCAGAACATGTTTTCTTGTATTTCTTGTATTTCTTGTTTGTTTCATGTTTCGAGGTTCCATGTTTTACTATGTCACCACGTTTCACGTTATCTTTCCATATCACACCAATACTGAATGGGTCTAATGGTGTAAAACGATGATCTGGAATGATGTTCAGATATAAGTAAATTATTTCTTTGTTGCATCGATTTTCTGTGTTTCCTGCTATGCAGATTTGTGGTTACATACTAATTCTCCCTTATCGTTCTCCATGTTGTATGTCTATGTTGAAGTAAGTTGTGGAAATTTTTTCTCACGTAGATGCGAGGGTGGGAGGAGCACATGCAGGCACCGCTCGCTCTCGTGAGGTGTGCGGTGCTTAGGGCTCAAGCCCTAATGGAGTTGGCCCACCATAGCTCCATGGATACACCGCACCCCAAATCTCTAAGAAGAATGTGATGTTGAAAGTAACAATGAAGAGTCAAATGTATCATGAAAATGTTATTGGAGTAATTATCTGGAATAATTTTTCTGGAAATACTGTTTGTGTATGATTAGTTTGTTCTATGCAGTATACTATGTGCAACCTCTCTCTCGATGTCCTGAACATATTTCCCTCTACTCTCTCTTTAGACTTAACACGGCGACGGACTCCACGTGGTGAGTCTGAGGAAAGAAATCAAAGCCCTTGATACTCTCCACGATGTAGTCCTTTCCACTCTCAGTATTGTTGATGAACCACTCGATGTCACGGGCTTGCGAGTGCACATTGCAACTGATGTAGACGATTTTGGCAGGATGGTAGGCACAGAGCTGGTTCAAAAACACTTCGTCACAGCCTTTTCTGGGCGGATCCAATATCACCGATGTGCGGTGTGCAGGAGTGTCGATATTCTTGAAGATCTCCTCGGCTTTGCCCACAATGAACTTGGCATTCTGGATTTTGTTGATGGAAGCATTTCTCTCGGCGAATTTCACACTATCGGCACTGACTTCCACACCAATAACTTTGGACACTCCGCTCAGACACGTGATCGAGAAGAGCCCCGACCCGCAGTAAGCATCCACCAAGTAGTTGGGCTCGTCTGCAGAGCTGCCGTCTATTTGCAAGTTTTCTTTGACGTAGTTGGTGACGGCCGGGAGAATCAGGTTATTGTTCTGGAAGAATTCTCCTGCACTGAACTCGAACGTGTACCCATTGACGTACTCCCGTACCACGGTTCTAGGCTCGGTCACACAGGTCTTCACAAGCTTCTGGTCTCCAACGATCACCTCGAGTTGAGAAATGGTTCCTTGTGGATCCACCGATCCACACTTGACCTCAAACTCGCCCTTTTCATTGGGGAGTGTGGTGTTTTCTCGGAGAAGAACTGTAGCACCTTTCTTGTACTTGTTATACTCCTCCAGGAACCGGACCCTCTCGTTGTCCATACCTTTGTTGACAATATCGGTTCCAATGCAACACTCCTCGATATCCAAAATCAGCTGTGTGCCTCCAGCAACGTTTTCTCTCCACGAAGGTCTCCCCTTGCTTCCAAAGCCCATGGCAGGCCTCACGTAGTTTTCTGGTTTTCTATTGGGGACATTGAAATGAGGTGTGAGCTTGGTGCGGTACTCGTATTGTAAAGGCGACAGCTGAGTATCCAAGATGGTCGGAAGACTATTTTTCGAAAGATCAGGCGCAAAGTAACGGTACGCATTGGCAATGGTGTTCCTCTTATACTGGAGCTGCGTGTCATACTCCAACATCTGATACTGACACCCCGAGCATTTGCCAAAGTACCGACACTTGATCAAGTGGTCATTTCTCTCTGGGGCAGGAGTGGTGATCTCAAGCAAATCCGACTCCACATAGAGCGGGTGGGACTTGAACACTCGGATCGTCACTATATCTCCCGGTATACCAAACGGCACAATGACAATCTGCCTAAAGTCGGCATTGACCGGGTGTGGTATAAGAGCAAGCCCATCCCCATTGGAAGATATCCTTAAGATCTTCACGTCCTTGACTATGCGGTGGTACACGTCTTCCACGGACTTATCGTTGAGGAGCTCCCTCATGTCGTTTTCGATGTGCGATTGGGCTAGGTTGTGCTGGTGGAGAATCTCCTGGATCTCGTACCGAAGAACGCCCATGGGTGCTGTAGCCTCCACATCCTTGGCTTTGTACTTGCGTTTGTACTTCTTGACTTGCTTGGGTTTTTTGGATGACTCCTTGGGCTTAGTAGACTCTGACGTAGACTCTTCTTTATTAGATTCGTCTTTAGCTTCTGTGGTCTCCAACTTGGAAACGGGTACTATTTCTGGGGCTAACGCCACTTGAGCAGCAGATGGTAGCTTTGGTTCGGCAGCAGGAGTCATTTTATATATGCTACTCTGGACTCGGACGGAATGTATATTGATCTATGGAGATGCTTTTTTTGTCTCATCGCGCTGCGTAACCCGAACTGTGGGAGTGTTTATTGGGCCGCACCTGCTGCGATAGACTGCACCTGTAGACTGCACCTCTACACTGGAGGTGAAGGTGCAACTGTAGACACTGAAGGTGCAATGAAGATGCTGTAGGTGGAATATATGAGAATCGAGATTCTTCATTCGATGCTGCCAGAACCCATTCACTTCTAATATCACTTCTCTAATATCACTTCTCTAATATCACTTCTCTAATATCACTTCTCTAATATCACTTCTCATGATCAAGTGCTCGTATCAAGCCATTTTCATGAATGAAATAGTTCATTCTCTAAAGCCAAGCTTTAGTCACATGGGACAACTTGGAGGTTTGTAATAATTTGAAGGCTTGAGAAAACTTGACTTGAGAAACCTGGACTTGAGACTCTTGACCTGTTAAAATTGAACTTGAGATCACTTGAAAGCTTGGTGGGATGGGTTTTTTCTCGGGCACTAGATGAGTGAGAGAGCCTGCACCGTCAAGCCAAAGCCCCAGATGGCCACCGCAGAAATACCCGAGTAAATAATCACTCTGCCGATGATTTCCACATCGTACCTGGGTCTAAACACCCCGCTGATCTTCACGTCAATGTGGCCCTGCTCGTGTTCTTTGCGGTAGTCTAGTAACTCGTATGCATCGATGTCTGTTTCAGGCCCGTAGGTCACGGTCTCGTGGGACTTCAGCGGAAGAAGGCCCTCGATATCTATGTCGCCTTGCTGCACGTTTGAAATGGACTGGCGTCTGATTTGCCGGTTCGAATTGGTGGTGTGTGCAGTGGAAATGAAGTTGCTCCGGGGCAAGTTGATTCCAATCATTTTGTATAATGGCGGAAGAATGGTGAAGATCACCGGCTTCAGCACCAGCTTCCAGGTGACCACCAACACCACACCCACCAAGAATCGTGCTGCGATGATCACGGGCCCGCAGTCGAAATTGAACGGGATCAAGAGCGGATCGGAAAACGGGTTGGTATTCGTGAAGTGATCAGTCAAAGCACACACATAGTGGGACAAGTCCGCTCCCATGAGCACAGCAATGAATGCCACCGAGTCATCAAAGCACGGACAATCGTCCACGGGTTCAGGGTAAATGTGGATGAGGTACAAGTGGCCGAACACCAACCAAGCTACTGTAAGTGCGATGCCTAGCCACGAGGCGTTCCGAGACTCGGAGAAAAGGAGCCATTGGTCATAGGATTCGCCAAAAAAGTACCGAATCAAGAAAAGCATCACGCCAATAATAAAGCCCGTGAGCACATCAAGAAAGCCGTGCATTCCACAGTAAACTCTCCCCACAATAAGAGAGAAGTAGTATAACGCCAAGAGAAACATCATAGCGCAAAAAGATACCGTCGAAATAGAGTCTTTAAGCCCCAAGAGCTTCGACATCAATACGAGTGCCACGGACGTGGCATTGGCCGAGTGGGACGATGGCCAGCCGTATTCTTGTGCAGTATACGACAGCATGGTGATCCTATGCAAAGGAGGAGATCTAGGACGAGGCAAACAAAGGAAATCCTTCAAGAAACCCGTCACGTAGATCCCCATGCCAAGCACAAACACAAGGTCTCGCCCCATAGTGGAGGCGCCAAACCAGAACAGCGGCGGGAGCATTAGCACGTAGAACGTATGCGAGGCCAAATTGGCAGTCCATGCAAAGTACACATCAAGGTAGGGCGTCCTAACACAATTCTGGAGCCCGGCCAAGATATCTGTTTCCTTTCGAACAATCGGGAGGCAGAACGACCGGATAGCGTATCTCAATGGAGAGAGCTTCTGCTTATAGTGATTGTTGGGCTTATTGCCTGCATCCTTTCTATTTCCAGCCACCACGCCTTTAGGGTCAGCCGATTCAAGTTCCAGTGTCACACCTGTGTCGCGCTGCTCTTTTCGATGGCGGATCTGCGATGGAGAGGAGCTCATGGTCTGGAGGTTGGAGGAGAAGCACGCATGATTTCGCTCGCGCGCCCACCGCGATGCTCATGTATCGTCTAGATTCACATCTATTCCCCCAATTCAGGTACCAAAAGTCCCCTGATTATTCACTAAATTTTGTTGCTCTTGTCACCCTTTGATCTTTGTAAATCTCTTCTATATTTATTTCATTTGTAATTATTTATATATCACTACTGTGTATTTTACGTGTACTCATATTCTGATCTCTTTCTCGCTTCTCACTGATTTTATCTATTGAATCTCTGACACCTGCTGCGTCTCATAGACCATACTGCTCACATGGTCGTGTGCTATTTTTCCCATGCTATAATTTTTTTTTTTTATTTTTATATTTTTCTCTTGAATTACGGTAAAAGTTATTCTATTTTAATTTTTCAATTTGTTTTTACCTTCTTCTGATTCTTAAATTCCGAGGCACCGTCTGAGACTTGGGAGCAATCATCATGAATTTTTAGAAAAGTTATATTCTTCAATTATCATATATTTATTATATTCTTTGATTTATGTTCATTTATATGATCATATGAACCATTATAATTATACATATTTTGATATATTATTAATATCATTATTATTCAAAATGGGATTTATTAGATTTACCATAGGCAAGGCCCTGCCTATGGATGTATTTTGAAGTCTCTCTGTCCAATTGTTATAATGACCTTTGCAAAAGCGGGGTCACAGCCATGGATGCACGAAGTGCTATGATAGCCTTTTCGAGTATTCTGGAACAATCCTCACCATTGTTCTGGTGGAGACTTTTTCGATGCTACGTTTCTCTCAAAGTTATATAAACCGCTTCGGTTCCTCTCTTTGAGGAACCATCAACGAACATAATTTTAGTTAGGCATAAATGTATCAAAGAACATAACACGATTAGCACCTTCACATCGTTGAAGTATTGTTATATCCCATTTTAATTATTAGGTCATGTAATAATATCTGTAGTGTCGATATTCTTTGAACCATTTATAGTAACCAAAAACTGATCATGAATAATGTTAGGAACTAACAGTGGAGGGACCTGTTAGTCTTATAGTGGACGTCTTCCTTACGTCCTATAGTTTATCATGGTATGTATTGAACCTAGAATAGACGAGGAACTCCCTCATTTATCCAAGGGAGGAAAACCTCACTGTTATATACACTGGTTGTATGCAACCCTACATATACATGAAACATCTACACATTGTATGCAAGTGTTACCCGGCCGGGATACCTTGCATCTCAGTATCCTTGTGAAAGAATGAGTCAAAACTAATAATTTTTTTTCTATATTTTCACCATTTATTTCGGAAGGTTTATATTTAAAGAATATTTAATATGTTCACATTTTGTTTATATTTATGCTCATGCTCATGCTCAGCTAATACCAACGTCTAGACCACACACGGGAATCCCGTAATATCTAAATTGTAATAATCTTTACTTATTTAATTGAAAATTTGTATTGTCGAATTAAGCTTGATTTAGTATGCTATTCATGGACTATTCATGGACTCTATTTATGGAATTGACTTGGTACACCAAGTGGCACAGAAATTCATGGATTGGATACGTTAGGCTTTCAGAATGAGAAACACTGGTTCAAGAGAAAAAGAAAGACTTGGGGCATTTCTTGATGAAAAATCAATACCTAGGGCTTTTTCTCTAGTGCATTAGAGTAGAATAAAACAGAATTATAGAGATTTGGATTTTAGGATTAATTTGGCTCGAAGTTGACTTATTGACCAGACCATTACAGTCAGTCTTTTTAACCATAGCGTGTTTATTGCTTAGTAGAGCATAGGTAAATACCATCCCAACCAGGCTTTTAGCCTCTCAATCCTATAGTCTTATGGTGTCATAGTCTGGTGTCATGAATTTCTACTGCAGTTTTTAGTCTACTGGCGTTTTGTAGTCTCCTATAGTATTTCTGTCTCTATGAGAGCCTATATTATCCTGTAGTCTTTAGTGATTGTCATATTCACTATCATAACATCAAATCTCTGTATTATGTAGCGACGAGTAGATTTATCGCTTCCCAATATTGATAAAGATTATGGCTTTAGTGCTATATAGTTGGTGTTAGATCTACCATAGGCAGGACTCTACTCATAGAGTTATTGAGAAACCTACGCCGTCAGAAGATAACCATGTCATTCAAAGACCATCCCAAACCATTTAACAGTATTGTCTGAACCGACACGAGCAAGAACATCACAGCTTCTGTTCTGGTGAAGAGTTTTTCGAAGCCACGTTTTCTCTTCGAAACACTAAAAAAGCTGCTCATATCTCTCCCTTTGAGGAACCATCAATGATAGTTTCGGTTAAGCACCAAACGTGTTGACGAGAATCTAACATATATGGCCATACTTCTTGGAATGTATTTGGATAGATTTCTGGATGGACTTCTGCCTTCCAGTACGATACTACTTCCAATCTAGCACTACTCACAATGTAACACTACTTTCAATCTAATACTACTCACAATCTAGTGATAATAGCTCTATACAGTACTTGCCAAAAGGTATATATAGAGATAAAATCCGACGTCTCACATTATACTCAAGAGGTGACCAGGAATATATTGATCATGTATCCAACTTTATCACTCACCATACTATATGAAGGGCCCAGTCCAGCCGCATCTGGAAGGTGTATCCATGACTGATCACACACTCTCTACGCCAACTGATGAATAATCCACTACTGTACCTACCACAATTTTTTTTTCTATGCTAATACTCACAGCAACCCTTATGTAGTCCTTAATTAATGTGATTCTTAAATAGGGTACAGATCTCGATGTGGCTTTGATTAGGGTTAGGTGACATTTAAGTACGGTTAATTAGCATTGCCGGAACTGGGGTAAACCGGGGGTTGCGAAAGCCCGTGCACACCCGTACACCACGCTACCCCAGCAGAAAAAGGCCCAACGCAAACGACCTTTTTTTCATCTTACGGAAATAAAAGTGGGCTGGTTGGAATCCTGGAATTCCGGACTTCACAATGCATATTTTTGAGTTGAGAAGTTTTACGTGCTGGACTTTTGGAGGTCCTGTAGCTGGACAATTCCGACCGCGGCCCTCAATTTCGGACAAGCTATTGCGTAACCATATCTGGATCAGTGCTCATAATTGTACATCACATTAGTATGTCAGAAATAGTAAACAATATAGTATGGCATTCTGTCCAAGTTTACTCAATGCTGATTATTACTATGATGTGTGGCAATTTACTCTTGCCATTATTATTACGGTCGTATAGTAAGATGAAAGTGGTAGGCCATGTGGCAGATAATATTAGTATGGACATGATCAAGGCCGTCGTGGCCGTAGAGTGCATTGATAAATGAGTCTATTGCTGGAAGTCCAATTGCACTGCACTTGAAAGAATGGTGGGCATAAGAATTCGTCATGTTGTGTGTGGAGTCGTTACAAAATCACACATCTCCGGGACTTCTTCTTGCGGGTGAAAGCAAACTCCTCCTCGTTATACTTTGGAGCTTGGTACTGCGTCTGAGTATAAGGATTGTCGTTGACGTTTTCCTCAGTGAGAGGTCCGTCAAGCAACACGCTTGAGTTGATGGAGGTGTTTTTGAAGTGGGTTCTTTTATGGCTGATGGAGCTAGAGTTACGCGAGTGACCCGGCCCAAGCACGCGAGATAAGCGGTTCTTCAGCTTGGCCACCTGTTCACGGTACTCGATATCTTTTTCGAACTTCATCAATGCATAGTTGAACACGGTCTTGACGTTGGTCATGGTTTTGGCAGAGCACTGGATATAGCCCAAGGCATTAATCTCGGCCGCTACCTGAACCGGAAGCTGGGGATCAAAGTCCAGCAGCAAATCGCTCTTAGTGCCCACCAAAACAACCGGGATTCCAGGGCAAAAATGATTGACTTCCGGGTACCAAGTGTCCTTGACGTTGTGGAGCGAGGTCAAGTTGTTTACGGCAAAACAAATGAGAATGAGGTCAGTGTCCGGGTATGACAAGGGCCTTAAGCGGTCGTACTCCTCCTGGCCCGCAGTATCCCATAAGGCCAAGTCGATGATCTTGCCGTTGGGGGCCTTAACGGATGTGACATAGTTTTCAAAGATCGTCGGCACGTATATCTCTGGGAACTTTTGCTGAGCATAGCTGACCAACATACAGGTTTTCCCACACCCACCATCGCCAACAACCACGATCTTCATGCTGTGGCTGGAGTGGCTGGACACCTGATCTAGCATTTGGTACGCAGGCACGGTGGGATTGACGTCCAAGGACATAGGCTTATTTAGCGAGGGCGACGTGCGGGCCTCGTACGGGTTGAAGTAGCCCGCATTGAGCTCGGGTGTATTATACTGGGAATTTCCTCGGGACATTGAAAGCGGTGATGTTGTAGAGAAGTGCAGCCGGAGGGGGAAGGGTGTGGTGAAGTGGTGGGAAATCTCAGGGCGGGACGGAAGGAGAAGAGCACTATTGATTTTCTATTCTTAGAAGGCTGGCGGAGTGCACAGTACCGCGATCTGATCAACTATCATCAGCTCGGCCGCACTGCAATTGCGCAATGTAGATCTTGGCTCAAGGCCCGCGCATGCTGGCTCCACTGTAGTGATTGTTGATCTGAGACAAACATTCCAGTCCCTCATTGGTCATTTTTAAGCCCAATATCACTCCAAAAATCGGTTCCTATTAGTATCACGAGTAACCTGAAACCTGGTGGTTGTCCAAAATAGGTAATGGTATGGGCCTAATTAATAGCAGTATATAACCAGTATTCAGAACTGAGCAATTCACGATCCACCCTAACTTCCAATAATTGTAGCTCTAATAATTGTAGCTCTAGTAATTATAGCTCTAGTAATTATAGCTCTAGTAATTATAGCTCTAGTAATTATAGCTCTAGTAACTGTAACTTTTATATTGTACCTCTACTTGTAACCACTAATTGTAGCTCTAGTGATTGTAACCTGTAGTAATGAATCATAGATATTTTTTTGGCAGTTTTTATTTTGGAAAGATGGGTATTCTGGTTATTCTGGGTCATGGTAGAACCCATGGTGAATAGTGCTGAGGTGCGACATGAACGTTGTTGGGCCAGTGTATGGGTCTGGGCAGTGCGCATCACCAGCAACCAGCAGATCAATAGAGGAGCAGTGGCCAGCCGAGCAGGTCAATGGTGGAGAGCTCCGGTGGTCAGGTTTTAATAAAGACCATGGAAGCTTGGCTTTAGTGGCCTTGGGATTGTACTGCACACTTGTGGCTGTTTCATGTTGGTTTTATTATGTGGTGTCCTTGGGAACAATTAGCGCTGTGCTACTGCTGCTTGTCGCAGCCTAAGCCTTGAATACGCATGTTCTTATGAAACACCAAGATTGTGGGAAAAGCTTAGTAATGAGGAAATTTCTTTCGGCCACTTGGCATACGATATCGAGCAACTAAGTGACTGATACTGAGTTTAAGTATACGGTCACGTGCTACAGTCTTACAGTGTTAGAGTGTCATGTGTTACTGAACACTAATTCTACCAGTGAGCATTCGGTATACAGGAATAGTTAAAGAAACAGGGGCTATGTAACAGGGTCGAAGGTGAGACAGGGATGAAACAGGGGCAATCATGAAACAGGGACAATCATGAAACAGGAACAATCATGAAACAGGAACAATCATGAAACAGGAACAATCATGAAACAGGAACAATCATGAAACAGGAACAATCATGAAACAGGAACAATCATGAAACAGGAACAATCATGAAACAGGAACAATCATGAAACAGGAACAATCATGAAACAGGAACAATCATGAAACAGGAACAATCATGAAACAGGAACAATCATGAAACAGGAACAATCATGAAACAGGAACAATCATGAAACAGGAACAATCATGAAACAGGAACAATCATGAAACAGGAACAATCATGAAACAGGAACAATCATGAAACAGGAACAATCATGAAACAGGAACAATCATGAAACAGGAACAATCATGAAACAGGAACAATCATGAAACAGGAACAATCATGAAACAGGAACAATCATGAAACAGGAACAATCATGAAACAGGAACAATCATGAAACAGGAACAATCATGAAACAGGAACAATCATGAAACAGGAACAATCATGAAACAGGAACAATCATGAAACAGGAACAATCATGAAACAGGAACAATCATGAAACAGGAACAATCATGAAACAGGAACAATCATGAAACAGGAACAATCATGAAACAGGAACAATCATGAAACAGGAACAATCATGAAACAGGAACAATCATGAAACAGGAACAATCATGAAATAGGAACAATCAATCATGAAATAGGAACAATCTTGAAACAGGAACAATCATGAAACAGGGGCTAAAGATGAAACGCTGTTCAAACGTAGTTGTTACGGAATTAATCGATCAGATATATACTGAAGTTACCAAGTCTTCTAATGGTACTCAAAGTGGTTCATGAGCAATGGAATAATTCTACAAGAGTCTTTATGTAAGTAATTACGTCGAACAATCTGATTATCAGTGACGGATAATTTTCTGCTAATCCTTCGATGATCTCGTGATAATATTCAGGACCGGTAGCCATGGGTCTGAGACATCATACCAGACGCAGAGGCAGCCTGTGACGTAACGAACCCAGCACCGGCATTGTTCACGGTGGTTACTCAACGGCTTCGGGCGGCAGGGCCAACGGCGGTTCTTTCTCCATTCAGCATATTGTGAGGTTCATGTATGGAAAGATAAAGTGCGTGATTTTCCAGACAGCGTGACTTGCTATTAATAAACAATAAGATGTTCACCAGGCACGCAGGGTCGAAGGACACTTTATGTAGGCCGCAGTCTCAGTGCGTTCAAAGAAGGCGGTGCGCACGTTGACGTGGTGAGTCGCTTTAGTGCATGGGGTAGCTGTTTCAGGGCTGTTTCGCACCACGCGAAGACTCGAATCCTGGATGAGTTGGGCTGAATTGCCGCCGCCTAGGGCTATGTGCGCGCGCCTAAACGCCCCTCGTGCATGGGGAATTTCAGCTGATTACCACGGCTGCGTTCTCCAGACGCCACTCCGCAATCGACTACTTTGCGGCATCTTGGTACCTCTCGTCAACAAAATACCGTTTGTGGTATGTTCGCAATTGGTAGCCGATTTAAGTTTTGAGTACACGATCCTTCCAAGTGGGTCGCGGCCCCTGTAGTACTGTGGGCGCGGTAGATCTTCACGCTCCAACCTTATAATCAAAACGCAGGTAATCAGGAGACTTGAAGAGGCAGTTTGTCGCGTTTCTCCTTGTCTTATATATTGACATGTTGATCACCATTGAAGCCGAAAATAATTCAAAATAAAATATAAGAAAATAATATAAGAAAAATAATAACTGTAAATCAGCATGCAAACTTGAGACTTGTTTTCTTGCACACACGAGAAATTACTGCAGTATCCTGCAGCATCCTGTAGAAAAAACGCTGCAAGCACCCGCGCACAGGCTCCTCCGGCTACCAGATTATCATATTGTTATTGGTATGTGAGCTGCAACACACAGAGGGGAATATCTAATGGGAATGCACCAGGTGCTACTTGGAGTTGCACTGACACTCTTCACTCACAGGAGCAGTGGTTTGCAAACCGGGATTTGTGGAGTCAATCTTGTCGCCCGCGTGTTGTATTCTTACCCTAATGTCTACGCCTCTCCGCAATACACGGTGCTCTCATAGCCTTTGATGTAGTACGGCCGATAACGCACAGCGTAAGCCAGCAATTTGTTTGTCTCAGCACCCTTTTTCCAGGGCTTAGAGAAAAACGGAAAAATACGGGAACCAATCTCTGGACCTTAATTTCTAAAACTTCCCTGAAACACCATTAAGCTCCTCGTACTCGTGACACACAAAAAAAAAAGACAACTTTGGTAGACTTTAAGAATTGTGTGGATGGTGTGTGTGTTTTGATAGTGCTAGGTATGAGCAGCGGGAATTAGCATCCTGTATCGTTAAACCGTGTTTTTTTCCTATTGTTTTTTTCCTGCATTCACGAGCACATAACCAGTAGTATGGTGCGCATTCATGCAGCATTCGCCCTATTGTCACACCGCCAGCAAAAAAAAAAAGTTTCTGGGCCTTTATTTATCTTGGAGCTCCCGTGTTTTTTCCCTTGCGTTTGGAACTTCTGTTTTCTACTCGATATATCTTACCTTAGTCATTCCTTTAACCCTAAGCATTCATTGCCATTATGAAATTCTCTACTCTTGTCGTTTTGGCCGCTGCCCTCGTTGGCCAAGTTTCCGCTGACTGCCAGTTCATTGCTGGTAACTACTACTGCAACAAAGCCACCAAGATCCACTACAAGGGCGTTGGCTTTTCTGGTAGCTACAATGAGGTTACCAGTATGAATGAGGACACTGGTGCTGCCACCTCTCAACCCAAGCTGTTCTCTGGTAACATGGCTCCTTTCGATGAGGACTTGTCCGTGCACTTCAGAGGTCCTCTTAAGTTGTCTCAATTTGGTGTGTACTACCCTGCCTCGTCGTCTGCCAAAACCAAGAGAGACGCTGTTGCCGAGGAGAACTGCTCCACTCTCAAGCATG
This sequence comes from Metschnikowia sp. 00-154.1, assembly GCA_002370645.1. Classification (NCBI taxonomy): domain Eukaryota; kingdom Fungi; phylum Ascomycota; class Pichiomycetes; order Serinales; family Metschnikowiaceae; genus Metschnikowia; species Metschnikowia sp. 00-154.1. Next base: position 152,052 of record NKZI01001809.1, on the reverse strand, counting down.
TGCACCACAAGCACGTCAAGAGAGCCACTCAGTACGTTACTGAGACCATGTTTGTTGACCAAAACGGTGCTGCTGTTGCTTCTCAGGCTCCTGGCGCTTCGCCCACAACTGCCGTGACTCCTGTGCCTGACTATGCTCCTGGTGCTGGTGCCGAGTCTGCTCCTGGTGCCGAGTCTGCTCCTGGTGCCGAGTCTGCTGCTAGTTCCGAGGCTGCCCCTGCCGCCGGTTCTTCCAGTGACTCCGCTCCTAGCTCTGAGTCTTCTGGCTCCTCTTCCGGTTCTTCTTCTGCTAGCTCCGGAGACTGGGTCAGAAGCTCGTACTACACTCCAGGCTCTGCTTCCAATTGTACTTTCTTGAACAACTTTGGTGGTTCTGGCTCTGGTGTGTGGAGCTCTGCTTTCGGAAACTCGCTTTCCTACGCCAACTCCGACAACTCGGGAGGCTCTTCTAGTCCTGTGGCCTTGGGAGACGTGACCATCCCATCTAACTCCGAATTCGCCATCTTCTCCGGTGAAAAGTGTGGCGACAACAGTGTCAACGGCAACTGTGGCTGGTACAGAGAAGGAACTGTGGCCTACCAAGGTTTCGCCGGTACTCAAAAGATGTTCGTCTTTGAGTTTGAGATGCCTTCTGCCAACGGAGGAACCTTCAACGGAGACATGCCTGCCATCTGGTTCTTGAACGCCAAGATCCCAAGAACCCTTCAGTACGGTAACGCCGATGCTTCGTGCTGGAAGTCCGGATGTGGAGAGTTCGATGTGTTTGAGATCCTTAGTGCTGGAAGCGACTACTTGATCACCACCATGCACGACGGCCAAGGTAAAGGAAGCAGTGACTACTTCTCCAGACCCACCAGCGGATCCGTCAAGGCCGTGGTGATCTTTGACGTTGACCAGATCCACGTCCAAATTGTTGACGACAGCACCGACTTCAGTTCTGTTTTGGACCAGTCCACTGTTGAATCCTGGATCAACACTACTGGAACCATTGTTTCTCTTTAGATAATTGAGATATATTGTAATTACTCCAAAATGTAGTACTGCCATAGTGTAGTATCCCAACTATTCTAGCCATTGAGTATTTTTTTTCTTGTTATTATTGCCGATATGCTAGTCATTAGTGGTAATCTCAGCGATGTCCAGGAATATCGCCAGCTAGACTTTACCTGTGGATAGTGTTCTCCTCATAATGGGTCTAACAGTAAATAACTACCGTAGTCATATCCATATTTTTTATATTCGTTATTTTCTATAGTACTTCATCTTATCTAATTCCCTGGTTTATTATGTTGATGGAGATTGCTGCGCTCGCACCAACTCATACTGAAGAATGCAATGTCTAGGTATTGATATCGGCACCGACTCGGCCCGACTCTATGTTCCCGGAAAGGGTCCAGCAGACGAAGGTTCTTTTTACGAAACACCCTTGGTCCGGACCTCCAATGGCCGAACCCATACCATGAGTGCTGCTTCTCTCTGGGAGAGCCTCATGTCCATGTTTGCCAATGACGAGACCATATACAATGCTTTACAGCAGCTGTTCAAACAAATCGATTCGAATAAAGGTCATTCGTCTAAATTTTCCAGATTGTATAAACTGTCCAATGAATTGTCCAACGAATTAAGTGACTTTTCCAATGACTTGACTGACTTGTCCAATGATTTGACTGGTGATGTCAGTGTGCGATGGGGTATTAGCGTAGGTGCTACGTGCTCCATGGTGGTGATGGAACGGGTGTTTGAGAAAGGAGTATATTATTTCAGGTCATTGAACCCCGGCCATGAAATCATCGTGTGGATGGATACTCGGGCCCAGCAAGAAGCAGAGCTAGCTACAAAGAGTCTACCACATTGGGCGTTGCAGCAGATTGGCGGAAAAGTGACGCCCGAGATGGGCGTGGCCAAGCTTTTATGGGTGGACCGATACTATCGGGCGCAGGAAAAGAAGGTGTGCGTGTTTGAATTGTACGATTGGGTCAGCTATGTGTTTCTTGCTGGAGGGTATCACGAGGGGCAGGTGCGGTGTTTGGAGGAAGACGAGCCGATTTTTGGCCCGGGAAAAAGTGCCATGGACGGCTCGGTGAAAGGCTGGAGTGCGGAGATCCTCCGGTCGTTGGGTATAAAAGCGTCCGTAGTGGCCGCACCTTGCCTCTATGCTCCAACCAATGGGTTTCCGTATGTGGGGACTCCGCTCGGCTCCATTGGCCATTTTGTTGTAGGACACGGGTGTATCGACTGCTATGCCCCATGGGCGGGTCTCACCCATAGTGAGATGGAGACTGAGACTGCCTCTATGACTGAGTCCAGATATGAGACTGCCTCCAGGTGTATGTCTAATTCTGCCTCTTGTTCTGACTCTGAATCTGACTCTATGTCTAGGTTGTTAATGGTGGCTGGGACTTCTACGTGCTTCATTGCTTCAAGCAAGAGCTGTGCTCCTATCAAAGGGTTCTGGGGCCCGTTCGACCACCTCTCGTCTCAGCTGGTGTATACATTTGGACAACCAGCTAGTGGCCAATTGTTCAGCGAGCTTTTCCAGGACTTTCAAGAAATCATCCCTCTAGACAAAAACCCCTTTGAGTTCATTGAACTCCATGCTTTGGCCCTCGAACAGAAACATAATGCTCCATTGACCGTGCTTGCTCGACACTACTTCTACTATGGCGATAAGCATGGGAACCGCAGTCCATATGGCGACTTCCAAATGGGCGAGATTTACATGGACGGAGTCAACTGTACGTTCGAAAATACCTTTACTTGTTTGCTTGCAGAAAAGTCCTTGCAATCGTTGGTGCTTCGCTACTACTTGACCATGGAGTTCCTAGTTTTGCAGACGGCGCAGCTCTGCCTGGACTTCGCAGCGACGTGCGGCTCCATAGCCACCGTGCACCTTGAAGGCTCCCAGGCACAGAACCGCCGGTTTGTGCAACTACTTAAAGGCTTTGTTTTCCCCCGGGCCCGGCTTTTTGTTCGCCACGATAACTCCTCCAAGTATTCGGGGTGCAGGGGTATTTCTGCTGCGTTGGCTGGTAAATTGGGCTCCAATAACTGCGCAGTCAACCCACGGCCCAATCCATGGTGCGAGGTCAAGCCGGTGTCAGGCATGGGAAGCCGCTCGTCCAGCGTGCAGGATGTTTTGGGGATAAAGCACCAGGCGTTTCTCCAGCTAGCCCAATGGCAGGCGTCGTTCAGGCAAAAGATGAAACAATTCCAAAACACTAATTGACGTGGAGGTACATGTTTCGGACAAACCGAGGGGGGGCCAGGACTTCAGACCCGGTTGTTTGGCACCGGATAAACTCGCCGCCCGAGTCTCTTTTACGAGCTGTGGGGTGTGCATACACGCCGCGATCTAGTTCTACTCCACGCACTTCACACACACCAGTGACCCGGATCGCATTACCCAGTGACCCGGAACGCACTTACCAGTGACCCGGCCAAAGACGCAGTTATAGGCTGAAAACCCAGGGGGCCCCTAAAAATTTTCCCTTCTCACCATGCCATGACCAACCCTTACTTCGCCTACTCCCTCAAACAGGAATACAACCAAAAGGCCAAGTCGGACTCCTCGTCCCCTCCCTCCGAGCCCGTCAGAGCCAAGAAGGCCAGGGCCTGTGATGCTTGTTCTATTCGCAAAACAAAGTGTGACAACGGCCGGCCTTGCCGTCAATGTGTCAACAACAACTTAGAGTGTAGCGAGCTTCGGGAACGCAAGAAGCCGGGGCCTAGAAGCATCCGTCGCAAGACCATCAACTCCATTAATACGCTCCGTAACTCGTCGGAGTCACCTGACAATTTGCTTCTTCAAGTGGACTTTAAAAACTCGTCGCTCCCCGACTTGAATTTGGTGATGCTGGAACTCGCCCAATACTCGCCGGACTGGTTCGCGTCGTGTGTGCCGTATACCACGTATACCATGGCTTCGGAAATCCAGGTACTTATTCCGCTGCTTGGCGAAGACCCTGTGATCAATGCTGCTCATTCTTTGCGCTTGTATCTGAAACGCTATGCTGTCATGACCCTTCTACTTGTACTTTTGACTGTTGCCAAGACCCAGGAAAATGCCAGCCGCATTGATATCTTGATTACCACCGTTCAAAGACACGTTTCATGCATGAGTCAGGTGTGCAACGATTTTATTTTTTTCGAAAAAAATACTGATGGCTTCGATGTGCACTACTATCTCTTGCTTGCAGACTTCCACATGTTTTCATACATGCAATTGCGGTCGCCTCAAAGCACGCAGAACTTTATTCGCTTGAAATCTGCTGCTTCGCATTATTACGTATTGTGTGCTGAACGGGGTGAGCTTCTGGCATCTTTGAATGAGATCCGCTTTTTTCTCTCTCTTTGGGAACGCCATGGTGCTCTTTTTCTTGTGGACTCCAGCTATAGGCATTCTGGTTTTGCCATTGCGTCCACGGAGCTTACTGGCCCCCTTGCATTTTCCAGTTTCGGGTTTCTTGAAGCCTACCACGATATGCTCAAGACAGTTGACCTAGAAGGAGTCTTTAAGCACGGCGTGCCGGATTTGTTTGCCCTTGAGCCCAAGCACGGTCTTGGCTATACTGAGGTGGAGTTCCAGCACATAGCCACGAGGTTGCAGAGCAACATTCAGGCCAGCTGCCAGTATATCAAGAAACCTGCGGATTTGGCCATGTGCCACCTTCTTGGCTTGGGTATACGCTTCAAACTTCTAGTGATGAGTGCAGTTGGAGCCTCTGCTTCGTTTCTCTATAAAGAAACATTGGGAATAGTGGAGTCCGTCAACTTGGTGCTTACAGGACTACCTGACGATAATATCCGGTCATGGTTGACCAAGTTTTCCTCGGTGTCGCTGCTATTGGAGATCTTGGAGTACTTCCTACTCATCACTGCTGACAAGGAGTTAGAGTCCATGGCGGTGGATTCGCTCATCCAATTTTCAGGCTACATCAATCTTTATCTTGATAAAGAGAGCGAGGCGTGGGTGAAACGGCCCGTCATTAGCAACTGGTTCCAGAAGCTCTACATGACCGAGCAGTGACCCACCTCTCCTACTGCTACTGCTACTAGCCAAAGCTACGAAAATATTCTACGAAAAAATGCTACGAAAAAATGTTACTGCTACCAACAGTAAATATGCTTCTTCTACTAACCAATTATGCACCTACTACTAACCAATTATGCTACCTCTACTAACTACCCAAGGCTGTGCTCTTTTTTGTATGGCGAATATATGACGAGATAAGAAACGACCTGTAATTTATTAAGCAATAGAAATTTGTTTAAAAAAAACTTTAAAGTCACTTGCATAGGATATTTGGCCCGTCCGCGCTCGGGTGGTTGCTGGAGCGAAAGAGTACCATAATAAAACTCTGGCACACCCGCACACCACAATTCTCACCGACGATTCATGAACAAAAAAGTAACTCGTACCCTCCTCCCCATATCCTAGCCTGGTGCATACAAATTTTAGAGCACACGTCATCCTTTCATAAGAAGTCCTTAGAAACAAACTTGACGCATCGCCCACCCGTACATCCCCGCCTGTTTCAATTCCCTGGCCTTCCCCCCACCGTTCTTACTCGTTACCCCTTACCACTCGGGTACTTTGAGATCACTACCAGCCTAGCAAAACCTCCTTGCTCATTTTCCCCTATTTCACAAGCCTAGGGACATAACCTTCAAGGTCGATATCTACAGCCAGCTTGCACAGAACTCCACCCAAGTCGGCTAACTCTCTCGTCACACGCAACAACAATGGACTTAGATAACGACGTGGCCATGGAAGATGCCCATGAGGGTGTGCAACAGACCATAAAACCCGACGTGACTTCGCTAAGTAAGAAGGTTGACGTGAGTAACTCGTCCATTAACCAGTTGGACCAGTGGATAGACAAGTTGACCAAGTGTGAGCCCTTATCGGAGGCCGACGTGCGTAAGTTGTGTGACATGGCCATCGATGTGTTGCAGTTTGAAGAGAACGTGCAGCCGGTACAGGTCCCTGTGACTATCTGCGGAGACGTTCATGGTCAGTTCCACGACTTGATGGAATTGTTCAAGATCGGAGGGCCTTGTCCCGATACAAATTACTTGTTCATGGGTGACTATGTGGACCGGGGCTACTACTCAGTGGAAACTGTTTCTTACTTGGTGTGTATGAAGGTGAGGTACCCCAACCGAATCACGATTTTAAGAGGAAACCATGAGTCTCGTCAAATCACCCAGGTGTATGGGTTTTACGACGAGTGCTTGAGAAAGTACGGCTCGGCTGCAGTGTGGAAGCTATTCACCGATCTCTTTGACTACTTCCCCATCACTGCTTTGGTTGACAGCAAGATCTTCTGCTTGCACGGTGGATTGTCGCCTATGATTGAAACCATTGATCAGGTGCGTGAGTTGAACCGAATCCAGGAAGTTCCTCACGAGGGACCCATGTGTGACTTATTGTGGTCTGATCCAGATGATAGAGGCGGCTGGGGTATCTCTCCAAGAGGTGCTGGTTTCACTTTTGGCCAGGATATCTCGGAACAATTCAACCACACGAATGACTTGAGTCTCATTGCACGTGCACATCAGCTTGTCATGGAGGGCTTCTCGTGGTCTCACCAGGAAAGCGTGGTGACCATTTTCAGTGCCCCTAACTACTGCTACAGGTGCGGTAACCAAGCTGCCATCATGGAGGTCGACGAGAGTCACCAAAGACAATTTTTGCAATACGACCCTTCGGTAAGACCAGGCGAGCCTACGGTGACTAGAAAAACCCCGGACTACTTCTTATGATTTCAGCACGTTTCTTGTTATTTGAGCAGCCTCTTGCCATTTTTAAAAATATGGGGGACCCTGAAGCTCGCCATACAATATGGGCCCAAGGTTCCCTCATCAGTTCACATGCGCACGTGGATGCGAGGTGGAGGTGATCCGCACGATAAGAAGGTGTACTAAACGACGACCAATGTATAATTTAATTTGAATTTGATGGCCCTGCCCTCTTAGTCCAGTCCATGACTCGGGAGGCCGTGGCACTTGGCACCAGGGTGTCGTGCGTCTACCGGCTTTTCAACCAACCAGAGCCCACATTTTGTCACTCATGCCCATATGCAGCGCGCTCTCAATAAAAGTTTACCCTCCAACCCTCAAGCCTATACAACCTCCCCCATCTAATGTTGAGAAAGACTCTCGAGAGACCTCTCAGGGCCAGATCCCTCTACACCTCGGTGTTGGAGTCCGACGTCAACATCACCAGAAACGGAAAAGTCAACGTTGCTGTCGGTGCCGGTGGCCGTTCCTCTAGAACCGGCTTCACTGCCACCGTCTTCGGCGCCTCGGGCTTTGTGGGCCGTTACTTGACTTCAAAATTGGCCAGACACGGAACCAATGTCGTGGTACCTTTCAGAGATGAGTTGAAAAAGAGATTCTTGAAGGTGACTGGTGACTTGGGAGTGGTCAACTTCGTGGAGTTCGACCCCAGAAACTTGGAGTCCATTGCAGAGTCCGTGCTGCACTCGGACATTGTGTTCAATTGTATTGGAGCCGACTACACCACCAAGAACTTTTCCATGGCTGATGTCAACATTGGCATCACCGAAAGAATCACCAATGCTGTGAAGGAGGCTGGCAACTCAAGATATGTGTACGTATCCAGTTACAACGCCAACCCTTCCTCGGATTCGGTGTACTACGCCACCAAGGGAATCTCGGAGCAGGTGGTCAGAGACATTTTGCCCGACTCCACCATCGTCAGACCTGCACCCATGTACGGGCGTGAGGACAACTTGTTGAACTACTTGGGCCCTAAGTTGAAGATGTGGACGCCTAACAGAAACGCCAAGGAGATCTACCCCGTACACGTGCTTGACGTGGCCAAGGCGTTGGAAAAGATCGGTTTTGACGACTCCACCGTGGGCCAGACCTACGAGTTGTACGGGCCCGAGAAGTTGACGTTCTTGGAGATCAGAAAGATGATCCACGGTATCACGCAGGATTTCTCGCAGGTGGGTCCCATCTCCTACAGCTTCGCCGACTACCAGGTGCCTTTGGAGTTGGCCAAACTTGTTGCACAACTCAAACAGTACCTCTACTGGAAGCAGACCAACCCTGACCAAGTGCAGAGACACTTGATCCACCAGCACATCGACTCATCGGCCAAGACCTTCGCTGACTTGGGCATCACCGACTTGGACCACTTGGCCAACGTCTTATTTACATACGTCAAGGGATGGAGACATCCTTTGATCGCACAGCAAGGTGCGCAGACCAAGAGAGAGACCAAGAGATTGCGTGAGCAGCAACACTTTACATAGTGTCTCTACAATTCCACCGATTAATTGCATAGGATACGTGACCTCCGTAGACACACACTTAGGCTTTTTGCATAAGTGTACATTACTACTAGTACTATGCAGACTGATAGAGCTAATCTCCTGAACATTATAACTTCCATTATGACCTTCTATACTGGCGTACTCCATGAACGATATTATCTTCTCTTGTACTGTTGAAATTCATGGTTTCAAGTAGTCAATATTGTGATGGGTATAGTATACTGGGATTGTACAATTAGAGCAACTGCATTCTATGCAGACCGCTAGTTATAATCATATGCCTACTCTAGATACACCTCATACTAAATGAAGTAACAAATGTAAATACTGACCACTTTGAATCTTACTGCAATTATTATTATACTTATGTACTACATTAGTACTTCCATGGTCCCTCTCAAAGTACTAGTAGTATTGTAAGAAAAGTTAGTCATTATTGGAATCCATTGAAACGAGTCATTAGTATACCATAGATGAAAGAGAAGAAGAGTAGTGTAGAGATAAATTAGTGTACAATTGTATTAGTGTTGTAGAGTATTAGAGTGAAGTTTGTCAGTAGAGTAAAAATGTCCTGTAGTACTGTGGTTGAGTAGTACTGTATTTTAGTGTAGAGTATTTAAGCCCAAAGGTTGAGATCCAAATGTTAATTTCTGACAGGGAAGAGCAGAAAACAAAATCGGAATGCTTTCCTTAAATGTACACCTTTTGAATGAAGCTTCAACCAGCAAAACCTCAACTTCACTCACCATGGTAGTCTAAAGAAGTCTATTAGGTTCTAAATCCCAGAAAAGCATTGTTTCCCTCTTGAAATTAATGGTAATTTTTCCAGTTGAATAGAGAAAGCAGTATATAGGAGTGTCTGGTATTAGTATCTAATAGTGCCTAGCAATACCTGGTAGTGTCTAGTAGTGTCTAGTAGTAGAGTGAAAAAGCACATAGAAAATAAGTAGCTTCATTTTTTATATTTAAGCAATTTACTGTAGTGTTGTAAAATAATCAAGCGGTAGATTAGAGTAGTTGAGTATAGTGTAGTATCTAGTAATAGAATATAGCAGTAGTACTGTGGTAGTACTGTGGTAGTACTGTGGTAGTACTGTAGTAGAACTGTAGTAGAACTGTAGTACTGTACTGTGGTGTAGTGCGAGTAGAGGTCGCAGCTTGGACTCGGAGAGATCCGATTTATCTTATCGCAAGAAATGTGTGCACTCCCAACACTTCCCCACCTGTCTGTCTCTTCTTGATTGCCATGAGCTCCTACCAATTGCCAGCGCCACAGACCATATCGGGACTCGAGAAGCACCAAAAAATCGAGCTCTTGGATCACTTGTTCGAGCCGTGCTCGGTGCTAGCTGACCTTCTATTGGCACGAGTTTTCCGCACACAGTACCAGAGCTACCCACAGTTCATCGAGGAGGCTAGAATAGAGCTTCTCAAGTACCTTGAGGAAGAGCATGCTAAGGCCTCAGTCTCTGCTGACGTGTCCAAAATCATCTCGGCCCATCCTCGCTTGGGACCCTCCAAAGATAACCTATCATCGCACTCTACTTCGGAGCAGAAGTCGTTGGCAGGAAGCGAGGAAGAGGCCCAGAAGTTGGCAGATTTAAATGCTCGATACGAGGAGACTTTCCCGGGGCTTCGCTACGTTGTTTTCGTCAATGGCAGTTCTCGTGACTCTATCATGGACAATATGCGTGCCCGTATCAGTCGTGGGGACATTCGATCCGAGAGAGCCGAGGCCTTCAATGCCATGTGTGACATTGCCTTAGATAGGGCCAAGAAGTTGGAGCCAAAGCTATAGACATCAAGGTGTGATTACTGCACTACTTATTAATATGCAACTATCCATACTAGAGTGAATAATCTTAGTACTACTTACTACTATTTACTACTATATACGATGTACTCTAATACTGATTTATTGCTACTACTATTTTATTGCTACTACTATTTAATTGCTACTATAACTTACTGCTAGTACCACTACATATACAATGTACTTCTACTCCACTAATACCCCACTGATTTTTATCACCTACTATAGTATACTACTACTCTATTGGACAGATTTCTCTTGTGCTTTATTTACTTCTCCTCTGACTGCTGCTTTTTTTAGGATGTACTGGTACACTATGATCTACTTGATCTTTTCCTAGTCTACCACTTCTTATTCTGCTGTCGCCTTAAATAGATAACTTGGATGTGGCTTCTTGAGTGCATGTAACCAAGTTACCTCCAGTATTGCTCGAGGTTTCCTTCACCCAGTGATTCTACTATTGCTCTAGTGCTGTTCTGGTACTGCTCTAGTAATTGTTCTAGTAGTTATTTTAGAATGTAGTATCATCTTTTGGCAGGTTGTATGATGTATGGCAGGTAACACAGTAGGTGAGGCACTAGGTGGGGCAGTACGTTAGCTGCGAACATGAAGCTTTTACAGTATTTGCGAGGAAGGCCAAAAGAAACCAAAATGGAGAGCACCTCTAAAAATACGTCCTTGCATATTTCCCTTCAAAAGCAACTTGCATAGACTCAAAAAAACTTCTACACTCTACCAACACTCTTCCACACTCATATACTGTTTCTGGTTCAAACTGGAAGACCCAGGGCCAAACTGTAGACTACTCAATCTAAAAGCCTCAGACAAGAACTGATCTCAAGAGCAAAAAAAGACAAAAAAAAAACCATATGCCAATATTCACATATACAAATAAATATACTTCTTCATCAGTTTGCTTTGGCCTCGGCAAAATCATTATTAAGGGAATCCAGTTTTGCAGCCTAGCATGGGTAGCACGTTTATCTTATCCTCCTTCCTATTCGGTCAACGCTTGCGACTAATTCCGTTTCGCACGACCCTCACCACGATTGTTTAACGATAACCCACCACCCTTGGAAATCACTTTTAAATCATCTAGAAAATGGTATGTTCCCCCCATATTCCACGCCAATGCGCCCAATCCAAGTCAAAATCTTGAGCTTTGCAAATACTAACATCTCCCCAGGCCGGTGCTTTAGAAAACGCTCGTCAGGAAGTCAAGCGCCTCTCATTGGACGACACTCCAGAGTCCAACTACGGACAGATTTTCTCTGTCTCCGGTCCCGTCGTGGTGGCTGAGAACATGATTGGATGTGCTATGTACGAATTGGTCAAGGTTGGACATGCCAACTTGGTTGGTGAGGTCATTCGTATCAACGCTGACAAGGCCACCATCCAGGTCTATGAAGAAACCGCCGGTGTCACTGTTGGAGACCCGGTTTTGAGAACAGGAAAGCCATTGTCGGTGGAGTTGGGTCCGGGCTTGATGGAGAACATTTACGATGGTATCCAGAGACCTTTGAAAGCCATTAAGGAGGAGTCCAAGTCGATCTATATCCCAAGGGGTATCGACGTTCCTTGCTTGAACAGACAGACCCAATACGACTTCAACCCTGCTTCTTTGAAGGTTGGAGATCACATTACCGGTGGTGACATTTTTGGATCCATCTACGAAAACTCCTTGTTGGACGACCATAAGATCTTGTTGCCTCCTCGTGCTAGAGGTACCATTACCTCCATTGCCGAGAAGGGCTCTTACTCTGTTGACGACACTGTGTTGGAGGTGGAGTTTGAGGGCAAGAAGCATTCTTACTCCATGATGCACACATGGCCTGTGAGAGTTCCTAGACCTGTCGCAGAAAGATTGACTGCCAACTACCCTTTGTTGACTGGTCAACGTGTCTTGGATTCTTTGTTTCCATGTGTTCAGGGTGGTACTACTTGTATTCCTGGTGCTTTCGGATGCGGTAAGACTGTGATCTCGCAAGCTTTGTCCAAGTTCTCCAACTCTGACATCATTACTTACGTTGGATGTGGTGAGCGTGGTAATGAGATGGCTGAAGTCTTGATGGAATTCCCTGAGCTTTTCACCGAGGTTTCTGGCCGTAAGGAGCCTATCATGAAGCGTACTACTTTGGTTGCTAACACTTCTAACATGCCTGTGGCCGCCAGAGAAGCTTCCATTTACACTGGTATCACCATCGCTGAATACTTCCGTGATCAAGGTAAGCATGTTTCGATGATTGCTGACTCTTCTTCTCGTTGGGCTGAAGCTTTGAGAGAAATTTCTGGTCGTTTGGGTGAAATGCCTGCCGATCAAGGTTTCCCAGCTTACTTGGGTGCCAAGTTGGCTTCTTTCTACGAGCGTGCCGGTAAGGCTACTGCCTTGGGTTCTCCAGACAGAGTCGGATCCGTGTCCATTGTTGCCGCTGTGTCCCCAGCCGGAGGTGATTTCTCCGACCCTGTGACCACATCCACATTGGGTATTACCCAAGTCTTTTGGGGTTTGGACAAGAAGTTGGCTCAGCGTAAGCATTTCCCATCCGTCAACACTGGTATCTCTTACTCCAAGTACACCAATGTTTTGTCTGGATACTACGACAAGCACTTCCCTGATTTTCCAGCTTTGAGAACCAAGATCAAGGAGATCTTGACCAACGCTGAAGAGTTGGAGCAGGTGGTGCAATTGGTTGGTAAGTCTGCCTTGTCCGACTCGGACAAGATTGTCTTGGATGTTGCCACGTTGATCAAGGAAGATTTCTTGCAACAGAACGGATACTCGACTTACGACCAGTTCTGTCCAATCTGGAAGACTTACGACATGATGCGCGTGTTCGTTGCTTACCACGACGAGGCCCAGAAGGCAGTCTCCAACGGAGCTCTCTGGTCCAAGTTGGCCGAGGCCACCAGTGACGTTAAGTACAGCGTGTCTAGTGCTAAATTCTTCGAACCACTGGAAGGTGAAGAAGCAGGCCGCAAGAACTTCAGCAATGTTTTGACCAAGATTGCCGAGCGTTTCGCTGAAGCTTCCGAGTAAGCTAGCATACAGAAAAGAACCATTAGAATTTATTTCGTGCCGCAATAAAAGATAAACCTTAAGATAAACGTGTAGCAATGATATGGCCTCGCCTCTGACGATGATCGACTTGTCTTCAGAAGTTCCAAGGCATACATATACATCCTGCGGCCTTCACAGCAGGCAGGGAAAATTTAGCATCCTCAAGAGGAACGGCTTGCGGAGTGTAAGCCATGGCTGAGTGCGCAGGCTCACTGAGGCTGGGCCCAGTCATACCCCGAGGCAAAAATGAACTATTACTTTCGTTCACTGGACTTTCTCGCACATTGCGCCGCACTTCCGAAGCCGCTGGTGTCTGCGGTAAAGCCAGCCTCAGCACATTGCCTCGCCCATTATTCCACGTTCTCATGGCAATACAATCGCGAGAGTCTCCACTGGCCTGGTACGGATGGTCACCATAGAGGGAGGTCTCGATATTGTTCTGAGATGAAGACGGCCGGAACTGCACCATGCGGTCTTCCATGAACTGGGTGAATTGGTCTTGGAAAAGCGAAGGGTACTTCCGCAGGGGCTGCTTGTAAGGGCTCGTGGGCTTGGGCGGACGAAGAGGCTCGCTGCTGCGAACCGCACCAAAAGGGTTGGGGGTGTTATTGCATGTCATGGAGTCCACAGAGGCCATGTTGTGGCCAGAATTAGCTGAGGTGGCTTCATTCAATACATTGACCGAAGACAGGCCTCGGGGGAATACATTCCGGGTGTCTCGGCCATCGCTTGCGTTGGTCTGCGAATAGCTTGTCTTGTCCCCAATATGGTGGTGCTCACCAGGAACAACCGGAGGGGAGTTTTCCTTGCCATAAGGAGTGGTCTTGGAGAAGCTTTTGGAGGCAAGGTCCACTTCCACCGAGTCCTTGAACAAGAGACTGGGTTTGTTTGTATCACAGCGTGCACCCACCACCTTGCCTTTGTCCCGGTTCTGGTTCACCACTATAGGGAGAGTCATGGTCTGTTTGTCATTGCGAGAGGAAGGCTTGAAATTGTCAACGGATACAGAGTGGGGGTGGTTTGAGCGAAACGGCGCAGGCAACACCGTAGCAGGGTATGGCGGTTGTACTGATTCGTCTACTTCCATGGCTAGAGCTAGTAATTCAGTGGCATTGGATTTGCGGATACTTTTTGCACCCAAAAAAAGGCTCTCTCCATGTACATGAGCCACTTTCCGCGCACGTCAGATGGTGCGGGAAAAAAAATTGTCAGCGCAACTGGGGCCACACCTGGCCCTCAAATCAACAGAAGGGGAGAAGACATTCAAACCAAGCTTTGTAAATTTGGACTTAACGTTTATAGACTTGGACTCTTAAACGTTCGTAGGAGGCTATTGAACTCTTGTGGCTTTGTAGGCTACATCAAACAGTTGATCATACCGGAGCATGTATTTTCTATATACGGACAGTCAAGAGCGGTCGAATTCAAATGGATCGGACGATCATATGAATGAGCTCAAGCTAAAGCGATCCACAGTCCGATTACTTGGATCTAGCTCTAACCTTCCGTCTCTTTCTCTTAAGTCTTCTAACTCTCTTTTTTCTCCACTTATTTCTCATAGTAAATAATGTAGTTGATAAAACAAAAGTGTAAAACGAGAGCGAGCGCTCGCGAAATATATAACAATCTCGCCTGCGTGTCGAGGCAAAAAAAATCCTTCGTGGTGTGACTGCTTTTCATGCGCACGTGATTGGATCACACTCGCTCGGCCAAAGCCCTAGCTAGGCAACTGCCCTGGCGTGGATGAAGCTATACTGGCATCCAATGTGACTGAGTCTATGGGGCATATGCTATTTATACATGTAACTAGATTTATACATATGGGATGGATTGACTTGACATTCATGACGCATCTGGGCCCAGAGAATTCTCTTTCTTCGAAAGTCTCTTTTCCTCCTGCTTGTAAGCCCTAAGTAAATCCTCTTTCACCTCTTTTAGTCCCGTGATCTCGACGATCTTGTCGATAGATTCCGAGTTCACCACCAAGGCTTCCTGCGAAGAAGCTTCTTTCAAGGGAAGGTAGGGCGAGTCCAAGTCTTCAATGCCCTGGAAGACGAGGCTGCTAGCGTCAGCCCCCGCATTCTCACCAGATTCAGGAGTCCTGGCATCTATCAAATGCCCCAAATTCTTCGCGCCTCGTAACGCCTGGATATGGCAGTACAATCTATAGGCCAAGTAGAACCCAGGCACGTTGGGTGCCACCGGCACAAGGGCTACTGGCAAAGTAATTGGGATTCCGAATGCACAAAGAAGGGCCCATTTCCTATGGTAAGGGATCAGCGTCTTTTGAAAATGACGCATTTGAGTTAAGATGGCCTCCGGTTTCTGGAATTGCGGATGGTACACCGGAATAGACTTAAGCTGACTAACTTTGATCTCTTCATTTTGGATATCGGCAGTCATTACGGCCCGTGGAAGCGAATTGTTATCGTTCTCGTGGATCTCCCGCACCATGGTGCTTTTGCTAGGAAACGAACGTAGAGAGCTTTCATCGTAGGGTATGGTGCCAAGCAAGCGAATGATGAAGTTGACGATCTTCTTGTTGATGGGCATATCGGAAGCCACTAGTTTGTTCCAGCCCTTGGTGGCGTACTCGACCAACTTGGCCTCTGACTTCACGAGCCACGGCACCCTCTGAAGCTGTTTGCCACTCAAGAGCGAGGTCTTATGATGACAGTATATAAACGACCGTTGGGTGGTGATTGGCACGCTAAGAATGAAAACGGACTTAGGGTCGAATTTGTTGTTTTTGTCACGGAGCGCCACCTTCTTCAACTGGTTGTCTGAATGGATGGCGGCCTTATCATGGGTAGGAGGCGAAGTGGAGTAGAAGAGACCACCAGGATGAGTCCAAGGCAGGGGATTTCGGAGCCCAAGTCTGGGATTGAGCCGAAAGGCAGTGCCTGGGCTCCTATGCAAGAAAACCTGTAGAGACATGCCCGTATTGTAGTGGAGGGCGGGAACACACAGGCTCAACGGGAGCAACCTCTGGCTGGGGCAGTAGTGAGGTGTGCAGGACGCGATATGGGACCGATTAGGCGAGTTGCATCTGGCACCCAGCACCTACCAGGTAACGACAACGGTACAGTAATAAGACTAAAAATTTGCAGTATCATACATTATTTATACTATATATAATACGATATGATTACGTAATGGCATTTTTATCAATTCTTTTGCTCTATTCTTACAGCTGTTTATTAATTTATTCAGTGACTTGGAGATTGACTCTTCTGAGCTGAGCTGCGCTTCGTTTTCGTTCTCGCTCAGCATTCGCCTGTTTTTACCTTGCGCAGCCGGTGCGAGCAAGAGCAAGCCGAGAAAGGACACTTGCCAAAGAAACCCAGACGAAACAATAGCGTGGAATTTAGTTCATTACCAAGACTGATTAGTCCATTCGGAAACCCCTCCTTCAAAATCATATAAATAAATCTAGGGCCAGGTCTAAGCCAGGTTCTCAAAGTAGCCACTGGAAAAACACTCCGCTCCTGCCTGTAGACCCATAACTACATCACTATCTACACAAAGGCTCTCATCCACTAACGTCATTCACGCCAGCACCCCGACTTTAAAACAACCATGATTGAAAAGGGCGAGAAAACATGTCCACCTGAATACTCCGGCAACTCTATGGTGGATGAGTCCGGCAACTTTGTGCCCATCAACCCGTTCAAGAAATCCCAGCTTCTGTCGTACTCTTTGAACCCAAAAGTGGTTCCCAACTACGTTCTCGACAAACTCTCGCTGGTCCACTACAAGGAGCAGCTAAAAAACTCCAATGTCAACAATAGCCAGACGGAAATTGCCCCGGCCATCAAGTCCCAGGCAAGCAAGGATGATAGGGACCAGGAGTATGTCTCCTTCACAAACGACCCGTTTATCCGGACCATTAACAACAACTGGGCCAATTTCCTCAACACAATACAGATGCCGTCGGAGTTTGCCCCCAGCAGGCTTTCCAAGGATGAATCCTTTAGTGAACACCCAGATTATAGTGAGCCTTGGGGAGGTGATGAAAGGCTACGCAATGCGTTTCTTGGATACGGTGAAAACACCCCTGTGCTTGAAAATAACAAGGCTCTATGGGGAAGGCTTTTCTCCCATAAAACTGCGGGGGTGGATGATGATCCTCGCCATAGAAGCAAAGCTGGTTACTGGATGCTGGACGAGAAACGTAAGGATATGCTTCCTACGCTTCGCCGCATCTTTGTACAGAACCCTTTGGTTCCCTTGCTACTAAGGGTTCTTATTTTGATTTTTTCGGCCTGTGCATTGGCACTAGCTGCCTCAATTTACCTCTACCTGCGAAGGAAGTACGATGATACCTCAATTGAGCAACAACCCAGTACCATCTTCGCCATAGTGGTGCAGAGTTTTGCAATTGTCTACATCATATATATTGCGTACGATGAGTACTCAGGCAAGCCATTGGGGTTGCGGAACCCTCTTGGCAAGATGAAGTTGATCATGTTGGATCTTCTCCTCATCATGTGCTCTTCTGCAAACATGTCGTTGACTTTCGACTCGCTCTACGACGAGCAGTGGGTGTGCAAGCGAGACCCGGACGAATTGGGGTCTCTTACCAAACACTATCCTACGGTGAACTTTCTCTGCCGACGCCAGAAAGCTTTGGCCTCGTTCTTGTTGTTGGTGCTCTGCCTTTGGGTGTTGACTTTTACCATCTCCATCTTGAGAGTGGTGGACCGAGTAAGCATAGGTCCCCGGTCGGATTAATTTGACTCAGGTAGCTTTCGGATAAAGTGATAGTTGATGGGTGTGATTATGTCTGACTGATAGTCGACTATGCATGACTCTTAATCAGGTCTTGTTGTTTAAATGTGTCTGACTAATAGTTTAACTAGTCCGATTAACAACCCTGATTGATAGTACTGCGGTTTATGAGGATTGATACGTGACTAGCAGGAAAGGACTAAAACTGCATCGAGATTTTTGTGCTTAAGATAGCACCCACATGCATTATTTGGCCTGCTTGATCTTCTTACGAACAGACGTGACATTGGTTGATCGCACAGTCGTTTTTGTTATTTCTGTGAAGAAATGTATTGGGTGTAAAAAAAAATGCATTGTTGCATTACGCATGGACTGAATCTGGCCATGAAAACGATTCTAATACAATACTGCGATGAGAGGTCGCCCACGGCAAGAGATTGAGCCACTTCAAAAATAAATTTCAATTCTATACCGTAATTTCTCTTCTTCAAAGCCCAAATGAACCAGTACGAGCCTGATCCTATCGCTCCTTTCGGACATTATATTGACCTTCCACTTACGGCCTCTGCTGCTACTGCATACACCCGCACTCCAAAAAACTCACCACAGACTGAGCTCGCCCTTACGCTCTATTGTGTAAGCATTCCAAGACCCAACCACAGAGCTTCCATCGTGCCCTTCACATCCTACCATTCCCTGAATTTCTTTTAGATTCACAAAAATACCATCCTTCCAATTCTTTGAAGTTTTTACCCATCACCTCCCCCAAGGCTGACTAG
Organism: Metschnikowia sp. 00-154.1; assembly: GCA_002370645.1. Classification (NCBI taxonomy): domain Eukaryota; kingdom Fungi; phylum Ascomycota; class Pichiomycetes; order Serinales; family Metschnikowiaceae; genus Metschnikowia; species Metschnikowia sp. 00-154.1. Next base: position 133,366 of record NKZI01001809.1, on the reverse strand, counting down.
AGTACCTACGCTATCGGCCCCAAACTCCACCCATACATCTATAGAACTCGGCGCCCCAAGGCTAAAAACCCCGACCTCCCTTGCCAGAAGCCCATTGCAATGTCTGCACCTCCGACCTTGCCCATTGCTGGAGACTTAGATGCCACGTGGAAGTTCATCGAGCCCGGCCTTGAGTTCATCTTGGGTGCACAAGGCGACCAGGGCGTGACGTCCAAGATGTACATGAATTGCTACACAGCCGTGTACAATTATTGCACCAACAAGTCCAGAAACAGCAACACCATCTCAAGCCGTACCGGTAACGAGAAAACCACCTACTCCCTCACCGGGGCAGAGATCTACTACAAGTTGGAGGAGTACTTGGTGAACTTCATCAGGAAGTTGCACGCGGAGCCAGGCGAGCTGTTCTTGGAGTTCTATGTGCGCAAGTGGAAACGCTTCACTATTGGAGCTGGCTATTTGAACAATGTGTTCGACTACATGAACAGATACTGGGTTCAAAAGGAGAGATCCGATGGACGCAGAGATATCTTTGATGTCAACACGTTGGCCTTGCTCCAGTGGAAGAACCACATGTTTGACTTGAACGCCAAGCAAATTAGGGAGGAGATTTTCGAGTTGATTGAGAGACAACGCAATAACGAGATTGTGGATACAAACGTGATTTCCGTGGCTGTCAAGTCCATGGTGTACTTGGGAATCGACGCCAATGACTTGAAGAAACCCAACATGGTCATCTATGCCACGTGTTTCGAGGTGTACTTCATCGAGAAGACTGCAGAGTATTACAAGAGAGAGAGCAAGGAATTCTTATCTCAACACAGCGTAGTGGATTACATGATAAAGTGTGAAAACAGATTGGCTGAGGAGATCTCGAGGTCCAATAACTATCTTGAAGAGAGAAGCAAGAGATACTTATTGGACACCATGCATAATGTATTGATCAAGGATCATGCGCAAGACATGTACGATCAGTTTTTGAAACTATTGGAGGAAAACGAAGTGGCTCACATCCTGAGAATGTACAAGTTGTTATCCAAGGTGCCAAGTACTTTACAAGCATTGGCCGACAGCTTGGGCAACTTCATAAAGCTTGAGGCAGCACAAGCCATCAAAGATCTCAAGGCTGCATCCGAATCCATTGACGATAAAGCAATGTCTGATAAACCCGTCAAGAGAGCCGGCATCAATGCAATCAATCCAAAGCAATACATCCACACGCTTATTCTGATATACCAGAAATTCAACGATGTTGTCTTCACGTCTTTTAAGAAAGACCCACTATTCATCAAAGCATTGGACAGCGCTTGCCGTCATTTCGTCAACATAAACGTGATTGCTACACCCACAGCCAAATCACTTAGCAAAAGTCCGGAGTTACTTGCGAGATATGCCGATGGCTTTTTGAAAGCAACAAGCAAGGAGGCTGACATTGAGAACATGACAGCAGACAATTTGGTGCTTGTTTTGAAATACATTGAAGATAAAGATGTGTTTGAAAACCATTACAGGCGTTTATTGGCCAAGAGATTGATCAACAGCAACACCAAATCCGATGACTTGGAGGAGGGTATTTTACAGAAGTTGCAGGAGGGAAACTCGTTGGAGTTCACCTCAAAGATCACCAAAATGTTCCAAGACATGAAATCGTCCGAGGATCTCAAGATAAGAGTGCGGGATATCTTTGGCTACGATGGTTCTCTTGGAGACTTCAACCCATTGATCTTAGCCCAAAGCATGTGGCCATTTGTCCATAGTGACGATTACAGTTTGAAGCTCCCAGCGGATTTGCAGCAGACCTTGGATGTTGTTCTGCAAGAATACAGCAAAAAACATAGCGGAAGAAACTTGCAATGGCTCTGGAACCACGGGAAAAACGAAGTGAAGGCTAATTTATCACGCAAAGGCAAACCTCCTTTTATCTTCACTGTTTCGAACGTGCAGTTGATTATTTTGTTGGCGTTTAATGATCAAACTACGCTCAGCTACGCACAACTCTTGGACACGGTGGGTGTTGCACAGCATGTGTTGGATGCACATCTCCTACCATTTGTCAAGTTCAAATTGATTGAGCAAAATCCACCTGGGCCGGAAAACTCCAAAAAACCCCAGACGCAATTCACTATTGTCTCCGAGTACAAGTCCAAAAAATTGAAGGTGAACTTTGTCAGTTCCATCCGAAACGAGCAGAAACAGGAGGAAGACGAGACGTCACGGGAGATCGAAGAGTCACGGAAGAACTACCTTACCGCAAGCATAGTGAGAATAATGAAGGCAAGAAAAACAATGAAGCATAATGATTTGGTCAATGAAGTGCTACTTCAGGCGCAATCTCGATTCAAGGCCAAGCTCATTGATTTCAAGAGGTCCATTGAGTACTTGTTAGACAAGGAGTACATAGCGCGTCGGGAGGGGGACACTTTCGAGTATCTTGCCTAAATACATTAGTAGCACCCACCATAGTATAGTTGTGTAGATCATTCACCATAGTATACTTGTGAAGAGCACCCATCATAAAGCTGTGAAGAGCAACTACCATGTAGTATGAACCCGGGCCCACTCCACCAAACACATAACACCCGTACACCGCATAGTTTGTATGCGATGCCATCAACAATCTACACCTCCATGTCGTTAGTTCGTCAGGCTGGACACAGTAAAAATAATAATGAGCTGAGATTCAAGCTCTATAGCGACTCAATCGTTCTTACGGGTCATGAGGGTGCAGCGCTCTCGAGCAAATTCAGCCCCGACGGCCACAGTATAGTCACATCTGGTGTCGACCGGCACATTCTCCTATGGAGTCTTCCCACCCACGAAGAAGAAACACCCAACTATGGGGTTCTCGCAGGCCACAAATCCGGAGTGACATCAGTCACGTGGAAATTCCAAAGCACGGTTTTCTCCACGTCTGCAGACTCCACGGTTGCGTTTTGGGACCTGGAAACAGGCCAAAAAACCAGAAAAGGCGTGAGCCACGACTTGGCCGTCAACGACAGTGCAGCCAGCGAAAATGGCACTTATATCAGTGTAGGCGATGATGGAAGCCTTCGAGTTTGGGACGACCGGGAGAAAAATGCCGTGCGGAGTGTATATACATCAAACCCATTGATCAGCTGTGACATAAACCAGGACGGGACCATGGCATATGTTTCTGGGGTGGATCCCAATATCCAGGCCTATGATTTATCCACAGGAAATTTGATGTGGGCATATAGTGGGCAGACCGAGGGAGTGACCGGTCTAGATCTCAGCTCCGACGAGTCTATGGTAGTCACCAAGGCCATGGACGGCATGGTATACACCAGCAGTGCCAAGAAATCAGTGCCTGAAGGAATTTCCCGGAAGGGTTTTTCGTATGAAGGTGCAACTGGAAATGCCAATCAGTATGCTAGCAAGGTGCGGTTCTCCAGAGACGATGTATACATCGGGCTGGGCTCGGAGGATGGGGCTCTTATTCTTTGGAGCAGTGCCACGCAGAGAATGGTGTCTAAGTTCGTGGGCCATGGCAAGACACTTGTGGACCTAGACTTTCATCCTTACTCCAATATAGTGGTGAGCTGTTCCACCGGAGGTGACATCATAGTTCGTGACTATTAGTCTTGACTCATTCTTAGTTTTGACCAGTCTTAGTTTTGGCTCGACTTAATTTGATCAGTCTCAGTTTCGGTTAGTCTTGGTTTTGATCAGAATCAGTTTGACGAGTGTCTCTTTGCATCGATTTCGCTGATCTTTTGCAAGCTCTCTGGTGTAAAAAGGTACATTTTCCACTGGGTGTACGTAGAAGTGCCAGCGACAATGCTCTCTTTGGAATGACTAGGAAGAGCAAAGCCATCATCGGATTCGGGAGGAACACTAGGCCCTTGGTCTTCCTGCATCACGAACGGATAATATTCATCACCCCCATCGCCTCCATCAGTTCTCTCAAATGGAAGGAAGTTGTGTTTAAGAACAAACGACTGGATACCCACATCGTCAATCACGTGTTTATTGGACGGGTCCACATTCGACAGGTCTGAGGTCCCATCCTGCCGCTTGCGGTAGATCTCCTCTTCCAACGTACCCTTCAAGATCAAAGTCTCGACATACACTTCCTTTGTTTGGCCAATTCGATGTGCTCTCTTGATAGCTTGTGCTTCAATCGACCTTTGCCAAACAGGATTAATGAAATACACCTTGGTGGCTGCGATGATGTTCAACCCATGCGATGCAAGCTTGATGTCCATGATCAAACATATACCTCTATTGGGGCCAGCCTCACGGGATGAAAACGCCTCCAAGTTCTCTGCTCTTGTTTTGGAGCCAATGAACGTCGCATAGAGCAAGTACCCCATGCCTAGAATATCCAAGGCTTCTGTTAGGAAATACGCATGGTCCTCGAAGTCAAAGAACACAATAGACTTGATGCCGTTTGCTTGGCCATCAAACAATTTACATATGAGATAGCTGAGTTTTGCCAGTGCAGTGCTCACGATCTGTGCCTTTCTTAGATTTGTTGGTTGGGCACTGGCCAAGTTGGAATTCTGCATGGTCTTTTTCGTCTTGAAGTCCTCCAATATAATGTGCTCGCCTTGCTCTTTATCCAGGGCAGAAAGCTTTGCAGATTCAACGGCCTTTGCTTTCTTTGAGAGCTTTTCCGAGTGTTTCTTCTCAAAGTCCTGCCAGTAGTGCTTCCAGAACTGCCGTGAATCTTGACCCAATAAGTCGGTCATGCCTGCAATGTCCTTGAACCTGTTTTTGAAAAAGAACCTTTGGGCTGCCACCAACTGAGGGCCCCCATAGATGCCGTTTTCGCCGAATGCCTCAATGGCATAGCTGTCTGAAAATTGCTGGGGTAGGTTCTTGACGAGGTACTGCATCTCGTGGATGGATGCAGCAATTCTCCACCTTGGGTTGTTCAAGGCAATCTCAGCCACTCGGATCGACTCCTGCAATATGGCCCTGTCTCTACCCTCCAATAAACTATCCTTCTTTTCTTTTTTCTTATTGAGATACTCTGTGGCCACTTTTAAAAGAGATCTGACATCACCAACCTTGAATCCCGTCCAATAAAACGTGGAGAGTTGTAGGTTGGTGACCAAAGCTCGCAACTGCTTTCTATTGGAAGCATCAAACATATAGTCGGACCCCACTCTTTCGGAGGTCACGGCATTCACGGCCAAAACAGACGTGAATAGGTTGATGGCCAATTTGTTGTGGTAAGAAGGCTCGAGAAAAACTGCCTCATGATGGAGTGGTGGGAGGTTAATATCCTTTTCCACTTGCGGTTGGCTGTGACGCACCATCAAGTTGTTGAGTATTTTCTGGAGACTGTGCAGAGCAGCAAACTGGTTTGGAGATACCAAGTCCTTGACAATAGTCTTGTTCCATAATGCTGGTTGGCTTGCAAATGGCTCGATCTGGAAAAAGCTGGTGACCAAGTTGCCCAATTTCCTCAAATCTTCTTTGGAGTTGAACTTGCTTTTGACAACGTATTTCCTTTTTTTTCTAGGATGAGACTCATCCGAGCCAAAAATTTCCTGTTTCAGAAAAGCATCATCTTCCATTTGTAGATTTGTGAGGCCAGAAGTTGGGGTTCCACTCACTGCCCACCGTCGTTCCGCGTAGAGACTCTTGCACAATAGAGAGAGGTTCGAAGCCCGGGAATTCAACGAATGGCCCTCATCTATAATAAGCCGTTTCCAATATACACTCATGAGAATGTTGTCTGGATCTGCACTCAATTTGGAAAAATGGTTTGAGCTGAGTAGGATCAAGTCGTATGAAAGCAAATGCGGTATATCAGTGGGGAGAGAGTTTCTGAACACGGAGTATTTCGACTCGAGTTGGGTAATGTTCTTGGAGAAAATGTAAAGCTTCTTGAGTGACTCATCATGGAGATGTTTTTCCATTTCTCCTATCCATTGGTGGATGATATTCTCAGGTACAACCACTAGTGTGGTACTGCACAAATGTAGGGTCCGGACCCGGGTCTTAGTCTGGCGACCAGCACGAGACCGCTCGGGTTGAGTATCTTCATAGACTGAAAATGTTACAGGGGAATTTGCGAGATCCTCCACGATGTTCGGGGGAAGATGCTGCTCGTATTGTTTCCAGAAGACGGTTTGGAGCACTGTTCTTTTGGCCATTTCGAGCAACGACCGGGGAAATGTCCTCTTGTTAGAATTGTTTTCATAAAGAAGAAGGTTATCTGGAATGCAGGAATGTTCATGTTTGGTCAAGCACACCAACGCCAAACACACTAAGGTCTTACCCAAACCCATATTTTCAGCTAGTATGCCGCCTCGGGGATTAGCCATGAGCTCGGCCTCCTTGAAAATTTCACCCGTGATTGTATCATAGTAGTAAGTATGACCAATGGGAGATGATAACTTCACAAAGTTCGGCACATGGTCCCGTGACGTAAAGGACTCTTTCTCATACATTTTGCACAATGACTCAAGCTGGAAATGATAGAGCTCGGTTATGAGTCCGCAGCCATATAGAATGGAAGGGCTTTTTCCGTCTAAAAGATCACGAATTATCACTTCAGGGCTCAAAGGGTCGTTCGAGATACTGCATCTGGTGAAGGTAGAGAGGTCTGGGGTTTCAATCCGGTTATACACAGACTGCAATACCTGATCAAGATTGAAAATAGGAGCAGTTTTCGTAAAAGACAGCAGCAGATTGACCCATCTTTTCATGTGCATGTGGAGATTGGACGGTATTTCAGTGTTATGAGCACTAGTAAAAGGTACCAAGACAAGTTTGCCCAGTCCCCCGGCGCTTGGAAAGAAATCCGCCCTCCAAGTTTGGCAGGAAAAGTCTAAATAGCTCAACAACAATAGCATATTCGTCTTAATATTCCTGGCGAGGGTCGTAGCATTACGGAACCTTTTGTTTCTCCACAGTCTAAGAAAGCGGGTCCCTGATATATCCAGAGGAACAGCGTATACCCTTATTTTCCACACGGTCAAAGACTTAAAGGAGCTAGCCTTATAGACGGCAGATAAGAAGCGGCAGTTGACCAAGTGCACCAAGGCCTTGAGCGATGGATGTAGTAATGCACCGTACACCAGGCTTAGGAAGTGAGCATCGAGCCAGAACCACTTGGAGTGGCCCACGGAGGTATTGGCTAGCGAGAAGCCGGATGCAGGCACACCATAGAAAAAGAGACTTCCGATGGGGATTAGTCGGGACAAGTCGTTACAGATTTCCGTGGCTACTTGTAGATCCAGCTTATCACCATGCATACTATGGTGAGGCTGCAGACATCGCACTAGAGTGTGTGAGAGTGGAGAGTGAGAGTGAGAGAGTGAGACAGTGAGAGGGGAGACAGAGATATCCAGGAAGAGAGAGACAAGAGAAGGTACAGTAGATTTGAATCTTACCTTAGAATAATAAAATGAGTATTGAATTCTGAAATCATTAATAGAGTAGTTCACATTAGAGCTTGAATAAGATTTTATTATATTATGTATTGTAGCTCTATTGAGCGTGAGAAGAGTGAGAAAAATGAGTGAGGCAGTGAGCGAGAGTGAGTGAGTGAGTGAGTGAGTAAGAGACAGAGCAAGACAGTAATTCAAGATACATTGAGAAAACCACCGGGATTGAAATAACTGGATTGGATAAATATAATTCATTTCGATAAAGGCATGGATAGGCAGATTCAAGGACATTTTTAAAAAAAAAAAATTTAAAAAATTGTGGCTTTTTTCGGGGATCTGGAGCTCATAGTGTGGCGGATCGCAGAACCGCCTGAGATCCACGTCAAGGACCCAGAATGCAACACCTGACTCACACTTGCGCAGACCAGCAGAGGTCAGAAAGAGGTGCCCCTCTCCACCTTTTAACACCCATTATTTCTTATCACTCTACACATTATTTCTTATCACTCTACACATTAACCCTCCTGACTCATTCTGCCTGACTGATTCTACGCTTAATCAATTTGGGTAATTAAATAGATCAATTAATGAACTCAAAGCAACTTCCATCCAGTCCGCTTTGGCCGATTTAGATGTTCAGATAAGCTCATTGCATGCTGCGCGAGGCCTTACGTTCGCACGGCCTTTTCTAAACCATACCTTGCCCCACTTCGGATGAGTCATGGTGTGCAGTTTTGACACACTTGACGCACTTGACACGCGGCCAGGCCCTTTTCCACTAGACCTGCAGTGCACTCCGCTTATAATAGGCTTCGTAAATTTTTTAGGTATCAGGAAGGGGCCTACTTGCAGCACATTCTGTCACAGTATGTAGAGCTCATAGCATAGCTCATAGCATGGCTTAGAACACATCAGTAATTTGTTGTAGCTGGGTCTCAGAGTGTATACAGTTGTTTCAGAGTTTAAGAATTAGAGCTGAAAAGTCTAGAGTTTGATGTTTTAGAAAAAGTGGTAGAATAGAATGATTTAAATTTAGTGGAAGGTGGACTGCTTTGGCGGGGTGCTGCAGCTTTCTACGACAGCTTGTTGGTACAGGACCTCATCCAGATAAGCGTCGTGCATCCGATGTCGTGCGTACTTTTTCGTCTATATATGGGTGTACATTCCCATGGCTTACCATTATATATAAGTAAGCTCAATTCCAGATACTTTTCAGACTCTACACAAAAGTCAATCAAGATCCACACATTGATGTCTTCCAATCTAGTGTTGCTAGAACACAGCACTCGAGCCTGTGGGCTAATGGAGTCACTAAGACATCCTCTCTATAACCCCTATGAAAACTATATAAACCCCTGCTTTCTATCGTCAGTGCTATTTGTGTTCCAGGTGGTGGCGGGCTCGCTTGCGGCATACCAGACCTTCGCCATTCTCTTTCGAAACCACTTTGGTACGTTTCATATCAAGTACTCGTTTGGCTCCGCATGGAGTATTCGGAGCGTGGGGGTGTTTCACTTCATCCGCCTCAACTCGGCCTTGATCCAGGCCCTCTTATATGTTATTTTGATGGTGTTGAACATCTCCTCCAGAAACCATGCCTTGCTAGCGTGCTTGTTTTCGCTGTTCGTGATATGCTCCATGGTAATTCTCCCGTTGCACTATATTGAGACCACACGTTCCATCGTGGGCCATGCTTCGTTGATTGCCTATTGGTTGTTTTCCGCCATTTTATGGCTTGTCATTGTGGCCCTGGACTACTTGTCTCCTCATAAGGTCTTTTCTGGGTTTGATGATAAGAGCACCTTCTCACTTGCTTATACGGTGGAGATACTTCTTGGGTTGAACTCCGTGGCACTCTACATTATGGAGGCTTACTTCTATACGCCTTCTGTAGAGCTCCAGGAGTACTTTGACTTGAACGAATGGGATGCCTCTACTATCCACAACCTACCTGCTGCCGTGTCGTTTAGGTGGTTGGAGCCCATTTTGGGCCGGGTCTACAAGAATGGCACTATTGAGGTACCTGAGGTGCCTAATACTTCCATCGACTTGCAAAGTGAACATACAATTGCTGAGTTCCGCGAGAGTTGGGCCTACGAATTGAAACGTGCTGCCTGGTGGAGAGACAAAAGAATCAGAAACAAGGCTCACGTGACGGACGAAGACCGTATGATCCAACCTTCCATCTTCTACGCTCTATTCAGAGTCTACAAGGTTATTATCTTCAAAGCCTTTTGGGGCGAGGTGGCTGATATTACATGCACCACACTCTCTCCATTTTTACTTCAGAAGTTCATCATCTTCATTGACGAATCTACCAGCATAACTGAAGATGTTCAACAACGCCCTCCCGTGATTCTGGGAATCTCCATTGCTCTTGGATTATACTTGTGCTCGGTGGTCAGATACATCTGCTTCAACCAGGCGTTCCAGGTGTTCTTCAAATGCTCCTTCAGCATCAAGTCCGCATTGACCTGCTTGATCTACGAAAAGGCTTTAAAACTCTCTCCCGAGGGAAAGAAGGAGAAGTCCACTGGTGACATTGTCAACCATGTTTCCGTGGATGTGGGAGACATTTCCGTGAGTATCGAGAATTGCTCGGATGCGCTTACTGTGGTGTTGAGATTGGCCATTACTCTTGCTGCGCTCTATAAGCTTCTTGGTAATGCCATGTGGGCTGGTCTTGCTACTGCCCTGGTTCTTGTGCCTCTCAGTACGCTTATAAGTACAGCCATCCACGCTCTTTACAACAGACAAATGGAACTTAAGGATGAGAGAACCAGGTTGACCAGTGAGATTCTCAATGCCATGAAGAGCGTCAAACTCTACTCGTGGGAAACTCCAATGCTCAAAAGACTTGATGAAGTCAGAAACAAGAAAGAGTTGGTGATGACTCAGAAAATGGGTATCTTCAATGCAGGCTCCTCATTCTTATGGGGCTCTATTCCATTTGTTGTTTCATGTGCAGTATACTCATTCTATGCCATGGTATCAAAGAAGACTCTTGTGCCTTCGGTGATCTTCCCAGCCTTGTCGCTTTTTGATCTTTTGGCTGCTCCTATTGCCATGCTTCCTTCTATTTTCTCCAGTCTTGCCGAAGCACGTGTTGCATTGGCCAGAATGTCCAAGTTCTTTGTTTTAGAGGAAATTGATGAAGATATGGTCCAGAGAACAAATAAACCTTTGCACTTGAATGACCCTAGTGTTACCGTTGAAAATGCCACGTTGGTTTGGTCGTCGAAAAAGTCGGAGCTTCATGGAGTGGATGAGCTGAATGTGGCTTTGAAGAACATAAACTTTGTGGCCAAGAAGGGCCAACTCACTTGCATTGTGGGTAGAGTGGGAGCAGGAAAGTCTACGCTTCTCAAGTCGCTCATTGGAGAAATTCCTCTTTCGGACAAGACCAATTCGTCCATCAAGGTAAATGGGAAGATCGCTTACTGTGCTCAAAGCCCTTGTGTTTTGAATAGTTCCATCCGGGAAAATATTTTGTTTGGCAAAAAATACGACAAGGAATTTTACGACAAGACTGTTGAGGCATGTCAGTTGACCAGCGACTTCGAGGTGTTGCCTCATGGCGACGCCACACTTGTTGGAGAAAAGGGAATTTCGCTTTCTGGTGGTCAAAAAGCACGAGTTTCTTTGGCTCGGGCATTATACTCCAAGGCCGATGTTTACTTGCTTGACGATATTTTATCTGCTGTTGATGCCCATGTTGGGAAGAGGATTACGAAACACGTGTTGAGTTCCAGTGGACTCTTGGCCTCCAAAACCTTGATTCTTGCTACTAATTCCATGAGAGTGTTGCCGTTGGCACATGAGATAGTTGTTTTGGAGCAGAAGACCATTGTGGAAAGAGGAAACTATGCCGACTTGATAGAGCATAAAGGCCGGATCTTTGACTTGATGAAGGAGTTCACCAAAAACGAGGACGAAGATTCCGAGTCTCTTGAGAGCGACGATGAGGTGGAGGAGACTGCTTCCATCGAGTCTGCAGATGAAAACAGAATCAATGTTTTTGAACCCCACACTCACGTTACTATGGGCGACGTTGAAGATCTTGGCGATGTTAATTTGGCCAGAATTGCAACGCATAACACTATTGGCGGACAGAGTGTCACTTCGTTTGGTCACAGTTATGTGTTTGAAGATGAGTACCACAACAGGCAGAACATCAACGAAAACAAGGAGAAGCAAGAAAAGGGCCATGTCAAGTTGAGTGTGTATCTTGAGTTCATAAAGGCCTGCAACTGGATCTACATGGCCATTTGGTTACTCTTCTTCTGGGCAGTGGTGGCTATGAATATCTTTGGAAGCTGGGTGTTGAAGTCTTGGTCCGAAAGAAACTTGCAAGCAGGTTATAATTTGCACCCCACGTTCTACTTGCTATTCTATGCCTTTACAGGAATTGCCGGTGGCTTCTTGACCTTTGCCAGTGCATACATTGTGTGGACGTTCAGTGCTGTCCGAAGCTCCAGCTACTTCCATGACAAAATGGCGATGTCGGTGTTGAGGTCTCCCATGTCATTTTTCGACACCACTCCTATTGGGCGGATCTTGAACCGGTTCTCGGACGATATTTCTGTTCTTGACCAGCAAGTGCTTTGGAACTTGACGCAGTTTGCTTCGTTCGTGATTGAGTGTGTCATGAGACTTTTCATTGTCATATACAATTTGCCTTTCATGTTGGTGATCATTGTTTGCTTGGTTTATCTTTACAACTACTTCAGGAACAGATTTGTTCCTACTTCTAGAGAACTTAAGCGGTTGAAGTCAGCTCTGAGAAGTCCCGTGTTTTCTCACTTGCAAGAATCGATTAATGGAGTTGAAACCATCCGTGCTTTTGGAGAGAAAGATAGATTTCTTCACTCTAATAGAGCAAAGGTTGACACAGTCACGAAAATCGACTGGACCATTCAGAGTGCAAACCGATGGCTTTCCATGAGGTTGCAGTCGATTGCAGCCATCATTGTGCTTTCGGCCACCTTACTTATTTTGTTCAGTATCCACTTGGACAGATGCCCCAGTCCAGCCATGGTGGGTTTCCTTATGTCTTATGTGTTCAGCTCCACGAGCACTCTAAATGCTATCATTAGATTGTGGGCAGAGGTCGAAGCCAAGGCTGTGAGTATTGAGCGTCTTATTGAATATGGGAACCTCCCCTCGGAAGCTGCTTTGATTATCGAGGACAATAGGCCTGCAGAATCCTGGCCTTCTACTGGAGCTATCCAGTTCAAAGACTACTCCACCAGATACAGAGAGAACTTGGACCCCGTGTTAAAGAACATCAACTTGGATATCAAGCCTGCAGAAAAGATTGGTATTGTTGGGCGAACGGGAGCAGGAAAGAGTTCGTTGACCCTTGCATTATTTAGGCTCATTGAACCTACTAGTGGCCAGATTGATATTGACCAAGTCAACACAAGCAAACTTGGACTTTTTGATTTGCGGAGCCAGCTTAATATCATTCCTCAGGATGCCCATGCTTTCGAGGGTACGATTCGTCAGAATTTGGATCCGTTTGACCAATACCCCGATGAGAAGTTATGGAAGGTGCTTGAAATGGCACACTTGAAATCACATGTGGAGTCTATGAAGACGGAGGCCAAGCCTGATTCAAGTAAGAATTCGGAAGAGCCTGTAAAGCCACAAGTTGGTCTTAATGCCAAGGTCTTTGAGGGAGGTTCGAACCTTTCTTCTGGCCAAAAGCAATTGATGTGCTTGGCTAGAGCTTTGTTGAAAGAGTCCAAGGTGTTGGTTTTGGACGAGGCCACGGCTGCGGTCGATGTGCAGACCGATAAGGTGATTCAAGAGACAATCAGAACCCAGTTCAAGGACAGAACCATCTTGACCATTGCCCACAGACTAGATACTATTATGGATAGTGACCGAGTGCTAGTGTTGGAGCGGGGCGAGGTGAAGGAGTTCGACAGCCCGGCCAATCTTCTTAAGAATTCTGAGAGTGAGTTCTATTCTCTTTGCAAGGAAGGTGGTTACCTTGATAACACTGGAGAATCATAGATTACCCATATACACATATTTAATTCATTCAATTGTTCACTACCCTATATTTCACCTATAAATTACACTACATTATCAACTACTAGTGTATCAACTACTAGTGTATCAACTACTAGTGTATCAACTACTAGTGTTTCAGATAAGTGTATCAAGTATATCTGTTAAAAGATGTAGTGTAGTCTAGTATAGTAGTAGTGTCCAATGTATCTAGTTATCTAGGTAACTTGTATTGCATAGTACTGTCTATATTAGATACACTAGTAAGTAGTAACTAAGTACTAGAATCTAAAAGCCTAATGTAAATCGTATACCTAGGATTGTCCAGAGTAGCTAAAGTCTATATGGATTTAAAGCTCCTCTAGTTTTGCGCACGACAAATGAACAATAAGCAAGATGGAGTCCGAATGATCCTCACAGTACTTATGCAGTGTAGTGTATGGTAGAAGGCTGGGAATTTTTAGTCAATAGTTCCATGCTGGAATAAGTAAAGACTTAGGTTTAGAGAGATAAGTATAAGAGGGTGTAAACTAAAGAAATTCACAGTATATTATGGAAGAGAGGTATGAAGCTAGGAAAGTGTTACAATAAAGGTAATATAACAGTTGGGTGTAAGTAGCAAAGAGTGTAAGTATGGTATTAATTAGGTATAGAAGGTATACGGTGAGGTATGAAGCCACGATGGGGAAAAGTAAGTAAGTGAAGATTGACAGTAAATATGTACATGAGCTAATAAAAAGATGAATTCTCCAATAATTTTTTTGTTAGAACACCCCTAAGATTGGTACTTGGGTCTAGTGGTGAGCTAATAGTAATATTTTCTTGACTGTACATAAGCGAACACTATATAAAAAAACGCTTGAATTTTTTTTAGCACCATTTAAATATAATAAGACTTTTTTTCTAAAGGATTTTTGGAAAATAGTGGAGCCCTGCCTATGGGGTCTAACAGAGGTATACAGCTCAATCCATTGAGGCAGTTGGAGTATGAAAATAAGGAATGAGTTGAAAAAAAGTTACTTCTCATATATTATGTTGAACCTCGTGATTTTGATATTGTTTTTTATATTGCTTTTAATATTGCCTGAATAAAATATTCAAAATAAACTCAATGGACTGGATCTTAATTATGAATACAGTGGAGCATTTGCAGTCATTGAGCTGTCTGCAGTAACGCGAACCTCCCCAAGTGACACTCCGATAAGAGACTGTGGAGTACTACAGCAACCATGATCACCACCATCATCTCGGTCCCCCTCAAAGCCACGGAGCCAATCAGCTGGGTCAAGCCCCTCAACAACTACCTACTATCAGTGTATGGCAATACCCAGGAGTTCCAGGATGATCTTGCCAAGTTCAACAAGCTGAGGCAGGATCTAAATGGACTCAGTGGCGACGACAAGGCCGTCAAGGCTTACTTTCTGTACTACAGTCAATTGGAGATCTTAGACTTGCGGATACCAATGCTGAAGGTCAACAAGCGCAAGGCCATCACCTTTACTTGGGCTGATGCATTCCTGCCTGATTCTGACCATCAGCAGTATGCCTTACCCTTTGAAAAAGCGAGTGTTCTCTTCAATTTGGGGGCCACGTTAACCAATGCTTCGGCCTTGAAATACTCTATATCCAGAAAATCTGACGATGATTCCGACTTCAAGGCGTCGTTGCAGTTGATGCAACAGGCTGCAGGAGTGTTCCAGTTTCTTGGGGACAACTTCTTGCACGGGCCGTCGAGTGACTTGAAGCCGTCCACCACGAGGTTTTTGGTGCAGTTGTGCTTGGCACAGAGCCAAGAAATGTTCAATTTGAAGGTCATTGATGGCGACTTGGAGCAGAAAAAGAACTCCTTGATCGCCAAGCTTTGCTCTTCCACTGCCAAACATTACCAGCAATGCTACGATGCCACGAAGCATCTTTTGACGGCTGAAGGTGCAAGTGGAATCAACAAGAGTTCTACTTTTGCTATTACTGACACTTCTCTTGATGACGACATTTTGGGGCTTGACTCGGGTGATGAGAGCAGTGACGAGTCCCGCAAGGAGGCCCCCGAGTCATCCAGTGTGCAGTCGGACTTGGACCATCATTGGATTTCCAATTTCCACTTCAAGTCTTTATACTACAGCTCCATGAGCTACTATTTCCAGGGCTTGCACTTAGAGGCTTCAGGAAAGTATGGCGAGGCTATTGCATACTTGGCCAAATCGTCTGAAATCATCAACGACATCCCCCCGGCTTTGTTGAAGACCATCTCCAAGTCTCGGTTGGAAAACTTCTATGAAATATTGGATAACTATAAATTTCAAAAGGATGCCTTGGAAATCAAGTTGAGGGACTTGTCCAAGGATAATGATTTGATCTACCACGATATGGTGCCTTCAACGGTGATGATTGCCGAGCCAAAGCCAATGGATAGTGCCAAGGCCATTACAATTGGCCAGAACGAGGCGTTTTCTCAGATCAACGACTATCACTACAACAATTTCTTGAAGAACGTTGTTCCCATCAATATCCACGAGCTCTTGAGCTACTATTCCGAAGAAAAGTCGCAATTGCTCCGTAATGAGTTGGATGCCTTCGATGTATCCAATGAGGAACTCGCGTCTGCCATGGAATACTTGAACCTTCCAAAAGCATTAGTGAGTATCAAGGAGCTATACCAAGGCCAGAACGTGGTCAAATCTACTTCGCAGCCGGAAGTCTTCTCGGATTCGCTGTTGATACAAAAAGTTACGGAAATCTCTCAAGCTTCTCCCCAGGTACAACGCAATTTGAGTTTGATCGAACAACAAAGGCAGAATATCTTTCAGAACATCAAGGGGTGTGAGCAAGAACTCAATTCTGCGCCTACGAATGTATCTCACGAACGGTTCAGAGAAGATCTCATCAAACTCAAGAAGTCCATGTATGATGCTGCCAGTTCAGACACCAAGCTCTTTGCATTGGTCAACTCAGACAACTCTGGACTCTACCAAATTCTTCGTAAGGGGCCAAAATCACAAGAGTTCGCTAATTTGTTCCAGGCTTCCGGGAGTCAGCAACCGCAAAACTCCGAGCCCGAGATTAGCTTATTGGATATTGATGACTTTTCGACACAACTGCCTAGTTCGGTGGAGTCTAGGATCAAGCACCTCGAAGATTTGATTTACGATATCAACAGCCAAAAGGCCAAGAAGCAGAAAGTGGTGGACAAGCTCAAGGCGGAGATTCATAACGACGACATCTCGGACATTTTGTTGCTCAACAGTAAGGTCAAGTCCACAAACGAGATCAAGACCATTATTTTCCCAGACGAGTTGAAGAAGTTCGACGTGTACCTGAGGGCCCTCGATGAAGTGATTGAAAAGCAGAAACTGTCAATGAATGAGGTCAGGCAAGCGTGGGAGCAATTGGTGACGGACCCCGAGGTCAAGAAAATACGCGAGTCGTCTTCATTCAAACAAAGTCTTGTGGAAGAACAGAAGGCCCGGGTCAATGAGTTCTACGATATTTGGAAGAAGTACTCGGTGGGGTTGCAAAAAGGTACGGAATTTTACCAACGTCTCGTTACGTTTTCAAATAATCTCCGCAATGCAGTTGTGAAAGAAATCCAAAAGGGCGACCTCACCAGGTCCATGGCCTCCCTTCGCATGGACAGTACAGGGGGTTCAGGGTATTCGTGGCTGCAGGGCGTGGAGTCAGCCTACAACAATGCTCAGCCCAATGCGCAAGGCGGGCTGGCACATACAGGTGACTTATCAGACCAACACCGTTTTGGGGAGCCTGCGTACGGCAATCCACAGGGGGCCCCACAATTACCCCCTAAAAGACCGTCGCAGAACTCTATACAAAGCCAAAGCCCAAACCATTTCTTTGGGAACCAAGGGATGGATCAAAGCCCAAGCCATGGCGACAACCAATGCATCAACCGTGCTCATACACAGCCACTTTTCAGATTCCAAGCCAGCCCCCAAGCAAATAACGTTGAGGACGACCTCATCTACAACCAACCATCCGCGTATCAGCCCAATATCTACGATATGTTTCTGAAACCTTAAGCTAAAAATACCGGGCTAAATAATGGGATCAAGAAATCACGGTTAAAAAAAGAAACCCGAAGGCACACCCAGGAGTGCATGCGGGCGCGCTATGTTTAGATTTAAGACAAGGCGTATACCAATTACGCCCAAAGGGGCGAAAAGCTCAAGGTTCGCGCCGGCACACAAGGCTCCCTCAATCGAGCCGCCTGTTCGAGACGTGCATCAAATTTTCGATCCAGAACGTAACCTTTCTTTTATTTCTCACCCGATACACCACAACTATAAATTACCCTCCCATTTTACGCCTCCCCACCCCAAAATATACCCTGCTATAAGCTCACTCAAAGTCTGCTACTAGCTTGCGCCGCTATATCTAGCCAGAGAAAACCCCTTGCATCTTTCACATGAAATCTTTGCTGGTATTCCTCCTCTCTCTAGGGGTGTTCTTGACCAGCTGTGCAGCAGCTTCAAGTGACTGGAACCCCATCTACTGTAATGCCACGGCCAAGTGTCCCAAGAGCTCGCCATGTTGTTCACAGTACGGAATGTGTGGTACGGGTTCCTACTGTTTGGGAGGCTGTGACCCTCGGTACTCCTTCAACTTGACTGCTTGTATGCCTCAGCCCCGGATGGGCTCGTTCAAGGAGTCGTTCAAGAATGCGGATAATGTCCTTAAGCAAACTGATTACTTGGGAAACGCCTCCGAGGCCGACTGGGTGTACACCGGATACTTGGACTCCAACGATGATGCGCTTTTGTTGCAAATGCCCAACCAGTCTACTGGTACGGTTGTTTCGTCGACCAAGTACTTGTGGTTTGGAAAGATCGGAGCTACCATTAAGACGTCGCATGGCAGAGGTGTCATTACGGCCATGATTACATACTCGGATGTGAAGGACGAGATTGATTTCGAGTCTTTGGGTTTCAACTTGACCAACCCACAGTCCAACTACTACTCGCTTGGTATTTTGAACTATACCAACACGGCCAACTCGTCTACATCAGATACTAACCAGAACTGGCATTACTACGAGATGGACTGGAAGGAAGATACTATCCAGTGGCTGATTGACGGAGAACTTGTGCGTACTTTGAAGCGGGACGATACTTGGAACTCTACTACCGACCGTTACGACTACCCTTCGACGCCCTCGCGGGTGCAGTTTTCCTTGTGGCCCGGAGGATCGACCTTGAACGGCCTTGGTACGATTGAATGGGCCGGAGGAGAGATCGACTGGAATGCAGATGATATCAAGAAGTACGGCTACTACTTCGCCTACGTCAAGAACGTCTCCATCGAGGCCTACAAAGTGCCTTCCTTCTACACTGGCGACTCGTCTTCCGACTACCATGCGTTCTTGTACAACTCTACCGACGGTGACGAGAATAATGTGTACTTGACTAAGGACAAGACATGGTTGGGTTCTTCGGATGCCTCTGGGCTTGACCCTGACAACGACGAAGAACCTTCCGTGGAGACCTCTGCCGTAGTGCATGGGTCCGGGTCGTCCAAGACCACGTCCATTGCAACAAAGTCTAAGACTAAGGGGGGAAACAATCCTGTTGCAGATGCTGCCAAGACCACCACCACCTCCACCACCAGCGAGATCGCATACACCGGAGGGTTTGTGCAGAACTCTAAGGAGACCGCCACCACTGATTCCAGTTCGCAATCGGGCGCCACTGTTAACGGGTATTCTGGGCTCGTTGGGGCAGTGACGGTCCTTCTTGCTATTGCCGGAGGCGCCTTTGCTTTTGCTATATAGATGGCTCGTGCCTGAAATAGAAGTCGACGAGTCATTGCAAGTTACTTGCTAGACTACCAGAGACGAAAAACTAGACTGAATGAACAGAGTACAGTAACAGTTGATTACAGTAGTCGATAGTTGTCAGAAAGTAATTTAGGTAAGCCAAGCTTACAGTTTTTAGATGAAGAATGATATTCTACTACAAATTTCTATAACTGTTATTAGTGCAACAGGTATATATATGACTATAATGGACTGACTGGACAGGTTACATGGGCACCGTGGACAGGGCACCGTGGACCTGCATACACTACAGTAATTTTCTGCTACGCGCGAAAAAGCACCACTTGTCCCTTGAGTTCATGGTGTACGGGTGTCAAACTAGCCACCTCGACCTCGAAAATTCCAACAACACTCGTCCCCAGTTCAGGATTTCTTCATTAGCCCACCACGAAAGATGAAGATGCTCACTAAATTTGAATCCAAGTCCTCGCGGGCTAAGGGTGTTGCCTTTCATCCCAAAAGGCCGTGGGTACTTGTTGCCTTACACTCGTCCACCATCCAGCTTTGGGACTACCGCATGGGCACGTTGATCGACCGATTCGAGGACCACGAGGGCCCCGTGAGATGCGTGTCGTTCCACCCTACGCAGCCGCTTTTTGTGTCTGGGTCCGATGACTACTCCATTAAGGTTTGGTCGCTCAACACCAGAAAGTGTATCTTCACGTTGAACGGCCACTTGGACTACTTGAGGAGTGTTTCGTTTCACCATGAATTGCCGTGGATTTTGTCTTGTTCCGATGACCAGACCATCCGCATTTGGAACTGGCAGAACAGACAGGAGATTGCTTGTTTGACCGGTCACAACCACTATGTGATGCTGGCCCAATTCCACCCTTCGGAGGATTTGATTGTGTCTGCTTCCTTGGACCAGACGGTTCGTGTTTGGGATATTACTGGGTTGAGAAAGAAACACTCTGCTCCCACCTCTTCTGCCAGATCGTTTGAGGATCAGTTGCAGAGAAAGCAATTACCTCAACAGGACATTTTCGGCAATGTCAATGCCATTGTCAAGTACGTGTTGGAGGGTCACGACAAGGGTGTCAACTGGGCCGCTTTCCACCCCACCTTGCCTTTGATTGTTTCTGCTGCAGATGACCGTCTCGTCAAGTTGTGGAGAATGAGCGAAACCAAGGCTTGGGAGGTGGACACCTGCCGTGGCCATACCGGTAACGTGCTCAGTGCCGTGTTCCACCCTCACCAAGACTTGATCCTCTCTGTTTCCGATGACAAGACCATCAGAGTGTGGGATCTCAACAAGAGAACGGCCGTCAAGCAATTCAGAAGAGAGAATGACCGCTTCTGGATGATTGCTAGCCACCCCACCATTAACTTGTTTGCTACATGCCATGACTCCGGTGTGATGGTGTTCAAGCTAGAGCGCGAGAGACCTGCCCACACCATTTTCCAGAACAAGTTGTTCTACGTCAATTCTGACAAGCAGGTGCAGAGCTACGACTTCCAAAGAGACGAGCCTTCCTTGCCAATGTTGTCTTTGAAGAAGATCGGCAAGACCTGGTCCTTTATGAGAACCTTATCTTACAACCAGTCTGACAACTCGTTGCTTGTGACCCATGGTGAGGGCGAGAACGGTATGTACGCCTTGGTGACTTTGCCAAAGCACGTCACTGGTGCCATTGAGCCTACCGATATTAGACTGGGCGAAGGATCTTTTGCCAGTTTCATTTCTCGTAACAGATTTGCTAGTTTTGTCAAGTCCACCAAAACCCTTTACGTGAAGGACATGAACAATTACGTCACCAAGAGCATTCAGTTGGATTCATCGGTCAACGATGTTTTGAACGGTGTTGGTGGCCGTGTTTTGTTGATCAAGGGCCATTCTGTTGTCAATTACGATGTGCAGCAGAAAAAGGAGTTGGGTGAACTCTCCGTCAACAATGTCAAGTACGTTTCTTGGTCTCCTGATGGACAGTACGTGGCTTTATTGGCAAAGCACACCATCACCATTGCAACCAAGGACTTGGGGTTGGTGACCTCTATGCACGAGACCATTAGAGTCAAGAGTGCTGCTTGGGATGAGACTGGAGTGTTGTTGTACTCCACCTTAAACCACATCAAATACACCTTGTTGAACGGTGATAGTGGAATTATCAAGACGTTGGAAAACACCCTTTACATTGCAAAGGTGCTGGGTACTAAAGTGTACTGTTTGAGCCGTGCAGGACAGGTCGAAATCATTCAAATCGACCCTACTGAGTACAGATTCAAGAAGTCGTTGGTGAACCGCAACTTCAATGAGGTTTTGAGAATCATCCAGTCGTCCAACTTGGTGGGTCAAAACATCATTGCTTACTTACAAAAGAAGGGCTACCCTGAAATCGCCTTGCAATTTGTACAAGACCCCGAGTCCCGTTTCGACTTGGCTTTGGAGTGTGGTGATTTGAAGATTGCTGAGGTTGAGGCTAACAAGTTGAAGAAGACTGTGACTTGGGAGAGATTGGGTCAGGAAGCTTTACTTCAAGGTAACGTTGAGGTTGTGGAGAGAGTGTACCAACAATTGGAGCTCTTTGACAAGTTGTCGTTCCTTTACCTCTACAAGGGTGACCAGGAAAGATTGAGCAAGATGACCTTGATTGCCAACGCCCGCTCCAACACTTCGTCCGTTGTCCAAAACAGTTTGTACAACAATGACGTGGATTCCAGAATCGAGGCTTACTTGAAGGTGGGCATGTACCCATTGGCTTACACTTTGGCAGCATCCAACGGCATGCAAGATAAGGCCAATGAGATTTTGAGTGCAGCTGGCATTTCGGAGACCGAAGTGCAGTTGCCAGAGATCGAACAGCCCACTCTATTGCCTTCTGCACAACATGAAGTCGCTAAGAACTGGCCACTCCGGGAGAGCAAGATGTCTTTCGTTGAGACCGCTTTGTTGACAGGTAATATGGAGAACTTGGACTTGAACGATGATGTTGCTCAGAATGATGTCTCGACCAAGGCTGCTGATGACTTCAACGATGTTGTTTTGGACGACGAAGACGAGGAAGAAGAAGGCGGATGGGACATGGAGGACGAGGATCTTGAAATCCCCGAGGATGAAGAGTTCGTCGAAGCCGTCCAAGATACTGCTGCCATGGTTACCAAGAGTGACGGTGCCGATGGGGAAATTGCTTACTGGCTCCGCAACAATAAGACCGCTGCTGGTTATGTGGCCGCAGGTGCCTTTGAGCAAGCCGCAACATTGTTGAACAAGCAGATTGGAGTGGTGAACTTTGAGCCTTTGAGAAGCCGTTTCTTGGAAGTGTACACCAGCAACAAGTTATACTTACCAGGAGTGGATGACTTGCCAGCTATGAAGGACTACATAAGAGAGCACAACGATGAGGACAACCCCGCCAAGTTCAGACCACTCATCATTGGGTTCGATACTTTGGAGGAGAAGTTGAGTGTTGCTTTCAAGTACTTCCGTGCCAACAACTTGCCCGAAGCCATTCAAGAATTCAGATCCATCATATACACCATTGCTGTGTTGACGGTGGAAACCGATGAGCAAGAAGCAAAGTGTGATGATGTTTTGACCTTGTGCAGAGAGTACATTCTCGGCTTGTCGATTGAATTGGAGCGTCGTTCCCTCGATCCTTCTGAAGTCAAGCGTAACTTGGAGTTGGCTGCGTACTTCACCAAGGCCAAACTCCAGAACGCCCATCGCGTGAACTCTTTGCAAGTGGCCATGCTGCAATCGTTCAAGAACAAAAACTACACGAGTGCCTCGTACTTTGCAGGCGAGCTCTTGTCTATCGTGCCTAGTGGAGCCAAGGCCGAGCAAGCACAAAAGATCCGGGCGCGGTCCGAGTCGATTTCCAGAGATGCAGTGGAGATTGATTTCGATCCCTATGCCGAGTTCGACATTTGCTGTGCTTCGTTCACTCCAATCTACAAGGGCGACGAAGTGTTCACCGAGCCATTGGTGGGAGCCAAATACAAGCCGGAGTTCAAGGGACAAGTATGCAAGATTACCCAGATCACGGCCATTGGATCGCCTGCATCCGGGTTGCGGATCAAAGCCTGAGTGGAACGCAAGCCATGTTTCGCGTGGACTAAATACTCAACTGTACTAGAGAATTTTTTGCAATACGTAGCACTATAAGTTCCGGTGAACTGGTTCACTATTAAAATATTAGGAAATGTTGGATATAATGTATAATTTATTTGCAAAATCTAAAACCTCTAAAATTATCAAATTAAATTAAACATTATACTTAATTAATGAGTGATCAAGTAAGGAGTGAATAGAGAAGATATTGTAGTTATCTATTATCAGATTTAGCTTGTGCGAATATTGTAGTGGCCGCGAACATCAGAAAATTTTGTGACCCACCAAACCCTCGGCAAGATGTCAGCACAAGAAGCCTTGAAGTATAAGGACCAGGGCAATTTATTCTTGAAGGAGCACAAGTTCCAGGATGCCATTGACTCGTATACCAAAGCTATTGAGTTGGATGCCTCCAACCCCATCTTCTACTCCAACAGGGCTCAGGTCCACATAAAGATGGAGAGCTATGGGCTGGCGATAGCGGACTGTGATGCTGCTCTCAAGGTGGATCCCGACTTCACCAAGGCCTACTACCGGAAAGGAGTGTCTTTGATGGCCATGTTGAACTATAAAGAGGCACAAACCAACTTCAAGATCATCTTGAAGAAGTTGCCCACGGACAAGGCCACCAACGAGAACCTCAAGCAGTGTGTCAACTACTTGAAGAAGGAGGCTTTCGAGCGTGCCATTGCTGGGGACGACAAGACCTCCATCCTCTACACGTTGAACTACGAGGGCATGTTGGTGGAAAAGTCGTGGGAGGGGCCTGAGTTGGATATCTCCACGTCCAAGAAGGACCAAGAGGTGGAGGTGACTATCGGGGGTTTGGACCACAACTACTTGAAGTACATGATCAAGTTGTTTAAGGACGGCGGTAAGTTGCCTAAGAAACATGTTTTTGCTATCATTGCCAAGGTGCACCAGATACTCCGAAATGAGCAGTCCATGGTGGAGATCATGTTGCCTCACAGCAGTCTTGCTAGCGAGGCAAGAGAGGACGAAATTCTCTTGGCTAACGGCAAAAAAATCACCGTGGTTGGCGATACCCACGGACAGTTTTTCGACGTGTTGAACCTCTTTAGCAAGTTCGGCCATGTGTCGGAAGATCACATTTACTTGTTCAACGGTGACTTTGTGGATAGAGGCTCATGGTCTTGTGAAGTTGCACTCTACCTTTATGTGCTCAAAATTCTTTATCCAAAGTCTTGTTACATCAACAGAGGAAACCACGAGACCAACGACATGAACAAAACGTATGGGTTCACCGACGAGTGCGAGGCCAAGTACTCGAAGAAGGTGTTTGAAGCATTTTCCGAATCCTTTGGCGCTCTTCCGTTGGCAACCTTGATCAATCAATCATATTTGGTCATGCATGGAGGCTTGTTTTCCAACGACAAGGTCACGCTTGAAGATATCAAAAAGATCAACCGGTTCCCAAGTTCCGGGTCGTCGCAGCCATCGCGCGAAGGCATTGCCATGGAACTATTATGGACGGACCCTCAAACGCAAAATGGACGCCTGCCTTCCAAGAGAGGATTGGGAATCCAGTTTGGTCCTGATATCACTGAGAGGTTCTGCTTGAATAACAAAATCCGCAAGATCATGAGATCCCACGAGGTCCGCATGGACGGAGTCGAGGAGGAACACAACCATCGTCTTATCACGGTGTTCAGTGCCCCCAACTACTGTGACTCCACGGGGAACAAGGGCGGAGTGGTGCACATTACAGAAAACCCTACCTATGATAAAGAGGCTGACGATGGGCAGGGATATCGGATGGCGCACGAGCCAAACTGTCCATGGGAGTTGACAACGGAGATATTCGACGCGGTTCCCCACCCCGACTTGAGACCTATGGCATACTCCAAGAACGGGTTCGGCTTCTGAGGACATTTGTAAATATATTTTAGATCTTAATGTTACCACGGCATGCTTCGGAAATTATACCACGAGATTAATACCACAAAATTCATACCAAAAGATTTATACAGTTCAGGTTAAGTGCGCGGACGAGCATGAAGATGGACGCGGACCATCTCCACACTCCAATGGACCCTGCAACTAAGCCCGGAAGTATCGACGACGACGCCCCCGACGAGTGGGACCAGCGGATCTTGGATACAGGCTGCTACGAAGAAAACTTGGCCCTCCAACTCTGCCATGCAGACAAAGGCGATTGGAGAAAGTGTCTTGGAGAGATGGAGACCTTCCGCAAGTGTTGGCAGAAGAACCAGAACGATAAGCGGACCAGTACGGTCAATAACTAGTCCCTTGATTCTCCAGAACCAGGCAAATATTAATAGGTACTTAGAACACTTTTCAACAGAGTCGATTATCAGGTAATTTATCATTCAGTATTTTATAGCGAATATTTTCAATTGGTTAACTCAGGAGAAACAGTGAACTAATACGAGGCTTTCTCTGGAAATTTGCTCATTCTTAGTATACTACAAATTACATAGACACCTTAAAAATCAGCCAAGAATTTTTACCACCAGTCAATACAATTCTAATCATCTCTTCCAAAAACTGTCCACTATCTTTAATATATGCTTTACTAAGGGTTCTGCACCGGCTCATTGCCACTACCGTTCACGTCAAGTACTCAGCTCTGAAGAAGGGCCGACCAGGCGCGCACGTGACTGCGCAGATGTTAGGATTAGGAATACAGAGTATACTACTATCCCCACGGAATGCTGACCCGGGCTTCGCTAGGTTCCAGCTATGAGCGGCTGATTTCCATAGAAGACACTTCCGATCTGGACCTGGCTGTAGAGCAGCCTGCGTTCCTGCTAGGAAAGAACACCATCGACCCACATAACTTCGAAACCGATATCAATAGACTCAAGGCCGAGAGCTCCAGCAAGTTCAAGCGGCGGTGGGATGAGATCATAGCCAAGTTCTCCACCATCGACGATGAAAAGGAGTCGGACGAAATCGATCTCCATAGCGGCAAAATCACCAGAGACAACGGCCATCTACGGTCTTTGCGCAGTAACGATAACGTCATCGATGGAGTCAGAGTCCACTCCAGCATATGGGCAGGAGACTATGATTTCGACAAGCAACTCCAGCACCAAAAACGGCAGCAAAAAAGTGTTTCTCAGAATAAACACGACCTCAAGCAGAAGCTCAAGGCTGAGCGAAGGTTCCACTACTCCAGTGTAGTCACGTCCGATTCAGATGCTTTGGAAGATAACCTTCTGATCCTTGGATCTTCACCCACAAAAAAGCATAAACACGACCGGGAAAGTCTCCCGGACCTGCCATTCTCCACCTCTTCTCCTGTCCCTCTTCTAAAGTCACCTCCGCCTAAAGGTGCGAGCTCAAGTCCATTGAAAAACCACATGGTACATTCTTCACCCAGTGGAAGTCCAAAGAGAGGAAGAGTCATTTTGAGTCAAGATTTGGCTTTGCATCCTCCAAGCCCTCATCACAAACCAAGTCCTCACTACTATGATCCAAACTCATATTATCGTGAACAAAGCATGGACCACGAACAAAGCATGGACCACGAACAAAGCATGGACCACGAACAAAGTATGGACCACGAACAATTCTCCGATTCTCAACATGAGAGCCCAGATCAACAAGAACAAAGCGACTCAGACGAAAAATGTGACACCGAACAAATAGATTCCCTGTTCGAACAAAACCTGCTTCTCGAATGGCACCAGGTGCCTGAACTAGCCCTATATACCTGTGCCTTTCGTGACTGTGGAATGGTGGCCGAGAACAGACTGTCTTATCGCATACACCTATTGCAGGCTCATTCAGCAGAGCTCCAAGAAATCGGGTACCCAATCGTTGCATCCCCCCAAAAGAAATCACCGTTTGTGGATGAGATCACCATCTTAAAACTCAACTTGCATTTCCCCCTTCAAGTGGAACTCCCCAGGTCAGACCCTTACGTATGTGACATGGCCGTAGGTGGCCGGCTCTGCAAAAAACTCTTCTTCTCCAAGACTGGCCTTATAGCCCATAGACGGGCCAGTCCTGTGTCGTGCTCCGCCCGAAGGCAGGTCCTTCCGTGCCCCATTTTAGGATGCACTTTCATGACTGATGTCAGTTTCGAAGACTACCGGAACCATGTATTGTCCCACCGCGTTGAAGCTTCGCCCCAAAAGTCTTATACTAAACAGACAGAGCCGGATGTTTCAGACTATTTCAGCGATAGTGTTTCTAGTCTTAGTTTCTCCGACTCCGAGCCTGAATCAAAAACTGAACAAAGCAGGACAGACCCAGAACAGAGCCCATTAAAGACAAAAACACTCAGAATCATACCGAGGTCTGCCACCAGCACATCTAAAATCCGTTCGCCACCTACGCTAGATATTGTGGACTGAACACTTCAATTAGACTGAACCCTCAAACTGTCTGATCCAGACTCTAATAAACATTACCAGCTTTAATTTATCTCGTTACGACTATCTATTTACAAACATGAGGCAGTAGGACATCAGGAGCTTTCCTTTGGCTTGCCCTTAAATGCATCGCCTCCCTCGAGATACTTATCTATGGCATCATTCTTCTCTGCGAAAGGACGCGGTCCAACGAGCCGGATCATATCTTCTCTGGTCAAAACCTCCTTTGCAAAAACCTCCTCGGCCACTTTATCCACCAAATCTATCTTTTCAGTTAATAGCTTCTTGCACTCAACGTAGGCCTCGTCGATGAATCTCTTGACTTCATGGTCAATGGTGCGTGCAGTGTGTTCAGAGTAGGTGTTGTGCACTTTCAAGCCGCCGTTTTCGTCGCCGTTGTCAAAGTACACACTGCCGAGTTTGTTGGACATTCCCAACTTCAAAACCATCGACTGGGCCATTTGGGTGATTTTCTTAAAATCGTCGGAAGCCCCGCTAGTCACCGAGTCGAAATGTAACTCCTCGCTAACACGGCCTCCCAAAGACATGATCATTCTATGCTTGAATTGTTCCTCTGAGACCAAGTATTGGTCTTTCGGCAAGTACTGAGCATATCCAAGAGCACCTTGGCCACGCGGAATAATCGAAACCTTGACCAAGGGATCGGCATGCTCCAAGAACCACCCACAGATGGCATGTCCTGCTTCGTGATATGCGACAGTTTTCTTTTCCTCTGGGCTCAAGATTCTGGATTTTCTCTCCAACCCGGCAACAACTCTCTCAATGGCTTGCTCAAAGTGGTAAGTATCCACTGATTGTGCATCATCCCTAGCAGCGATCAAGGCTCCCTCGTTACAACAGTTAGCAATGTCAGCACCAGCAAACCCGGGAGTCAATGCACTCAATCTGCCTGCGAGCTTCTCAATAGCCTCGTCGATCAATTGGTGGTACTTGCTGAAGTCAACGTCATTGTGACTGGCTTTGATGTCTTCCACTGATTTCAATGTGAGCTTGGATAAGTGCACTTTGAAGATGGCCTTTCTACCTTCGATGTCAGGACTGTCGATGGAAATGTGCCTGTCGAATCTTCCTGGTCTCAACAAGGCTTTGTCTAAGATGTCTGCACGGTTTGTACCTGCAAGGACAACCACGTGGTCCGAGTCCTCGAAACCATCCATTTCAACAAGAAGTTGATTTAAAGTGTTTTCTCTTTCATCGTTGCCCCCCATACGACCATTGCCTCTCTCTTTTCCAATGGCATCAATTTCATCCACGAAGATAATCGAGGGGGCCATTTCTCTAGCGGTTTTAAACAAGTCACGCACACGGGATGCTCCCACACCGACAAACATCTCCACGAATTCAGATCCGGACACGGACAAGAAGGGGACGCCGGCCTCACCTGCAGTAGCTTTGGCCAAAAGGGTCTTTCCTGTACCTGGAGGCCCGGAAAGAATAGCACCTCTTGGAATTTTGGCTCCAAGTTTTTCGTACTTCATTGGATCTTGCAAGAACTTCACAAATTCCACAATCTCCTCTTTGGACTCCTCGCATCCGGCAACGTCTTTGAATTTGATCTGGATATCGGTTTCCTGGTTGAAAAGTTTGGCTTTACTCTTTCCAATCTTGAAGATTCCACCAGCACCACCACCGGCACCACTTTGAGCAGAAGCACGCTTCACGGTGATGTACCATAAACCTCCGATCAACAAAACCGTGGGCAAAATGGGTAATAGCATGGAAACCCAAGAGCCACGCTCACTGTACAGTATGGGCAAGCGCTCTTCCACTGGGATGCCGAGTTTATCTTGCAAAGCATTCATTTCTTCTTCGAAAACTTCAACCGATCCAATAGTGAACACCACCATGGGGTTTCCATGCAGACCACGCACGGTCTCATCCGAGAAAGCTCCCTGAATAAGCTCGGCTTCAACGGCTAACCGGTTTACAACATTGAGCCGTGTCACCAAACCCTTCAGAAGGTACCTATTCTGGAAGTCCTGGAATGAAAGCTCGTCTTGGGGCTGCAGAGATAGCAAGTACATCGTGAGTAAAATCGTCAGGAGAGAGAACAAAGCAGCGCCCTTGGCTAACTGTGAGGTGTCAACCTGGACAAACTTGACATTCTTGAGGTTGAGGTTGGGGTTTTTCTTCTTCAAGCGCTCCTTAACCTCTTCTCTCAACTTCTGTTCCTCGGAGCTTTTGTTGGGGTTTGCGTTGTGCTCTTTTTTCTCGCTTTCTTTGCGTTCGGGGTCTGTTTCAGAGTCCTTTTTGGGTCTTGTTTCACGATTGCTGTCTTGATCGTCTGAGTTATTCTTGGGGGCATTAAGAACTGGGGCAGTCTTGGAGAATCGCAATCTTTCGTACACAGAGAAGGCTCTGGCATTGTGTGGAGAGAGTATGCGGGCCAGGCCTCGGAGATAACTGGATGCCAATCTGCCTCGGGCTACAGATCGTATCACCAAACCATAGTGCAACATGGTGATGTTTAAGAGTAGGCGAGCATTTTTTTGGTTGATATTTGCCGTCGCAGGCGCGCACGTGACGCACTGAGAATAAGACAGTAGTTATAATAAAAGGCAGTCAGAAAAGCTTATTCAGCTTAATTAGATTGGCAAGAGTTGGAGGGGTATGTAAGGTTAGTACGATTGGGACAACTCTGGTAAAGTTTGGTACGACTGTGGCTTGATACGACTCTTATGGCACGACGCAGAATAGTGGCCACTATGTAGCATAGATCATGATTAAATTATATTGCGATAACATGGACGTTGAGAGGGCAAAAAGAAGTGAAGGACGAGACCCGGAATTAGTACTAGAAATGCAGCCCATGACACACGAATGCAGTCGGATTCAGAAATCCTGCATCATGATCCGGCAACATACTCGTTCCAAGTGGTTTCGCAGATCTTCAAGAACTTCTCCTTAGCCAGCAGCTCGTTCCCTTTGAAGATCTTGAAGTTGAATGCAGATGTGTCGTTGAAGCAGATACTGCCCTTTAACACTGGGTTGGCCATCTTGCGCCTGTACTCCAATTCCTGGATTTCCTCTTCCGTGGCCTCCTGATTGTCATCGTGGTTCTCGTCAAATGTCTCTAGCTGCGCCGAGGGTGGTTGCGAAGGCAAAGGGGCAAACTTCACCGCATCACCCTGAAACACGTCCAAAACCGGCTTCCTGCGGCTTATGGGGTTTCGGGGCGGCAGCTTCGCCCGTGATGCGCGCCGGTCTGGGTACACAGGCGTGGTCCTTCTCAAAGGAGTGTGGACATATTGCATGGCTGAGTGGGGCATGGGAGGTAGTGTAGGGTAGACATAGCGGACCGGCACCCATCTTTGCATTCCATAGGGCACGGAGCCAGACGGCCGCAAAGGGGCGGATTTGATCAGTGGCGTGGGGCGCACATTGTTCATTCGGGAGGGTAGAATCTTGAGGTCCCCTGGGAGATTGTCTCGCTTTAGCTTTTTGCGGGACACAGCACTGGCAATCCGATTAAATTCGCTGCTATCCGAGTAATACGAGCACTCGGGGCTGGGGCTTACGCCATTCATATCAGCATCTTTCGGGTTCTCTGGATCAACACCAACTACAGGCACCGACAGTTTGCGGTGTTTGGCGATATCGTGTTCCCTTTCGTCTTTGCCAGTCCATGCCAAATTACTCCCTGGCTCGGCGTCCCTTTCAATAGAGACGCCTTCACCTGATTCGTCTGCTTCGTCGACTTCACCACCTTCGCCGCCTTCAGTGGCGGTGTGTGACACGGTGGTATTGGTATCAAGAGCAGCAGAGCTGCAGTTCAGCATCAAGCTAGTCGAAGAATTGGAGTCACTGGATGCGAGACTCTTTTCGTAGTGCCCCGACGCGATCAAGTTGTTTTGCTGGTTTCTAATGCTCTCACTGAGTCTCAAAGTATTTCTCATATCCTGGTTGACGAATTGTGGGGCAATGGGGCTGACTATTCTTAGAATCATATCGGATTTCTCTTTGTCGTTGCACACAGATAGTGGAGGGGGTCTGTGCTTCTCGGATGGGGGCATGGCGGGAAAAAGAAGGCGGGGCGAGGTGGGTGGTTAAAATATGCCGGTTCCGGGTATGCTGCTGGAAAGCGGTAGGCCCGGTTTCTTTTGTGTAGAAGAACTAGAAGCGGGATAAGGCTTTTGTAATAGTACGAGAGCCGTTTCAAGACGCAATAAAGAAATGTGAAACAAATGCGGCGCGGCGAAAGTAGGAGAAAACGCACTTACAAGCTGGCCTATGTGAAGACTGGAATGTTACCTGCAGCACACACCAAAATTCAACGCCACGCTCAAATCATATGAATTTTACCATTTAGTTAAGATACTAAGAAGTCCGTTGACAAATTCCGCTGATTTCAGTACTTTCTCCGGCCAAATTCTCGCTTCGAACACCTGCCACCTCGAGGCTGTGTGCAGAACGCGCAGGGAAAGTAGTTTTCCTTTTCAACTCAACATGTGCAGATTTATATCCAGGCTCGTAGGTGCCACTTGACCACCGTTACAACGCTCGCTTTAGGTGGGGCAGCATCTATCTTTGGTGATTCCCCAGTTGATCGCAGCAGGGGAACCCCTACCATGGGCAATCTGAAACTTGTGTAGAAACGCTGAAACTTGTGGGCATACAGTACAAGCCACGTAGTAGAGGAACAAAGAGCAGCACATCCGGAATTTTTAGGCACAGCCACGACACGTCTTTTCTGGAAAACAGGACCTGGACCGTATTCTAGAGCTTTTCTTTGATTGCAAATTCCACATAGCCACCCTGATCTGGTTTTCTAGGTTGTTTGAGATCAGGAGGGGTCCCAGGAATGAGACGTTATGAAGTGCAGTTCGCGTACTTCCACGCCCCTGGCACTTTCTCTTTATGCACCGCGCGCCCCAACCGTGGGCCCGCCTGACCAGAGTGCAAAATGGCCCAATCAACATTATTGTCTGAGGGGAGCCTTTTTGACATCATATGGTTATGAGCGTATCCCATTGACACCTTTTTTTTTTAAGTACCGCCGATTGTTCTTATCGGGTGCAGATCATCATGGCTTGATCAGTATTGCATACTGGTCTTTTTTTCCTTGTTGTTGTGATCATCGTTGGACTATTTTTAGTACACTAGATGAGAAGCAACGCTCTTTGACGATTAATAATATTTTCTCATGTACTAGTCAATTTTGACCTTTTCAACATGGTCTTTTTTCGTAGTCATTTTTTTTTAATCATTTTTTTTTCCTTTTTTTTTTAATTGAATTTTATTAGCCTTTTTTATAGCCTTTTTTATAGCCTTTTTTTTGTAGTTTTTTGTGTAGTTGTTCTGACATCTGGAAGTGACTAGTGTTATTTTCATGACAAAGGTTCATTGTATAGGGGTATTATTTTTTCAGGTGGTGCGGAGAAATGCATTTTGAATGTGAACTTGACAATCTCTTTGAGAAAACGATTTGCATT
This sequence comes from Metschnikowia sp. 00-154.1, assembly GCA_002370645.1. Classification (NCBI taxonomy): domain Eukaryota; kingdom Fungi; phylum Ascomycota; class Pichiomycetes; order Serinales; family Metschnikowiaceae; genus Metschnikowia; species Metschnikowia sp. 00-154.1. The sequence goes on along the minus strand of NKZI01001809.1, from coordinate 100,286 downwards.
GTTTTTTTTCCTCGTGAGAAGATTGACTTTTGTTTGTTGTTGACATGTTTCTTAATTAGACTATTGTGTGTATTATCTGTAAAAATGGGACCATTCAAATGTCATATGGTGACATGGTTACATTTTTTATGTGTCTGATCTGTACTGCCAATGTGTTCGTGGTTGATGGTTCATAGTAGATGGTTAGTGTTATGTTCTTTTAATACATTTATGCCTAAAATCTTATATTCGTTGATGGTTCCTCAAAGAGAGGAACCGATGTGGTTTACATAACTTTGAGAGAAACGTAGAACCGAAAAACTCTCCACCAGAACAATGATAAGGATTGTTCTGGAATATTCGAAAGGGGCCATCTATGCATGAAGTGCTCTGATGGCCAAACGCCAAATCATCATTGTAACAATCGGACTGAGAGTCTTCATAATACCTTCATAGGCAGGGCCCTGCCTATGGTGGATCTAACAGTTAGTGGATCATGGTTCATGAGTTTAAGTTCATTGAATATTTGATATTGACGTTTTCTTTAGTCTACTATTAACAATTTATCTAGGCTACGATAAGACTACAGCTCTTAGCTTCTGGAGAATCGCCTCATTATTTAACCAGTAAAGTTCTCCCATCCCTTGGGCCTCTTCTTCTTGTGCACACGGAAGAATCCGGGGGTACACGAGTAGCCTCTCCAGGTAAAGTCAATTTCTGGTTCACATTGGCAGTTCTTTGCCTTTCTAGTTTCTTCATCTACTGGGCAGTTGTTAAATGGAATGTGGTAGTATCCCACGTCGTGGAAGAAGTGAATCTTATCCTTTGGCATCAAGATCGACGCAGCGATCGAGTGCACTGGAGCGTCTCCCCATCTTTCGTAGAAGAAACCTCCGGCATGGTCCAATGTCTCAAAGTACTTCATGTAAGCTTCGGATTGCCAGAATTTCAATGCTCCGATCTCAAAGTTGGACCAGAAGTGACATCCGTTATAAGTTTTTCCATTGTCGTCGGAAATCCATTCCATGTTGTTGTCCTTGACAACATATTGGGGGAAGTCCTTTATGAACTTTCTGGTGGTGTCCCATAAGGTGGGGATGGTCTCCTTGTATTCGGGTAAGGAGATAGTCCAGCCGTACCACTTGTCGTTGTCCTTCATGTACTGGAAAGCATCGTAGTCGACATCACAGTAGATCTTGATGTCGGGCTCCACACGCCAGTAGTACTCGTAGTCCTTCAACAAGTCGTGTCTAAAGAAGAAACCAGACTCGTACCTGCACATATGACGGTACGATTCGGAGCCTCCGTAGATGATTTTCTTACGCTGCATGTCCTCTCTAGCATAAGCAGCCTTCTCCTTGTCAATCCATTCAGGGTAAGACCAATGTTCCGTTGGAATGAGTCCAAACTTGGCTGTTCCGGACACCAATTTGGTGACGGTTTCCTTGAATTCGTCGTTGAATTCATTGTCGTTTAAGAAAACCCAATCGTAGTGAAAGTTTTTGTTAAAGTGGTCCTCCATCTGCTTGATTGACTGGGAAATACCCTCCAAATCAGAGTTTCTGGCCAATGTGACAAAAGTGGCCTTGACCTTTTCCCCTGGAACAACAACCTTCTGAGCATCATTGGTACCAGGAGCAGCACCCCCAGCAGCAGCAGGAACACCGGCGGCAGGAGCAGCAGCAGGAGCGTTATTTACGTTAACGGCCTGAGGACCAGACTGAACCGCTGGACCTGGGGCATAAGAAGAGCCTTTCGTGAGAATGAATCCGCAAAAGATTAAAACCAATGCGAAAATACCAAATCTCACGAGGCGGGCAGTGGATCTGGGAGAAGCCATGATCTGGGATCGCAGAAAAGTGGTGGCGAAAGAAAAGTGGTGAAAAATTCAAGTGAGTGGGAGAGGGTGGGAAAAATTAAGGTTCAGACGTGCCCGCAAAAAAAAAAAAGAAACGAGATATGCGAATTGATGCGAACTGATGCGAACTGATGCGTGTATCCTTCGACGCGAACAACCTACCAACGCGTTAACAAAGTTCAGTAGTATTCGGCGTGCATTCTTATTTTGCGCGCTTGTCTAGTGTACCCTCACAAAAGGTTTGCAGGCAGGCCGCACAGACAGATCCTGCAGACGTATGCTTCACTACGGTTTTACGAACGTGCATTATTTTAAAACAGAGCATGGGCCGCCTTTTCTGCTGTCAATAATTATTGGAAATTTACCCACTCCGCGGGCTTTGGGATGCCCATGGCATCATAGTATTGCTTGCCGCAACTGTATCGGCGAAACGTAAAGTCGTCTTCGGGTTTGCAGTCACACTTGTGGTCTAGTCTAAATTGCTCATTGAGAGGGCATTGCGTGTACACTCCGTGGGTGTAACCAATGTCGGAGAAAAAGTGGATTTTGTCCTTTGGTAACATCAACGAGACTGCTATCGAATGCACTGGGGCATCTCCCCATCTCTCATAAAAAAAGCCTCCGGTCTTATCGAGGTGCTCAAAGTAGTCCATATAGGGCTGCGATCTTAAGAACTTGAGCGAGGCCACCTCGAAGTTCGACCAGAAATGACAAAGGTTGTACGTTTTGCCCTTATCATCACTGATCCAGTGCATGAAGTTGTCCTTGGCAATATAGTCTGGATGGAGCTCCATGAACTTCTTGGTCTCGTCCCATAAAGTGGGGATGGTGTTCTGGAACTCATGGATCGAAATGGTGAATGAGTACACCTTGTTGTTGTCCTCCATGAACCTGAACAAATCGTACTCCACATCACAACGGAGTGCGATGCCTGGTTCCACTCTCCAATACCAGTCATATTCCTCCATGAGTGGATGTCTAAAAAAAAAGCCGGACTCGAATCTGCACATGTGTCTGTACGACTCCGAGTCTCCATAAATAACTTTGCCTGCCATTGCATTTCTATTTTCGGTAGCCTTGGTTTGGTCCACCCATTCAGGGTAGCCCCAATGTTCCTTGGGAATGAGCCCAAACTTGGCCGTTCCCGAAACAAGCGATGCGGTGACCTTTTTAAATTCTTCCGTGAAGGGCTCGTCGTTCAAAAACACCCAGTCATAGTTGAACTTGCGGTTGAACCGATCCTCCACATTTCTAATGGCCTTGACCAACTCATAAAGTTCGCCGTTTCTGGACAAACTCACAAACGTGGCCTTGGATCTAGGGCCGGGGTATGCACCATTCTTGGGTTGCTCCCCAGACTTGTTTTCAGAGGGTGCAACTTCCTTGGCCTTGTCGTCGCCACCAGAAGTCTTCTTGTCACCGTCACTTTGGTGGATCTGCTGTTCAGCAGCCTGTAAATCATGGGAATTGTCCTTGATAGGAGGCCTCCCGGAAGGAGACCCCGGCACATGCATTCCAGGAACAAAGTCCTTCAAGATTATTCCACTTTGGGCGTCGACGTAGACAATTTCCCTGTCTCCAATACTGACCCCGCCAATAAAACCACCGGAGGTGGGGAGAACGGAGTAGATGGCCCCAAAGATGAATAGCACAAGAGCTAAACTCACGATTTTTCTCTGCTGGCTCTTCTGCATCGTGTGTGCTGTGAAAGAGGCTGTGGTTTCTTTAAAGGACAGCAAATTTTAAAAGCCTTGCATAACGCATCGTTGCTCATGTGCGTGTCGGTGTCAAAAGGGGTACAGGGTTCGGGTAATTTGGGGGTATGAAGACCAGTGTTGAGGGCCAAATGACTATGGGTTACGAGAGAGGCATTTTTACGGAAAAATATAAGATACTTTAGATAAAGCCTATTAAAGATGCTTATTTTATTAGCTTGTAACGAGATCATTCCTTCATACAGGGTGTTCTCGAATATGCACCCATACATTAGACTCGTCAAGGCCCAGTACTGGAGACCTGATTAGCTTGAACAGGTTCAGGGCTTTTTTTTTCGCCTTCATTGAATACCATGTTTTCTCGTTGTTTTTTGATCTCCAGCAAAGAAATCTGAGACTCAATAGAAATGCACTCCTTGTTGAGGTCCTTGAACCGCACGTTCGTCACCGCACCTTGTCTGAGCCGGTTGAAAAACGAGTACGCATCCTCTGCCGCATTCATCTCTAGCAACGTAGGCTCATGGACTCGGAGTGTGGCAAGGCTAAAGGCAATGAACTTGATATCGTTGTGTTCGGTGATAAGCAAGTTATCCACTAGTCTGAACCATGTATCGACTCCCGTAGTGCATTCACTAAAGATTCCTAGCCACCAGCCGTATAATACCACCTGTACATCCACATCTAGCTTGTGGAAGTGGGCCTGAAGTTTGGGTACGAACCGCTTAAAAAAGAGCTTGGACGTGATGGAGATCTCGTGCTGGATATCAATGATACTGGCCAGGTCAAAATATGCCTTGGAGTTGTACCTGGGAATGACGTCATCGATGAACGCAACAAAAATCCAGAACACATCTTCTTCGTCGAGCTTCATGGACCCACTCACGGCATTGCTCTCGTTAACTCCAAGTAAAAGATTTCCAACGATCTTATTCATGCCTTGGGAGTACCCAATGTGTGGCATGTGCACCACTAGTGCATATAAGATTCGCTTGAGCTTAGAGAGCTGTGGACCTGGCAACGAATTGGCTGCGTTGTGGAAGAACTTATTGGAGGGTAGCGTGCGATGGAGATCGAGGTTGATCTGGTCAATACTGTCCCCAACACTTTTGTTTGTGTTGTTGTAACTTTCGCCTAAGAGACGGCTGTATTCCCCAGGAACAGAAACGTCTTTGGCTCCCGAAAGCTCCATCCAGAAATAGTTCCTGTACTTGGGCGGAATGCCATCTTCATAGATCAAGTTCTGGAGCGTCTTGAACTTCTTAGCTGCGTCCGTGGCGTCCATGTCTTCATTGGCAAAGTACCGGGCCCAGCCTTTATCGCTCCGCTTTAAGTTGCAAGCTTTGAAGCCAAATGCACTGATATCGTCGATATCCATCATTCTAGATTGTAATTTGCGCTGGTCCTCGCTGATATGCGCCATGAGCTGGTCCCATCTCAACAAGATGCTTTGACTTTCTGCATCGTGCATCATGCTCAATTGCTTGAGTTTGTTTAAGCTCTGCTTGAGCCGTTTCAGAGGCTCGCTATCGGCCTTAGTGGCTTGTGCGTGCGGTATGTGATGGTCCGAATAGGTTCCTTCTTTCTTGGCTTCTGTCACATTCGTCAGCATATTGAGGTAGAACCCATGCTTATCTGTAGTGGTCCCATTGGACAGCACCAGCGAGGGTTCTGATACGGTCTCAGGGACGATTTTCTCTAGTTCCACTGGAGGTTTAGTGGTGATGTCTTTCTTGTTCTTATCTGTTTTCCGGGCAACACTCTCCTCTGACAAATTCATCCACTCCTGCCAATAAGTCCGTAAGCTACTGCTGCTTCCAGGTGCAGAATCAGCCGAGCGTAGAGTATTAGAGCCAATTGGCGATAAAACGGACTCAGATACGAAGGCCAGTTCCCCATAGTTAGTAGCAGGAAGTAGTCGCTCGCGACCCGCACCAGCCATATTTTTGGTTCTCCTAGATCTTGAGCCGCCTGAAGCAGTCCACACCTCAAACCGACTATCATCAGGCGTAAACGTCTCACTCACAGCCAAACCTACCATCTCCCCCAAAGCCTTTTCGCAGTCATGCTCGCTACGCCGACTGGAGAGTCTGGACTCGATTTCGAGCGTCGATAAGTTGCTATACTCCGCACACAACCTAATGAGCTCGTGTTCACGCTGAAACTTATCGTTCCGTAGAACAATCAATTGCTTCTCTTTGGACGCCACATCCCGAGAGAGCTGGCGGATTAACAGCACCGGGTTATTGGCAAACCGTACGCGGATCAAGTTTTGGATTTGGGCATCTGTAAGCTCGTGCATTTCATCTCCAATCAGCGACGTGGCCGACTGCTCCTGCGGAGGGTCGTAGCCAAATATATCATTGTTTCCTTGGTTGTCTGCAAATAGTCGTGTTTTCCCCATTCCTTATGAAGCACAACTCTGTCAAGACATAGATTCAGCCTGCGACACAGGGGTGCGGCCGATGAGCAGTATACTTGCCTGAAGGCTTCTACAGTGTATTATGACGCTTAAGTTTGGAGCGCACTGGGCCCTCACATTGTTATATGGCAAGCTCTCTTGCGCGCACACCATATCAGGCCTACTATATACTCCATTCCTTGCCACCATGATTCTCCGATTCAGATCCAAACAGGGTATGGCCCGGGTGAATACCGAAGCCACCAGCCTCTTTCTTGACGCTTTGAGAGAAGCTTATTCTAAGCTCAATATCTCTGGCTCAAATATCTATGTCAGTGATGTGGCTAGTGAAAAGGGCAGACCTGAACTACAGTTTGAAGGCGTCAAGGTTTCCGATATAGGCTTGCAAAATGGAGATATGCTTTTTATTACTTTTGAAGAGAATCCAGTGGCTACTGAACCTGTGGCCCGGTCAGTCAATGATTCCGTGGCCATTGAGTCTATTGATATACCAATTACATCAGGCAAACTCCCACAATTGGAAGTCGATAACGAGCTAGAAAAAGCAGACGGCCAGATCAACCGCACCAAGACCGCTTTTTGCAAGCACGGCGATAAGGGAATGTGTGACCAGTGCTCTCCGTTGCCTCCTTGGGATAAGGACTACTTGGCAGAGCATGGAATCAAGCACAAATCGTTCCACGCATACGCCAAGGAAATGGACCGGCTCAAAAATAATGCTGCCAATGGGTCATCGTACATAGCTCCGCTCCTGGAGCTCGACTATGCCATCAAGAAGAATTGTGCCGGAGGCCATGCTGCGTACCCCAAGGGAATCTGCTCCAAGTGCCAGCCTGCACCCATCACGCTCCAACAGCAGAAATTCAGAATGGTGGACAACCTAGAGTATGCTGATTTCAACATTCTCAATAAGTTCATTGACACGTGGAGAAAATCCGGAACCCATAGGTACGGTGTTCTCTATGGTCGCTACGAACGCTACGACAAGGCTCCGCTTGGCATAAAGGCTGTGGTGGAAGCCATCTACGAGCCCCCTCACTCTGGCGAGTTGGACGGAATTACTTTGCTTGAGTGGAAAGATGAGGAAATAGTGGACAAGGTGGCCCAGTCTTTGGGTTTGTGTCAAGTGGGTATGGTCTTTACGGACCTCACGGACGCAAAGGCCTCCAATGGAACTGTTCTTTGCAAAAGACACAAAGACTCTTTCTTCTTGTCGTGTGCTGAAGTGATCATGGCAGCCAAGCAGCAGAACAAGCACGTTAACGTTAGCAACTATTCTGACTCAGGCGAATTTTCGTCCAAGTTCGTGACGTGCGTTGTCACCGGTGGTTTGCAAGGCGAGATCGAGCCTCGTGCATACCAGGTGTCTACCAGCGCAGAAGCTTTGGTCAAGGCCGATGATATCAATGCATCTACCCACCCCAATATGATCATGGTGAAGGAGACCAACTCCAAACGGTACGTGCCAGACGTGTTCTACTCAAAAATAAACGAGTACGGGTTGGAAGTGAAAGAAAATGCCAAGCCGGCTTTCCCTACGGATTTCTTGTTGGTATCTTTACTGGATTCGTTTCCATTGGAGCCAAACCCCAAATTCACATTGCAGTTCCCAATTGAGAACAGAGACTTTCTTGGCGAGCTTCAAGATTTGAGAGCAGTTCGCAACCAGCTCCAGAATGGCTCTGGAAACGCAGACAATCTCTCTGATTTCCACTTGCTCGTTTACTTGGCAAAGATGAATATCTTGAGTGGCCAAGAAATCGATCTTCTTCTCCGCTCCGTGAGAGACAAGAAGCTCGAGGATTACTTGGCATTGGTCGAGACCGGAGGTTGGATGACTCTACTTACTGTCTTGCACAGTGTTTAGTCACTAAACTGACAGATGAGGACAGATTAGTCTGACAGATTGGCAGGAAAGATTACGTTTACCGGAAAGTTCGGTCTACAGCTTAACCTCGATTGCAGCAATTATGGTCAAGCATGGCCTGGACCCTTGAGGCACGTGCCCGGGGCGCGCGACCATAGTGGTGCTGAAACGACGGTGGCGCAGCGAGGCTTCAGTCCTACATTATTACCGAAAATGATCTAAAGATTTCGAAGGCCAGAGCCCCACTGAATAGCCTTACAATCCAATGACCCCAAAAATCTCTCCGCACGTGATCGTGCCCCATCGGTGTTTGCACGATTCGACCCGCACTTCTCGAAGCTTCTAGATGAGTCGTGCACGCACCGCAACATTTTTTCCAACCTCACTATATCTGCGAGCGCACTCCAGCACTACACTTATTATCTACTATTAAATATGTCTACTCCATTTGGTGTTGATTTGGGTAACGATAACACTGTGATTGCTTGTGCAGTCAACAGAGGCATTGACATTATTGTCAACGAGGTTTCCAACCGTTCCACCCCTTCGTTGGTTGGTTTCGGTAACAAGAACAGATTCATTGGTGAGAGCGCCAAGAACCAACAAACCTCCAATATCAAGAACACTGTTGACAACTTGAAGAGAATCTTGGGTTTGAACTACAACGACCCAGACTTTGCCACCGAGAAGGAGTTCTTCACTGCTGCTTTGACTGAGAACGAGGCTGGTCAAATCAATGCTAAGGTCAGATTCACCGGCGAGCAACAGGAGTTCTCCTCCACCCAATTGGCTGCCATGTACCTTGGAAAGATCAGGGACACTGCTGCCAAGGAAACCAAGGGCAAAATCTCCGATATCTGTCTTTCTGTTCCTGTCTGGTACACCGAGAAACAAAGACGTGCTGCTGCTGATGCATGTAAGATTGCTGGTTTGAACCCTGTCAGAATTGTGAACGAAGTTACTGCCGCTGCTGTTGGTTACGGTGTGTTCAAGCAAAACGACTTGCCTGAGGACAAGCCAAAGAAGGTTGCCTTCGTTGACATTGGTCACTCCTCTTACCAAGTCTCCATTGCCGCTGTCAAGAAGGGAGAGTTGAAGGTGTTGGGTGCTGCTTACGACAAGCACTTTGGTGGTAGAGACTTTGACTACGCTATTGCCAACCACTTTGCCGACGAGTTCAAGAGCAAATACAAGATTGACGTTAGAGAGAACCCTAAGGCTTTCTACAGAGTGCTTGTGGCTTCCGAGAAGGTCAAGAAGGTTTTGTCTGCCAACACCCAGGCTCCAATCAACATTGAGTCTCTTATGAACGATGTTGACGTGTCTGCATCTTTGACCAGAGAGGAGTTGGAGGAGTTCGTTAAGCCATTGTTGGACAGAATCAACGTTCCAATCGAAGTTGCTTTGAAGGAAGCTGGTCTTGCTGCTGCAGACCTCGACTCGATTGAGGTTATTGGTGGATGTACCAGAGTTCCTTCCTTGAAGGCTAAGTTGACCGAGATCTTTGGCAAGCCATTGTCCACCACCTTGAACCAAGATGAGGCCATTGCTAGAGGGAATGCTTTCATTTGCGCCATGCACTCCCCAACTGTCAGAGTCAGACCATTCAAGTTCGAGGACTTCAACCCATACTCTGTCTCTTACCACTGGGACAAGGAAGAGGAGGACGAGGACCACTTGGAGGTTTTCCCAAGAGGTGGTGCTTTCCCATCTACCAAGATTATCACCTTGTACAGAAAGGGCGACTTCCAAGTCGAGGCCAGATATTCTAACAAGAGCGAAGTGCCAGCTGGAACCGAGCCAGTCATTGCCCAGTGGTTGATCAAGGGTGTTGTTCCAGACGAGGGCGAGAAGTCCATTGCTGTTAAGTTGAAATTGAGAAACGACCCATCTGGTTTCTACACCATTGAGTCCGCCCACACTGTGACCGAGCAGCTCGTTAAGGAATTGGTCGAGCCAGAGGTCAAGGAAGGTGAAGAAGCCGACGAGGAGGCTGAGCCACAATACAGAGAGGTTAAGAAGGTGGTCAAGAAGGCCGACTTGGAGATCGAGATCTCCTCTGCTGCCTTGGACGAGGACCTCAAGAACAAGTTGTTCGAGAAGGAGAACGCCATGGTCGTTGCAGACAAATTGGTTGCTGACACCGAGGACAGAAAGAACGCCTTGGAGGAGTACATCTACGAGTTGAGAGGTAAGTTGGACGACCAATACAAGAACTTCGCCTCGGATGCCGAGAAGGAGAAGTTGTCCGGTATGTTGATGAAGACCGAGGACTGGTTGTACGAGGATGGATACGACTCCACCAAGGGTAAGTACATTGCCAAGTATGAGGAATTGGCATCTCTTGGTAACTTGATCAAGGGTCGTTACCAAGCTGACCAGGAAGAGAAGAAGCAGGCCATCAGACAAAAGCAGGAGGCTGCGCAAATGGCAGCCATGGCCGAGAAGATGGCAGCAGCCAGAAAAGAGGGTGACAAGGAGGAGGCCCCTAAGCCTGAAGAGGAGATGGAGCTTGATTAGGGCACTAGTCAGCCTCAATACGGTATATAATCATAATATAGATGTGGAAAGACTTGGAGTCGACGGTAGTTTCTCTCTTCAGGCTCAGCTGCACCTGGAGGCTATGTGCAGTACGCGGAGCATGGCCGGAGGCTGAAGAAACATTAGCGCGAGAAAATTCTCCTCTAGTAAAAATATACGAACTGCACTGTGCTTTGAGGAAACTGAACATTACATCTGGACACATCTACATCCTTCGATCCAAACCCGGCCCTCCACTTTAATCGTTAGCATTGCCAAAAATTTTTTTACAACATCTCAGCACTCGAAATTCGCGTCCGTTCCTGTCATCAGTTGTTTCCTAGTTTGAAACGCACCACAAATATATTCTGCTATAGAACATCGAGGTCCCCCTTTCTGCAATAACCTCGGCCAAATGCCCCTTTCCCAAAAATCAAACTTGTCCATAGCTATCAAGAAGGCCGACGCAAACCAAGAAAGCCAGCCCCTCACCCACCACAACCGTAAATCCGAGAAGAATGCTCGTGCCAATAGCTCTACATCGGGCGATATCCAGTCCTTGAGTTTCCTTCCCTTAACGGGCCAGGCATCCACAGCCCGCTCGTCGCCGCTGGTGAAGTCTTTTAAACCCGAACTTATTCCCATCAAAACATCCTTCGAAGACCAGACCGAACCACACTTGTCTTCGCTTAAAGACCGTCTCACCGAGCTGTACACCCAGTCACACCCAGAGAACCTCCTCGATCACCTAGATACGCTAGACGACTTTGAGTCCAACCAGGAGTTCATGCCTTTTAAGAAACGAAATGTGGTCAATGACGATGATGAACTCGATGTGTTCCGCAGTAGCGACTGCCAGAGCATGGCCTCTTCGCACGGCACACACCTACTGAAATCCAAGGCGAGTGACACGTCACGAGCCACCAAATGTGATGAAGAAAACGAAGCTGGCGACGATGACGAAGATGATGACGAAGATGATGAACTTGCCGATATCAACCCTGATAACGAAGAAGACTTGAAAGACTATGTGCCGGGTGGGTACCATACATGCTACATTGGAGAAAACTACAAAGACAACAAGTATACGTTGGTGAGGAAGTTGGGATGGGGCCACTTTTCCACGGTGTGGTTGGCAAGAGATAACGACCAGCATTGCCATGTGGCCATGAAGATCGTCCGGAGTGCCAAGCATTACACCGATACTGCGGTGGACGAGATTAAACTTCTTGATAAAGTCACTTCTTCCGATATCCACCACCCTGGTCATCAGCATGTCATCCAACTCCTCGACACTTTCACGCACAAGGGCCCCAATGGTGTACATGTGTGTATGGTTTTCGAAGTATTGGGTGAAAATCTTTTGGGCTTGATCCGTCGCTACAAACATAGAGGAATCCCCATTGTTTTTGTTAAGCAAATCGCCAAACAGCTCTTGGCGTCGCTTGACTTCTTGCATCGAAAGTGTGGGGTCATCCACACCGATCTTAAGCCCGAAAACGTGCTTATTGAAATCGGCGACGTGGAGCAAATCGTCCGGATGGTCGAGGCTGAAGAGGAGAAAGTCAAGTTGGAGAGAAAGGCACTGCGCATCAAAACGAAGTCCGAGTTGAGTTCCTCAGGCCTGACCTCCAACATCAATGAGTCGCCTGCAAGTCCCCAACAAAAAACTCCATTGCAGAGAGTCAAGTCTATCTCCAGCGTCACACGGTCTGCTTCTTTCAACCGAAATGGTCGTGGTATCAGAAGACACTCCCTCATTACCGGCTCCCAGCCCTTACCTTCGCCATTACGTTCCTTCAGCAACAAATCATTTGCAAACCTACAAAGCATGTCGGCCACCACCAACAACACCCCCATCAAGCATGTTATGAGCCAAGGATCATTCCCCACATCCAGTGCAGGTGTGCAAGGCAAAGAAGGAGCAGAGCCATCTTTATCAAGTATGGCAGGCTTACACGGCAATAGTGGGGCCAAGTTCCAGCTCAAGCCCGCCATGAGTCAAACGTCATTTGTCAACAACTCAGAAAACGAGGACTCTGAAGGTTTAGAAAAAAGCTTGAACAATTCTCTTTCTTCCATGAATATTTCTCACCATGGTGTGGAGTCCGGCAATTACCAGGGAATGTCCATGGAAGACACTAGCCATTTCAACAACCCCGGCATCATCAATGAAGATGAGTTGATCTCGGTGAAGATCGCCGATTTGGGTAACGCATGCTGGTGCCATCACCACTTCACAGACGAAATCCAGACCCGTCAGTACCGATCGCCGGAAGTGCTCATGGGGTCGCACTGGGGTGCATCCGCAGACCTCTGGTCATTTGCATCTCTAATCTTCGAATTATTGACTGGAGACTATTTATTCGACCCCCGCAATGGCAAATCATATACCAAAGATGACGACCACATTGCACAAATCATAGAGTTGGTGGGGCCCTTCCCAAGGTGCATGTTGAAGGACTCGTTGTACGCACGCGACTTCTTCAACAACCAAGGCGAGCTCTTGCGCATCAGCAAACTAAAGCCCTGGGGATTGAAGGACGTGTTGATTGAAAAATACAAGTTCCCCGTCAACGATGCCGTGGAAATCGCAGACTTCTTATTGCCCATGTTGGCGTTGCAACCTGAATTGCGGGCCGACGCAGGAGGAATGATCAACCATCCATGGCTCAGCGATGCGCTCGGGCTTGAAAATGTTGTTTTGGAGCGGCCAGTGGGCGGCTCAGGGGAGGATATTCCTGGCTGGTCTAGAGAGGCTACAAGCTCAAACCACGGCCACAGGTACGGCGGCCAGACCAACTACAAAAACCGCTCCTTGCATTAACCTCGTCCCATAATGACATAGACGCCTTCGCATGATCTCGCATGACTTGATGAGCATCGCGCCTCTTGAGATCAAGGTGGTAATACATTCAGTGCAGGCCGAACAACATACGGCCACTGACCCTGATGCTCCATAGATTAAAGCTGACCTGGCTTGTATTCTATAATGTATATTTATCTTTGACAGCTGTAAAAAGCACAAGAAAATCAGAGGGCCTTGGACATGAAAGGACCATCCAATTCGTAGCCCAACTTGGCGTAGTAGTTGCGCACACCCACTCCGGAAATAACAGAGATCTTCTTGGTGCCATGTTCCTCCCGTGCTATTCTCTCGGCCTCCTCCATAAGCAAGGTTCCAAAGCCCTGGTGCTGGAACTTCCTGGGGTCTCTCGAGTGTAAGGGCACCACTGAGCCATACACATGTAGTTCTCTCACAATGGACGTTGGCTGCGACGTAAACTCCTTGCGGAAGGTGTACTTCTTGGAAGCCTTCCTTAGCCTCAATAAGCCAATGAGAATATCTTGCTTTGGGTCTTCGTACGATAAAAACGTCTCCCAGCCTCCATTTGCATAGTAGTCTCTTCTGATCAACTCCACCTGGTCAGGTGACACCTTGTGGTGGACTTCCTGGATTCCAACTTCTCTGGTACGCACGTCTCTGCATGTGGTTCCGAAATCCTTCATTCGGGCCAAGGCCAACTCCCTCAAATTTCCGTTCTCCACTCCGGAAGAAACTAAGGGCATGGGGATATCTCTTTGCACACGGTAAATACGAGTCCAAGGGGGCACGAGGGCCATGATACGGGCCACTAAATCAATCAAGGCGTTGGCATTGTATGACTTGTAAAGACCCTTCTTCCACAACTCGTAAAGACCCGTGCCTCGGATCACGAGGGTGGGGTAGATTTTGAGCCCGTCTGTTCTGAAGTCGGGGTTTTCAAAGTACTCAATGAACTGCTGGAGATCTCTCTCCATCCCCACGTTGGGCAAGTCCGGCATCATGTGACTCACCACCTTGTATCCGGCATCTTTGGCCACAGCAAAGGTCTCGCACACCGACTTGACCGTGTGGCCTCTATTGGTATCTCTAGCAACATCCTCGTAAACAGACTGCACTCCCACCTCCAAACGGGTACAGCCATACTTTAACATATCACTGAGATGTGTTTCTGTGCAGTAGTCGGGTCTGGTCTCGATGGTGATACCCACACACTTGGTCTGCGACTGCTGGGAGAACTTGATGGCTTCATCGATATCACGCCCATTGTATCCAGACAAGGCATTGTGCAATTGTGCGATGAAGTTCTCCCGGTATTCAATAGGCAACGACATGAACGTTCCTCCCATGACAATGTACTCCACCTTATCGATGGAGTGGCCCAACAGACGTAGTTGTTCCACACGGCCTCTGGCTTGCTCGTACGGGTCATACCGGGCCCGAATGGCCCGCATGGATGTAGGCTCGTACCCGGTGTACGACTGCGTGGAGTACTCAAAGTCTGAGTCGGGGCCTCCTGGACAGTACACACAGATGTTTCCGGTGTATGCAATGTGGGGACATCTATGGGGCTTGCACATAACAGCAACGACGGCAATCCCCGAGGCGGTTCTGACGGGTTTGGCCTTGAGCTTTGGAATAAGGTATTTTTTATGCTGGTCTGGGATCGACGAGATGATATCCGTGAGCCTTGGCTGGTGCTTTAGCTTGTACTTCTTAGCGTACCTGGTGATGAGGCCATTTAAGTTGATATCCTTGGAGTTTTTCAACGAGGCAACGAGCTCCAAGGAGATGTCTCCGCAACATTGGATGAACCGCTCTTTCTCAGGCGCAAGCTTCTTGTTGTTGACCGAAGGCATGTTTCTGGAGTAGGGGGAAGTGGAGCTGCTCATCACGCATTTTCCACTTCCTCTTGCGGGTGTACGGGTGTGCCCTGGCCAGTCAACATCGGGTGATTTCCAATTTCGCCTCCCACAACATCCACCAACTCTTGTTACAAACCCGGCTCTTTACGAACTAGAAATATCCCACCACCACCCAAAAATTTATTGCTTCGTTTAGTCCCGTGTGCTTTGAGGTACGGGTGTGGGCCCATGCTCGAAATTTTCGTGATTGCGAGGCCTACCCTCCGAGTCCAACAGTCATGATCCAAAGCCTAACTAGAGCTCAGCTCAAGCATGGACTTAGCTTGCCTTACGGAATAGGTATTTGTCAGTGTGCGCCTCGTTTCAGCCAGATCATGGCCACGAGTGCATACTCCACAGCCAAGCCAAAGAAGAGAAAGAGTAAGACCCCAGACATCTCCATGGTGCCCGTCAAGGCCATTGGAGTGTTGGCGGATTTCTACTGTCCGCCCCGTATTCTTTCATCACCTATAACATCGTGGCACAAATTGATCATACGCAAAATCGGTGCTTTTGGTATCAACACCTTTTCGGTGTCCAAGTTCAAGACCGACACCAAGCTAAAACTCAAGTTCAACGACTGGAAGGAGCTTGCCGTCGAGAAGTATGTGCGTACCAACAAGATCTTTGCTGCAGCATGCAGTCTTCCTAGAAATCAAAGGCAATCCTACTTGCAGACGCAATTGGATGGTATTGCTGGTGTGGAGGTGGTTGATTCGTTGACTGCCAGAGCCAAAACCTTCCCTGTGGGCCTGAAGTTGGAATGGAACTTGAAGAAGGTCGAAGCAAACCCAAAGTTGGTGAGTTTCACTCCAATCCCAGATGCCAATGACGTGACTGCCATGCTTCAGTTCGTCATTCAGATCCGTACTAGACAAGAGATGGTTATCATCGGAGGTGCACCCGAGCCCAAAAGGTCTGAGAGACTGGTCACGGACTACATTGTTTTGACCATGAACCCATACACAGACGAGATGGCGTTTGTAGGCACGTTGTTCGAGTCCGACCATATCAGAGGGGTCAAGCCCGAGTTGGACATGGAAAACAGAAGTGCCTTGGAACGCTTTCAGAAACTCTGTGCAGACATATATAGAGCAGCACCTGTTGCCAAAATGTAAATAGAATAAACTCTACATACGTTGTGAATAAATCATGACTACATGGTTAGTTGAGTCACAAATAAAATTCAAACTTGTGTATAAATAATCTTAAACGTATAGCTTCCCCACATCCTATGCTAATTTTTAACACCAATCTAAGGACTTTTCAACACATTTGGGTGTTTAACAAAACCATAACCAGGCCGTCAGTTCAACTCTCGATAACAAAAATATGATATAAACGAAGAACCTCTTAGTCAATGAGATCTCTCAGTCAATGAGAAAAACATCGTCGAAGCCCCGGGTTATTAGCTCGATTGGCCCCTGTGGTTTCTCCTCCTGGCAACTCACGTTTGGTCTCACCAATAAAGTTCCAGACTGCGACCTAGATTCACGTCTCTGCTGTTCCTGTGGAGTCAAGATCAAGTTTCCAATGGATGCAGGCACGTAGTCCTCAAAATTGGCATCGTCGTCTCCAAAAAACGCATCGCTGTCCTCGTCCACCAGGGTCGATTCCTCAGCTGAAAGCCTCGTATAGTTGTATAAGGGAGACGAAGCCAGGCCTCCAAGGCTGTGCTTCAGAAACGAGCGCAGCCCAAAAGACTGCGCATTTGACTGCAACATGGAGCTCGTACCCGAATCTTGAAAGATGGGTGACTCCTCCAACCATAGAGACGTTTGGTTGGTTGTAGAATTGAATGTGTTTCTTCTAGGGTTGTGAGCCAAGCTCTGTGGCAGACATAAAATGTTTGACGAGTAATACGACAGCCAAGCGTTCAAGTCTGAGTAGAGTACCTGCAGCGATAACACCTCTCCCTGCGCATGGGGAAAGTCGGCATTCTCGAAAGACTCACCAGCGTCCTGGCCTCTCAAATATTCATTTGCAAAGAAATCCTCATAATCAACCGATTTCTTCCTTGACTCGTGACCAGCACTTTGAGAAGAAGGGGGCTGTTGATGGCTTGCAGATGGGACCGGATTCGGCTCTCCACTATACTTTGTCTGGTTAGGTGGAGGGTTATTGTGGGAACCCGAACGCTCGTGGCGGCCGTTGCTGCGACGGGAATGCAGCTGGGTCTTAGCGTTGATGTGCGTGCCATCCGGGAGAATGTGAGCGAGCGCACACTTGGAGCCGAATTTGCAGTTGCCCTTTTGAAAATACTTACAGGGGACTTTCTCCGGGGCGGTGCCGTCTAAGTCGTGGCTAAAGGGACAAGATTTGCCTGCTTGACATATTCCTTGTCTGAAGAATTTGCAAGGGACATGACTGAGGCTTTTGTTGGAATTGGACAGCGAGGTCGAGCCATTGGACGTCGACGTAGTGTCAGGAGGACCAGTGTTTGGGGGCAACTCTTTCAGAACAGAAGCAAGGTCAAACAAAGGGATTGATTTCCTTGGGGTTGAATGGGCCAGTTTGGTGGAAGTGTTGGACTCCCTTCTCCTTGATCCTTTGGGCAGAGTCATTGTTATCTCAACAAGGGGAGGGGTATATTACGGCCGAAGGAATTGATAGCCAAATCTCACCAGCAAGAATAATGGCAAAATAGTTTCCAAAGGAAAAACAGTGGCTAAAAAATCAAGAAAATTAAAAAAATCAAAAACAGTGGAAAAGGGCAAAATTCGTGGAACAAGAACAAGAAGTCTTAGTTCCGGAAAGGCACGCCGATACGGCTCAGATCTAAATTTAGCAAGGGACGTTGGAAATGAGAAAACTTCAAGACGCGTTCAAGGGTATTTCCGACCCTAGCGAATTTTAAAAGCAGAAAGTAAAAAGTAAAATATGATTTGGTCTTTAGAAAGTCAATCTGTGGTGGTTTGGGGTACGCCGGAAGTGTATTAGGGATCCTCACTTTACTGTGGAGTGGGCTCCTGCAAATAGATATGCAATCCGATAAGAGTTACCGTCTATGCAGAATACGCACGATCTCTCTACCCTTGCGGTATGCGTGGAAAGTACACACTCGATAAGGAATGGAGACGGTAATTCCATGGAATGACGACTTAGAAAAACAAAGTCCGTGTTTCTGGAAAAAGGGCGTGATTCTAGTTCCTGCCACTTTTCTAATTTTGCCCTTATTCGGGTTCCAGGGACGTTGCCTGGGTAAGTGGACAAGGTCCGGGGAAACCCCTCATTAGGAGAATACGAATTTCCTTTTTCTCTTGACTTCGGTGGTGTTCGGTAAAATAAGCGTAAATACGATTTGCGAAAGCTCGAGCTTCGGCCAGTTCTGGAAGAAGAACCAATCGGGCGTATTTCGCATTCGAAACCATTTCACTTTTGGTGTCCACCAATACGTAGATAAGCAGTGCCTAGTCAGAAACACATACAGTATATCATAGAGTATTACAGTGTAATAGCTAATTCACTGAACTTTCCTATACATAAATTACCATACAGTATCCGTCATGTACCATACAGGAATCTCCAGGATTACAGTGGCTCCTGTAATATGAGCAGATTGTCGTAGAGCTTATTCTACCGGTATGGAGTGCAGGGCTGCATTGCGCGCATGGGACCGATTGTGCGCGGGCTTCTTATCTCGACTTCGCAATCGGCCTCTGTCCTCTGAACTACTCTTTAATGCAAACAAAGGAACCATTCTTTGACCATGACG
Organism: Metschnikowia sp. 00-154.1; assembly: GCA_002370645.1. NCBI lineage: Eukaryota > Fungi > Ascomycota > Pichiomycetes > Serinales > Metschnikowiaceae > Metschnikowia > Metschnikowia sp. 00-154.1. The sequence continues at coordinate 81,485 of NKZI01001809.1, read as the reverse complement.
TAAGCTACAAAAAATTGCTATTGCCTGTTGCTGATGACCTCAAGATCCCTCCCTCCACCGACCATTGCAGGCCGGTGAAATTGGAGATCCCTGCTCTCAAGGGGTCTCTGAGGAGAGGCTCTATGGAACCCTACTTCTCCCAAAGACGTTACTCCCAACAACTGTCTTCCCGGCTGTCGTACGCCAAGCTCTCGGATGTTTTTGACTATAACTATTTGGATTGTGGCCAGGGGGTGGCGAACGAACATGCTATTGCTTCCGATAGTGACACGGACTACGACGATTATGTGGAGGAACAAACGTTGAAGCCTCGCGTGTTCAACAAAGTCCCCGAAACAGCTTGGGTGGAATCAGAGCTGGAATCAGATTTAGAGGACTATAAGGTCCACCTCTTGACATTTAAGGTGAACTCTACTGCTCAGTATACTCGGCCACCCACTAACCACCAAAGCAGCTCCACAGACCACTTTGACTTCCGTCCAAGTTGTGGCCAGATGGCATTTTTGCCCACACTGCAACACCCTGACTTCGCAGCAGTTAAGATGCCGAGGTTGAGGTCTGCTCTGATGTTTGAGCATCCAGAGATAGAGTTGGAGCGGTTTTTACAAGCCTGTGATTATCCGATAGCTAGACGTAAAGAGTATGGGCCACAGAGACAGATCAAGACTGCTCCGTTCAAGAAGAGAGTTGCTAGCGACTGCTACAAGCTGAGCCAAACCAGACCCTCCGTGAGCGATATCTATGAAGAAAACCACACTCATGTTAGTTTTATTTAAGCAAATACAAACGTCTGTATTTTTACCCCAGTCTATTTGAAGACCCTGAACACAACATCGTAAGTGATCAAACAGATGCAAGGAATAAGGACATTATCGTTCATGGTGGAGGCTCCTTCCACTGCTCCTCCGATCAAGGCAACAATAAGCACATTTTCCCAGTTGCGGACCTTGGCTGCCTCGGGTAAAAGATATTCATCAACAAGAAGAAATGCAACAAACGTACTGATAATAAAAGCAAAGGTTCCCTCGAAAGTTCTCGAGCCACCCGACCATTTGCGCTTTCCAAACTTACGCCCGATTATAGACGCAAACGAGTCACCGACTCCTAAAGTCACCAACCCAATGTAGGATCTCAAGGAGACCACATCATCCACCAAAACACCCACTGCTATTGGCAAAGACACACCGATGAGCAAAAAAATGTAGGACAAGTTCAAAGGACCTCTAGAGTCTTTAAAGTCCTGGAACCGTTTGAGTTGGTCATCAAGAATGCCACCAAAAAACGTCAAACGAGTACCACGAAGAAATTCAACGGCAATGAACACAAAAATGGAGCCAGTGACTGCAATAGCCGTGAATGTAGGCTCTTGGATGAGAGGGTAAGCCAAACAGCCGGCAATGAGGAAGTGCCAAACTTTTCTTCTGATGTTAAGACTAATCCAGTTCTTGTGGCTAGCAAAAAACACCACAGGAATAGCAACAGCAAGTACAGACACCCAAGTCGTAACAATTTGGTAGCGGCGTTCACTCTTGATTATGTATTCATAGAGCCATTGCACAGCATTTGCATGTCCCACTTTCATCAGGAAAAGGTAGTTGGTGAGGCAGTAGAAAACCCCTCCAAACGACGACATTACCATAACGGACACCAAGGAGCGGAGAGCACCGGCATCCAAGCTCGTATAAAGATAATAAATCGGGAACGAAACTCCAAGGGCTCCCACAAGAGCAATCGCCAAGATGTGCACTATGATAAGTGGCATGGAGCTATCGGAAACAGGCAAGTTGAAGTTGATGAGTAAATTTACCATCAAAACAGCAACGAGGTGGATCTCAGTAGGGTCCAAAGAGGTGAAAGTAGAAGCCTTACCTTCATTATCGGTGATAGTCCTTGTGTTCCATTGGTTGAGCGTATAGTCCACCACATAGTAGAGCCAGATGACCTGGGCAAAACGCACCAATTCGATAGTATCGCCCTCATTGAACATGTAGTAGTAGACAAACGCCGAGAGGGTCTTGGCCATGGGGTTCAACGAGCCAATGGCAAAGTTGGTGAGCGACAAGTTGGCCTGGAAAAATGGGTGTGTGTAGTCAGAGTACAACAAAAAGAAGGCAAACGGAATGAAGAACGCATACATGATGTTGAAGTGGGGCAACTTGGGGTACACCGATACATCAGGAGCAGCGTTGTACTTCTTCACCTGGCCTCGGTGGCTCAAGTACATGGCAATAAGGGCACCCATGATGTTGAAGCCCACCGCGTACATGACATCCGTGGCACCCACGGCACTCAAATGGAGGTAGAACATCTGGCAAATGTACAAGCAGCACATGACCTCAAAGCCCTTACGGACGGTCAAGTGGGCGTTCAAAAAATCCTGGAACTCGTAGATCAAGTTGAAAGGAAATTTGACGTCCACAGGCTCTTCCGGCTCTTTAGGCTCTGCATTTTCAGCCGGTGGCTTTTCCTGGTCAAGGGGAACATTGTCCGAGTTGTCGAGCTCGACAGATGAGTCTAGATTAGCAAAGATAGCAGCACTGGACCTGGAGGCTGCGGACCTCGTCACAGGAACGTTTTTCTTTTTAGCCATGATGTTGAACGGCTAAATATTTTCGGGCGCAAATTTGGTTATCAGTGGGTGAGACTGTACATGCCGGAGTGTTCACGCTAACTGCCAGCAAACAGACGAGGACACACACCAAGATTTCAAGCTGGATAATTTATGAGATAATACCAAACTCAAGGTAAAAGTGTCTCTTTTATTTTCAATGAGAAATGATTTAAGATTTATTTTTTGGGTGTACATAATTTAATTACTGCGTAGTTGAGTTCAGGCTTTATGACTGCGCAGTATCAGTACAGCAGAATGAATTGACTATGAGAGTGTATATAAGGTCTTAAGTGTATGTATAGAGAAGGTGAAATTAGTTAACGGAATAATTAGTATTTAAAGGGTACTCAATTTTAATAAAGGAAGAGCATGGTATTTAAGCTTTAGTCAATGGACTGGTAGTTGTACATTGTTTTTCGCCGTAATTGCGAATACGTAGACTACTGAGAATACTGATATCTACTCAATAATGAGACACAAATGTTCAATTAAAAAAACAGATTGTGATTTATATCAAAAGAATACAGAGAATGATATAGATTGGTATAGAACGGCATGGGGAAGGATGTAGAGAACTAGAGAAAATGATATGGAAATAGAGGGTGCCGGAGGAGTTATGAGGATTTATCCCTTAGGATCAGGACGTATACGGTGCTAAACTCGACTTCAGAATACTACAAGTCGTATATAAATGAAACGTTTGGGCAAATTTTAAGTTATAACTGAAACGACTATACATGGTTCAGGGCACGACTAATGACTTATTGGTGTGTATAGTACCAGATATTTCCAGGAGACATCAACAAACGATCCACTATTGATTGAGTACTAAGAATTTTATGCTACCCTAAATTTTGAGTACTAGGTAAATTATATTTCCCTAAGTACGAAAAATACTATGCCAGGGAAGTGAACCCTCAGTGTGACGTTCTAAAGGTAAGTAACCAATCAGATGAGGAGTGAAGTATTCTGTGACGTATTTGGAAGTTCCCCCTATGTAGAATCTCACTTTACTAGTTATTTTAAATAATTCTATTATCAACTAGCTTGAGAACTGGGTCGATATCTATCCACTGTCTCATCCCTATACCTTCTCATCCCTATACTGATAATCACTTACTACTGATAATCACTTATAACAACCAATTGATGTGAAAAGCCTTTAGATGCTCATATTGCTATAGTGGATTCAGGAGATAATTACTTGAATGAACCTCTGGTGATATAGCGGTGTATGGTTGAGTGGATGCCACAGGTTTGGGTGCAAACCTCGGAAAGACGGGCGACACACCCGTACACCCGGCTACCCCAGGACAAAAAGGCCCAACGCAAAGCATCCTTTTTTGGTCTAAAACTCGTAGCAGTAAGTTTGCTGATATCCTGGAATTCCGGAAATCAAAAGTCTCAATTTTCCGGCAAAAATATTCGGTAGGTTTATTTTTGTAAGTCATGAGCTGGCCAATTCAGGCTGCGCTCTCATGTTACGGGGGTCATCCATAGACTACTACCATATACTACTTTTTTGGCTGGTAAAAATTCAGCAGACTGTATAGCACTTTTTATAAGGAAGGTATTTTTTCTTCCTTATAAAAAGACGGTAATCAAATAAGTCATAAATCTGGAATTCCACTTCTGACAGTCACCAAGCAGTGAGCATGACCAGTGCTGGAGACATACCTGACTTCGTACCTAGTATAGTCTAGTATAGTAATACCAGTACCATATAGATCTAGTATGGAGTCTATAATCTGGTATGGGGTGAGTACTGGCATTCTAGATACGCCTAAACACTGGGTAGTACTGATTATTCTGGCCACGAGGTATGCCGCATGAGAAATGCCATGGAGTGAAAGGTTCCAGAACCAAATACATTTTCGGTAACGGGTTTTCTGCAACAGGTTTTCAGTTTCGAGTGGTAATTTCCAGTGATAGATTGCTGCAGTGACAGATTTCAAATTCAGTAACATTTCCATATTCTGATATTCTAGACCTGCCGCATGTGCTTATCTATGATGTACCATTAATCCTACAATCAATATGTGACACATTCGAAACGTACAGACAAAACGGATACAAACGCTTAAAGGGACATAAATAAAAAGACATAAACAATTAAGCGACATACTCGAAACGTGCGGCAAAATTGAAACATCCAGCGAGATAAACAACACTGAGGCAAATAACAGAGACAAGCAATACTGAGCCACTTGAAACATGATTGGGGGTCCTGATTGGGGGTCCTGGATCGCCTCATTCAAAATTAATACTAGTGAAAGAAAAAAACCCAGAATCCACTTGGTTTGTCTAAAATTGTCTGTCTTAAATTACTTGAATGATATACTTGTGGACTTCGAAGGCCGAGAACCTGTTTCAGTTGTGGAACGTTTGAGGGGCGAGGTTCGGCCTAGTTGCAGCATGGACCTGGTGCATGCGCGGAGGTGGACTTCCACAGGCTTACGTGAGCTGCGCGGATGTCAATCTCCACAACTCACTTACTTCCACTAGACTGTAGAGTGGAGATACACTTGCGCAATCTTGCAGTCACAAGCATGCTGGACTATATAAGACATCAATCCGCTCCCTTGTAATTTTTTATTGTCTACAACAAAAACTACTTAAAACTCAAAAACAGCTAAACAACTCTATTTACTCAATACAATGGTTAAAGTCTTACTTGCACTCTCTAGCTACTACGGCTCTTTCTACGATGACGGAGCCAAAACTGGAGTCTTTTTCGATGAGGTCTACCACCCATGGAAGGCCCTTGTTGATGCTGGTACAGACGTGACCTTGGTTTCTGAGACCGGTACTTTTGGCTGGGACGAACACTCGTTGGTGGGTGATTTCGCAGATGCTCTGGTGATTGTCAATGATGAGAGCCACCCATTCATCAAGGCCACCAAGGAGATCAGGAAGGCTTCGGATGTGGACGCTTCTGAATACGATATTTTCTTTGCTGCTGGTGGACATGGCGCCATTTTTGATTTTCCCGAAGCAAAGGACTTGCACAAGCACATCTTGGCTATTGCCAAGAAAGATGGTGTAGTTGCAGCCGTTTGCCATGGCCCAGCTATCTTCGAAAACATCAAGACCGAAGACGGGGAGTACTTTATCAAGGGTAAGAACTTAACTGGATTCACGGATGAAGGTGAGAAGTTGTTGAAGGTAGACCATATCATGAAGGCCAAGAACTTGAAGACCCCCAAGGAGGGTTCCATCCACGCTGGTGCCAACTACATTGAGCCAGCTGACCCATGGGCTTCTTTCACGGTTACTGATGGAAAGTTGGTTACTGGAGTCAACCCAGCCTCTGCTACTGAAACTGCAGAAAAGGCCTTAGCTGCTTACAACTAATCTGCTATTTAAATTACTTCTAGGTTGATCTTACTAATTGTCAAAAAATAATCTTGTATCCTTTGAATATAATTTTCAACCTAATATTGACTACTATTTGAATCTTTTAATATGAATAATATTTACTGAATGCTTGATTCGTATTACTCCTCTATTACGGCCTTCTTCTTCTTCTTCTTCTTCTTCTTGTCGCTTTTGACAATGGGCTTTTCTCCAGTCCCCTCATTCTGAGCATCAGGTTGAGTCTGAACATCAGGCTGCGACGGCTCCGCCTGGGAACTCTCGCTCTTCTTTGATTTCTTCTTTGACTTCTTTTTTGTTCTGTCCGCCAACTTCGTTCTCAACTGCTCAAGATCCACCTGGTATTCTTGGTCATCACGCATGGTTTCTCCAGGCGACCCAAGCGAATTCAAGCCGGGGTGATCCAAATCCAATGAATTGATGATGAACTTATTCTTGGCTTTTTTGGCCGGCTTCACCGAGAGTTTAGGCAGGCTTAAAACCTCGTCGTGCCCAAGAGTTTCTTCCAGAAGCACCACAACCTTTTCCTTTTTGATCTTCTTGCTCTTCTTTGGCTTAATCATGGACTCTTGGGAGAGAGATGCCGTTTCACTGGCTGCTTCGGCTATCGAGGTAATACCTTCGCTTTCAAGACCTGTAATTGTAGGCTTGACTTTGGCCAGCTTTTTCTTGGTGACTCCGGTGATGTAGTAAGGATCATCCTTGAGACGAGATATCCTGTCGCTGGCTGAAGCCTTGTGGTCAGGGATTTGGACGGGCTCCTCATATTCATCTCCAGAAAGCTCCTCTTCACTTGGTGGATGACTGTCTTCAAGACAGAAAGCAGGCGGAGTGTTGATGGGTGTCTCCAAATCCAAGGTTTCTGGAAGGGGAATCCTGCTTTGAACAGTGGCAGAGACTGGTTTCAATTTGTAGCTTCTGAAGAAGGACATGAGCAATTTGTTCAAGAGTTGAGGAAGCTCTCTTTCACGCTCAATATCAACATCAATGTTATCGTCATTCAGATGAGACTTTGAGTACTCTGGTCCACCGTTGGACTGGAGATTCAAGCTTTTTCTTTCCTCAATTTTACTATCCTCTTCAATTGCCTCTTTATTCTTCGATCCTGCAACTTCATCGAGGGTCTTTGTAATGTTATCACTAACTTCCTCTTCCTCTTCTTCACTTTCTTCCTCACTCTCTTCACTCTCACCACTTTCATCCTCATTTTCAGTAGAGCTTCCATTTTCATCGGATAACGTATCGCCCGACTTTTTTGACAAATTCTTATAGTACTCGAGTTCCTCTGCCTCTAGAGCCTGTACCCTGGTCTGATTCGTAAGATTCATGGCATCGAGACAAAGCTTGAGGTATTCCAACCAAACAAGACTCCTCTCCTGGACTCCATATTGATCGTGGTTTTCCCAATGCTCAAGAAGAGCAATGAGCTTTTTGAGAAAATAGGCTATTTCCGCATACTTCTCGGGACTCAACTTGGCGGACTTTCCATACACTTGCTCATAGTCACTGACTATACTGCTGAATAACTTGATCACAGCCTCAATCAATACACATAACGTATCAGGAGCATCAAGTTCAATGATTGCTTTGGAAATAGGAAATATTGTGCCCTCCAGTAGCCTTTCATCAACATACACATTGACCAAGGAATTAAATATAGTGACTTTCTGACTCAACGACGTGATCTGGTCGATCTCATCGTCATCATCATCGTTCCCCCCACTGTGCCCAAAATTCTCCAGGAACTCGCCCATTATCCAGTAAAGACTTGCCATGAGCCTTGGCGAGGACTTAGTCAACTTGGGGTTTTTGACGTAGTCAAGAACTATTGTGGCCAACAAGAAAGGACGGATGGAAGGCACTTTCAAGGCCAACAGCTGGAACTCAGAGCCCACCATTTCAGCGATTTGGTTTGTTGTTGACTCGCTTAGTTGCGTGGTGCCACTATTCTCCAACGAAGTGTCAACCAAAAGAGTCAAATTCACAAGTTCTTTCAAAGCAATCACGTACCATTTGAAATTGGGAATGTGGGCATAGTTATCCGAGGAAGTGATTTGGAGAATCTTGCTTGTGATTTCCAACTTGTAGCCATCCGGGTTATCAGTGGCAGAGTTTTCTGGAAGAAGCTGTAAAAGCAAAGTCTTTACGAGATCCGCAAGGTTATCTTCGGTGACCAAGTAGTGGCAGATTTCAAGGGCCTTCCTCTTGATCACGATCTCTCTATCGGTTAAGCATTGGGTGATGACATCGGCGACTCGGCCAATCTTGTGAATGAATTGGGGGTAGATTTTAAGGATTTTGATCAAGGCCAAGAGGCCAACAAACCAAAGGTTGGGGTCGTACCGCTGAGCATAGAACATCAAAATGTGGTCAATGCACACTTTAGCCACCTCTTTATCCTTGGACGAGTCCGGCGAAAGCATGCCACCATCAACAATGCAATTGATACACTCGTACTTAATGGAAGTGGCCTCGCTCTTGGACATTAGGCTAAGGATGGAAGGCATGATGCGCTTTTTCATTCTCTGTTCGATCTTCAGCAAGCTCTGGAAGAGCTTAAGGATACGTATGATGAGCCAATTGTTGGTTGTTTCCTCGAGAATGGTAAAGAATTTCGGTAAGTAGTTGAGGAACAAGTGGGGGTTTTTCTTGGAGATCTCACACACCACCGTGATGGTAGCACTGACGACAGACACATCCGAGTCGTCGAGCTTATCCATCACACGAGGCAACGAGGACTTCAAGCTCTCTGGATACTGCACAAATACCTTGAAGAGGGCCAATACAGCCTTCTTGCGGATATAAGGCTTGGAGTGGGAGAGTTTCATGAGGATATCATCAACAATATCCTTGGCGAGATTGGGAGTGACAATGGTGGCTATTCCGCTCAAGGCCAAGCCCACCTCAATGTGGTTATGCGAATTGAGGTCCTTCTTGAACTGGTTAGTGGCCAAGATCAATAACTCCTGTTCATTCTTGAATGACTGCGTGGCCGCGAGGTAGCCAATCCGCTTCTGCTGGAACTTGGACGACGACATGACCTCCAAGATATTGAAATTGGACCAGCTCATGTCGAAACCATACATCTCCAAGTACGCAAGCTTCAAGGCGGCCGTGGCCTTGACCTCGATATCCGTGGACATCAATTCGTTCTTGCACTCCAGGATGGCATCGTTGAGGAAGGCCAGTAGGCTCTCTGGGGAATTCTTGGAGTGGGCCCGGATGCCCTTGATGAGATCCGTCAACGACTTCTCAAACGTGATGCCGAACGGCTTCAACCGGGCCAACACCTCCGAGCTCTGGAGTTGGAACGTTGACATTGGACGGGCTGAGAGTGGATAGAGAGTATGCGGCGTGAGCACCTGACTACTTGAAAAACACTTGGGGCTCCACGCGCACGCGCACGCGCACTAGCCATGGTACATGAGGTGCACGCCAGGTGCATTTCTACGGACATGCACTTTACTTCTCTGCGTGCTCTGGAGCTGGACTCCACTGCAAATGTTCATAAGGTTTTAGAAACTCTGGAAATTGACGGAGTCAATGGGGTCAATATAGTCAATGGAGTTCATGGTGCTGATGAACCGGCAAAAAGAAACGGTATTGTCAGTGAAGGCAATATAGAATCTCATGGCGATGAAGATGGTGATGGTGATGGTGATGCACACGAAGATATAGATACACAATCACATGAAGTTGAAGAGGCGAATCAATTGGATCTTGAGGGAAAAAGTGAGATAGCAGAATCTGAATCTGTTTTATCTGGTTCTGAATTACCTGCTTCTGGATTACCTGCTTCTTCACCTCTGGCACATGGGCACAGGTGCAATTCTTCAGATGAATTTATATCTAGCGACGAGGACTTTCTAGACCAACCTTCGGATGAACAACGATATTCGCCTTTCATCAAGTCCAGCGTGGCCGAACACACTGCGTACTTTGAAAAGTCGCTCAACGAGACTTTGGACTCGCTCAAATTGGACGATTCCTTGGTACTACAAGCACAATTGAGCGGGCAGTTGAACAAGAAGAGTACCGAGCTACACGAAAAGAAACTACAAATAGCAAGCAAAATCTTTTCCCTTAAAGCCTTATACAAGCATCACATAGCCGAAAACCGCATAGGCAAGCTCGAGAGTGACATCAAAAGCATAAACACTCGAGTGGGCTTCTTAATGTCTGGAGTTTCTAGAACCACTGTGTTCGGAAAGTCGAAGAGGTTAGGTGTTGCTGAAAAATACCCGGTGGAGTTCAACCAAGCAAGAGATAAGGTTTCGGAGCGAGTCTCTGAACCTTGACGCTTGACTACCTATACCCTTGCACAGATGATACCGAATCCTCTGAACCAGTCTTTGTGGTGGGTTACGAAACCGACAATGGTCCAAATACTGGAAGTTGGTTCTAGGATAGTCAAATGACCCCCTTTCAAGTTTCCACACATTGACGACTGGCGGCCTGTCTCCGTCTCGAACTGTATGGCATCGATATATGTACCACTTCTCATCCAGACCTTGGTGAGCTTTTCTCCATTCAAGTGGAAATCAGTATGGGTTCTAAGTGTAGAGCCCATCATGAATGACTCAAGCCCTTGACCTTCTTCAACGGGCCGCGTAAAAATCTGGATTCCGGTCACAGCGTGGTTGTGGAAAACCCGAAAGAAATTAACACGACTCATGTCGAAACCAATGTAGTGATATTTACCAATATTGCTTTCTTTACCGTCACGGCCTAGGTATTCACTCTTGTAGCCTTCGATCGTACCACGGCCCATGTTAAAATCACTCCTGATGATCTCATCAGGTGGTGGATAGCACAATTTCCTATAATCTTTAATATACTGCTCTCCCGCAGCAGTAAAAAGCCTCACCCCGAAAGTAGTGATCGTTGATTTCCACTTAGATTTGAGAAGTTCAAGACTATTCTCGAAATCTAAGCGAACATTGTGACCAAGACCCTGCCCCCCGTAGCATTTGGGATAATATACGATATGGTGGCGAGGTAAGTTTCCATCATCAAACTCGATCATGTATATACCCAAGTAGGACTTTAATAACGCCAGTCCTGGCTTAGTGACGGAATAAGTCGGGATTTCTCCGGCCTCATTGTATTCCATCTGACTTCTATCCAACTTCTTGAAGTCGGGATCCCACGCATCTTGTGCTTGCGAGAACGAACCATGGTAGAGGAAGCGGACGAGGTCGCTTTCCTGCAAGCGACATTCTTTTGGAAATTTGCCATCGGTGCCGATCAAAATTGAGCTAGAATTGTTGTCCAAAGGTTCCCGAGTCATAAACAGTCTGTTCAAATATATAAAACCACGAAGCATCAATCCTTCGAGCTGGTGAGCAGTACCGAAAAGGTGACCGATCTCATGCAAAAACGCACCCATGCAAACGTTCAAGCATCGCCATGCAGTGCCACATTCATTATTGTCATTGGCAACTTCAGTCGTGGTGAGTTTGGTGTTATCAACAAGGCAGCCATTAACATGACCAAATGTCAATGGAAAAGAATGGAGTCCATGCGAGCCGAAGATGGCCATCCTGACTTGTTGATTTCCTCCTCCCAAGGCTGCGTGTGCAGTGATGTAGCTCTGGTCCCAATGTGAGTCCATGATCATCACTGCGCACTGAATAGGGGACTTGTTCTTCTGGTACGGAATATAAAACTCATGTTTCTGAATCAAGTCGCTACAATGCCTGAACAAAAAGCGGGGATCCTTTGCCCCAGGAAATTGCTGCGCATAATCAAGATTTCTGAGCTCCAGCATGGTTTTCTCCGATCTCAACACGTGCACCTTCACCTCTGAATGGATTTCGCCCTTAAGGAAGTCGCCGAAGATAGTCTTTTCTCTGGTCTCTTCTTCAACAAATTGGAAGGTCCGGTTGCCCAATTTACGAGCGTTGAATTCGTCATGAGTATAAGCCTGCATCATGCGGGCGGCCACCTTCAATCTCTTAACGGCCGTGTCCAAATTTGCAACCTCTCCGCGATTTAGTTTGTATTGGGGCATGTCGTAAACACCATCGGAGTCCTTTCCCAAGAGAACACAAAGATGCAAGGGCTTATTTTCCTTACAACTGTTATGAGCCACAGTAAAGAGGCCGGTGTCCTCAACATTGCCCAACATTCGGACTTCTCCATCAAGTTCGATTCGACCGTTATCGTAGACCTCGACATCAAATTCATTCATTTTGAATAAGTCCAAATGGAGAAGAGCCTTGTAGCAGCCATTGTTAATTTCGAAATACTGCGACGGGAACAAGCTCTTCTGTTTGTGGGAGAAGTGGATGATACCCTTTGAGACCTTGTCTGTTTTGCCCGAGACAATAATGGTTGGCGACGAGACAAACTCGTTAAAATACTTGAATTCAATCATTTTGGTAGTTGCTTGTTATAAATCACTGATGTGTTTGATATGGATGATAAATTCAGGGAATGGGCTCCTCTTTTATAGGTAAGTACCATCACCCAACCAAGTCGAATGGTTGTTTCATTTCCCAATGCAAGGCCTGCGCATCACACACGAGGATCATTAGACTTCTTTTTGAGTAAGCCCGCTCGCTCTTGGCATTGTTACCTGCGACTGCAACCCCGCGCCCCAAGAAAAACAACAATCATCTCATGCCACAACCCATACCATGGCCCCTTCCAACAATGCTAGCGCCGGCAATGGTTCTGCCACTCGAGATGCTCGCAGTGTGTTTGTAAATAAACAACAATTAAATGGTTCTGCCATTAATCTTGACCACCACAAAAGGGCTTCGGAGGAGCGTGCGTCATTCCAGGCTAGTCAAGTCTTGCTGAGAATCTTTACCCTGGAATCGGAGGATTCTCGAGACGGCACTAGTGGGTCAAAGAGTAACGGCGAGTCTTCGCGCACCTTTAATCTGGGTAGCTCGCTCATGAGCATCAGGCGAGAGTCGCCTAAAGATACTGGAGAGCAGGGTTCGGATTTCAGTGGGTTTTCGGATGATGGTGGTGAAACCTTGTTTATACCCGTTTCGGGCTCTGAAAGTCAGCATGAGCAAGAGAGTTATGCAGACCCGAAGAGGGGTTATGCACCCGAGACTCAAATTTCTACCGAGACTCGAGGTTCTAGTCAAGGTTTTAGTCAAAGTTCTAGTGTTGAGAGTCAAAGTGCTGAGAGTCAGAATGTTGAGGGTCAGGGTCTTATCGAGGTTAAAGATTCTGATAATGAGAGACGGGGCTCTGATAGCCTAAGATTTAAGAATTTAGCAACTCAAGCAATTGATTTGGAGCCTGAAAGTTTGGAAAAAATCACAAGTGTGGATTCGGAAAGTGAAGAGATCGAGATCGTGCAGGTGGTGGACGTGCCCAAGGAGAAAAGGTTTTTGAGAAAAAGAGCCAAAATGGACCCAGAGAACCCAAAAGAAAAACGATTAAAGATAATCCCTTCGGACGACTCCTTTCTGCAGAGCAGCCCTGTCAACAAGGAGTTTTCCCACTCCGGATCCGACCACCAATCTTCTAATTCTGATAGCTCGGTGCTGCTGTACCTGGACTCGGACAGTTTTGTTGTTGATTCTCGTTACTCGCGCTCTCGTGGTTCGGAGAAGCAAACCATATCTTCAACCCACATTGATGTTAACGAGTCTGAAGATTCCGACGTTCTGCATTTTGCTACAGGCAATGATTCAGAAGTGGTGGTTATCGACAGCGAAGAAGAAAGTGAAGGGTATGAGGTGCACGTGGACCGGACTGGCCCCCGTTCGGCCGTACATCTTCTCAAAAACCTCAGTGGCAGAGTCTCAAATGAACAGACTGCTGGTTTAAACTCGGACACGGTGTCAATGCATGATTTGGTGGGTGCCTCTGACCTTATGGAGACGTACCAATTCAATTTCAGTGTGGACGTGGAGTACTTCCTTACGTTCCTCCACGAAAGCTTCTCGGCCAAAAAGCGCAAGGTCTGCTTCATCACGGGTCAGTCCGTCTTAAAGGGCCACCCTCTCAGAAAGCGCTTCGAGGAAAAGTTCAACATATCAGAGGCCATAGCACCACTTCCACATCGGTACGCGTCGCACCATTCGAAGATGATGATTAATGTCTTTGAAAACAACGAGGTGGAAATTGTTATAATGACAAGCAATCTCACGCTATTGGATTTCGGAGGCCTCAGCCAGTCTGTTTGGCGTTCTGGCAGATTGAAAAGGGGTTCTACCGATACTGAGTTAGGCAGCAGGTTCCAGTCGGACTTGCTACAATATTTGGCTTGCTATGAAATACCCATCACCAAGCTTTTGATTCTCCAAATACTGAGGTTTGACTTCAGCCCTGTGAAGGTGGAATTGGTTGCATCAGCTCCAGGATCCTACAACATGCGGGACATATCACCAACTAGCGAAGCTTATGGCTTTGTCAAGTTGAGGCAGGTGTTGGACAGAAACAACCTTCTCATCACGGATTCTCAAGCCAAGCACAATATCGCTTCGCAGGTCACTTCCATTGCATCTCCTTACGTGTGTCAAAAAGGTCAAACAAGTTCTGTTTTCACGCATCTTCTTTGCCCGCTCATGTTCTCCGATTGGAAGACTCTTGCACCGGGAGGCGAGTCTTTTTCCGAGCACCAGGATAAGTTCAACTACAAACCCCACTATGTGTTCCCCCGAATCAAGGACATTGCCGAAAGCAGCTTTGGGTACCTGTCCGGCTCAGCCGTGCACTTTAATTACACCGGATCTTTGGCCCAGACAAACCAGTACGAGCAGAATGTCAAGAAGTACTTGTACAAGTGGAAGACAAGAGGGAACGTGACGGGCCGAGAGCATTTGACGCCGCACTGCAAGTATTATGCGTGTGACAATGGTGATGACTGGAAGAGTCTCAAGTGGGTCTTGGTGGGAAGTCACAATCTATCCAAGCAGGCCTGGGGATACCCTGTGGCCAAAAGCAAGGGCGAGAAGTACGATGTGTCCAGCTACGAGTTGAGTGTGCTTATCCCAGGTGGCCCTTTTTTGGTACCTACCTACAAGTCTGACTACTTGGACCCTAAGGACAAGAGCAATGACGATCATAACGACGACGACAAGAACAAGAACAAGAAAAAGGATATATTGCCTATCAGAATGCCCTTCGTACTTCCACCCGTCAAGTACGGGCCCACGGATTTACCCTGGAGCACTGTCGCCGATTGCGGTGACCGAAAAGATCGATACGGAAAGGTGTATAGGGGCATGTGAATAAAGATTCAACTCCCATACACCTGTAGATCATCTCTCTGTCTAATTTCTTATCATTAGTCTGTCTATCTGTCTATCTCTCTGTATGTCTATATGTATAATTATTGTCTGTATGTCGATGTCTGTATGCCGATGTCTATGTGTCGATGTCAATATGTCTGCGTGGACGCGATCAGACGCGCGTCATGAAACGCGCTGCTTCAACTACTAATACACACTAATGTACATCAAGAAGATCGTTATCCAGGGCTTCAAGACCTATAAAGATACTACGGTGATCGAGGAGCTCTCTCCCAACTTCAATGTTGTGGTGGGCAAAAACGGGCTGGGCAAATCCAACTTCTTTTCTGCCATCCGCTTCGTCCTCTCCGACGCCTATACTCACATGACCAGAGAGGAGAGACATGGACTCATACACGAAGGTACGGTCACGGTGATGTCTGCGTACGTGGAGATCATCTTCGATAACCAGGACAGGCGGTTTCCCATCCAGAAAGACGAGATCCTGGTCAGGCGGACTATAGGCTTGAAGAAGGACGACTACTCGTTGGATGGAAAATCGTCCACCAGGTCTGATATCATGAACTTGTTGGAGAGTGCAGGCTTTTCAAGGCTGAATCCATATTACATTGTTCCGCAGGGAAAAATCACGTCGTTGACCAATTCTAAGGATGCAGAACGGCTCCAGTTATTGAAGGAGGTCAGTGGGGCCAAGATGTTCGAAGCCAAGCTCAAGGAGTCCAATAAGGAGATGAGTAGCTCGCAGTTCAAAATGGACCGGATTGATGAGTCCATGGAGAAGCTCCACCAGAAACTCTCTGATCTCCAGATGGAGCTGGACCAATTGAAGCAGTTCCAGGCCTTGGAGAAGAACAAGAAGGTGCTCGAGTTTAACCTTTTCGACCGGGAATTTTCCTCTATCAATGCCCAAATCGAGAAGCTTGACGAAAAGTACGAGAAGATACTCGCCAAGTCTCGTCTGGATATCTCTTTGTTGGACTCACGTGAGACCACGTGCCAGAACCTTCAATCTTCGATCAATGAGTTGACTTCAAGGCTTAAGATTATCTCGCTTGATCTTGCCCAAAGCACTGCGGACCAGAAGCGGGTTATGGAAGCCATTGTTACCAAAGAAGCTGCTAAACTGGCCTTGTGCAATGCTTTGGGATACGCTTCAGAAGCAGCACATGAAGAGAGGGAGAAAATTGATGCTTGTAATATGTTGATTGAAAGTAACAAGCAGGAACTCTCCGAGCTGCTTTTCCCTCGGCTAGCTCCTCTCAAGGATCAGGAATCTAAGCTCAAGATGAAGCTCACTGAAGTTTCTTCGATGCAACGGTCTCTTTTCTCGAAAAAGGGTAGGTACCAGCAATTCTCCTCAAAAAAGGAACGAGACAACTGGCTTAAGGCAGAGATTGCATCACTCAAGAAGCAGATCCAGGACAGAAATAAGAAGTTCAAGTTAATGGAGGCCAGCATCAAGGATAAAACAGATTCACTCAGTGAAATATCTGCTCAGCTTGAGCAAGAAACCAATGCAATAGATCAAGAGGGCCATGATCTGGTTTTGGACGACTTGGAGAAGCAGGTGGCCGTGTTAAAGAATGAAGTCAACACTATGGGCGAAGAACGCAAGTCTCGTTTGCGCCAGGAGATTAAGCTCAAGGCTATGCATGATTCAGCAGAAAATGAGCTCATCGATGTCAATAATAAAGTCACCAAGACCATGAACAGTGCTCAGTTGAAAGCATTGGAGGCTGTTTCTGAAGTGACTGCCAAATTAGGCATGGCAGGCAACGTTTACGGGCCACTTGTGGAATTGTTTACAGTTTCTGACAAATACAAAACCGCCGTGGAGGTCATTGCAGGCAACTCCTTGTTTCATGTTGTGGTGGATACCGATGAAAGTGCGCTGATTCTCATGCAAGAGTTAGCCAAGATGAAGGTAGGCAAGCTTACGTTCATGCCTCTCAACCGAATCAAGTCTCGTCGTCAAGCACTCCCAAAACAAGATGAGCAAGACTTCATTCCACTTATGAAGAAAATCAAGACGAGCCAGAGCGAAGTAGAGGTGGCCATTGCGCATGTTTTTGGCCAGACAGTCATTTGCAGCAATTTGCAAAGAGGCTCGGAATTGGCTCGGCAACATGGGCTTAATGCCATCACTCTCGATGGAGACCGTGTTAGTCCTAAGGGTTTGCTCAGTGGAGGATATCGCCAGGTCAAAAACTCTCGTCTTGATGCTTTGAAGCTCCAAAGAAAGAAAAGAGATGCCTTGCAACAAATTTCTTCTGATTTGGAAAATGTTACCACTAAAGTGAGGGAGATCGAAACCAACCTTCTGGATGCTTCTTCACGTCTTGCAGAGGCTACACGAAAGCTCGAGGAGCAAAAGACTGTTTTGAATGTTCACGAGTCCGAGAAGATTCTGCTCATCAACAAGAAGTCTGCGATTGACATTGAGATCTCGAGTGCTACATTTATTCGGGAATCTGACTCGTTGGCATTGGCACAGCTCAAGAACAAACGCAAGCAATATGAAGACGAACTCAAGTCTGCCTTTATGGATGGTTTGTCTAAGAAAGATTCTGAGAAGCTCGAGGCAGTTAGTGCTGAAGTTGCGGAGGTCGAAGAGAACTACAATAATGTTGTGAGTGAGGTTTCGAGGCTCGAGACAGAAATCGCAGAACGGCAAGACAAAATCGCCAATTCCGAGGCCCAGATCAAGAAGTTGGAGGAGATCAGTCTTGCGCAAGATGCACAAGAAAAAAACTCCGAGCTCGATGCGGTTTCAGAAGAACTCGAGGCGTTGAAACAGAAACTCCCAAATTTAAATGAAGCGTTGGAGAAAATCAAGAGTGAACAAGAAGGTTTTCAGGCTGAACTCGATAGCCAAAGTGCCGAGCTTGACCGTTTGAATGAGCAGCAACTCAAGTTATTGCGTAAAATCGAGGACATCGGCAAAGAAACAGAGAAGGTGCTCTCCAAAAAGGCCATTCTCGATAGCAGAAGAGTTGAGCTACAGGACATGATTCAACTGCTAGGCGTGCTCCCCGAGGAAGCGTTTCATAGAAGCAGGTTTGAAAACGTGTCTTCCAACGAGATCTATGAGTCTCTCAACACCGTGAATGTGGAGCTTCGGGAATACTCGCATATCAACAAGAAGGCCATGGAGCAATACAACATTTTCAACCGGGAAAAAGAGGAGCTTACTGCCAGAAAGAAGGAGCTCGAGGCTTCCAAAGAGTCCATTGAAAATTTAGTCGAGTCTCTTGAACAGCAGAAGGACTCGGCCATTCTCAAGAGCTTCGACGAGGTGTCCCGCAAGTTCAGCGAAGTATTCGAGAAGTTGGTGCCTAATGGAAAGGGCGAGCTTGTGATGAGACGGAAAGAAAGTGACGATGACAGCAGACCCAGTGGAAACAGCATCGAAAGTTATATGGGAGTATCGATTCTAGTCTCGTTCAACTCCAAGGACAACGAGCAGCAATACATTGAGCAGCTTTCTGGAGGGCAGAAATCGCTCTGTGCAATCTCGTTAATCTTGGCAATCCAGAAATGTGACCCAGCCCCATTCTACCTTTTCGACGAAATTGATGCAAATTTGGACACCCAGTATAGGACTGCGGTTGCAGCGCTCATCAGCAGCTTGGCAGGCCATGCGCAGTTCATATGCACCACGTTCAGGCCCGAGATGTTACAGGCAGCCACCAAGTTCTACGGTATTTCCTACGGCGACAAAGTAAGTACGGTTCTGGAGATCGCCCAGGACGAAGCTTTGTCGTTTGTGGATGCACAGCGCTAATTACATCACTCAGGTCGTACCCATCAGATCAGGGTTCAAGGCACTCGTTTATAGGACGCGTTTCCTGCAGGATTGCCTGATGTAGATTCTTTAACTCCAGCTCAGCTAGGAATGCTGGGGAATCAGGTGGCCCGTAGAGCAACCATGGTTTAAGGTCCAGAGATCTCTTATGACTGTAGGATACGGATCTCATTGTTTCATCAAGATAAGTGAACACTTGAGTTGATTCACTTATGAAAGGTGTGGCGAAGGCTTCATTATATATATGGGAGTCGGCCTTCACTGACCCTTGGTTGTCAGGACAACCACGGGTGGTGAAACTAGTAGAGACGTGCCCTGCAAGCCTAGGGCGCCGTGCGCGCTCTTATTCGGTGCTATTTTCCAACACCTGATCGCACCGTGCACTTAATATATGGCATCTGACTTCCTCTTTCCATAGCAGTAACATGACGAAAATCCTCTCGCCCGAGGCCATCGAGGGTCTTATTGCCGACGGAAAGATCATCGTCATCTACGACAACTGCGTGTTGAACCTTACGTCGTGGTTAAAGTTCCATCCGGGAGGGGATAAGGCAGTCTACCATATGGTGGGTCGAGATGCCACTGACGAGATGCTAGCGTACCATAGCGCCGAGTCCATTGCTGTTTTCAAGAAATGGAAGATTGGCGAGATCGATTACCCCTGGAAAAACCTCTTGCCTCCGATCCAGGGAGCAGTGTACTCCAGAACACAAGCCAAGGTTCATTCCAGCTTGGACCGGAAACTAGACACGGAGTCTCCTTCCGAATGTGACGACACGAGTTCCGCCACATCGGTTGAATCCGCTGGTCAGCCAGAATCCTTGAAAACTTCAGGAAAAGAAGAAGTGCCACAGTTTGCCCCAAAGTCAGTCAAGCCTGTGGTTCCTCAAGGCATCGAGTATGTCAGTGAGGCCATAGCGCCCACGCTCTTTCCCGTTTTGGAAAACGAAAATGTCATTGTCGACCCTCAAACACTCTTGAAACAATACGATAACCAGCTCACCCGCAAGGAGCTCAAGGTGCTTCCGGCCCTTGACTACCAGACGCAGAACTACATCCGGCAACGCTATAACAAGCTCCACAGCACAATCATCAAGATGGGGCTTTACAAGTGCAACTACGGAGACTACGTGAGAGAACTCGTGAAAATTGGTTCCTTGTTCCTATACTCGTTCTCGTTCTTGCGTCTCAAGTACTACTATCTTAGTGCCCTCTTTATGGCCAGTGCATGGCACCAAATGACCTTCATAGCGCACGATGCAGGCCATGTTTCCATCACTCACGACTACCAAATCGATAACCTCTTTGGCATGATCATAGCTGATTGGTTTGGTGGCTTGAGTTTGGGCTGGTGGAAGCGCAACCACAATGTGCACCACCTCATAACCAACGACCCAGTGCATGATCCAGATATCCAGCACTTACCCTTTTTCGCCGTCAGCAACCGGCTCTTTGAAAATATTTACTCGACCTACTATGAAAAGATTCTTTGGTTCGATGCGTTGGCCAAAAAAACCATTCCCATCCAGCAGTATTTGTACTATCCCATACTTTGCTTTGGCCGGTTCAACTTATACAGGCTTTCGTGGACCCACCTCATCCTAGGCCAAGGCCCTCGGCATGGAAAAGCCGCATGGTTTAGATACTTCGAGTTGGCCGGGCTCAGTTTCTTCTTTTACTGGTTTTTCTACTTATTGGTGGGAGGAATCGACGGCACGTGGAACAAGACAAAGTACGTGCTCGTGAGTCACATTGCAACAATGTTGGTGCACGTTCAGATCACGCTTTCCCACTTCGCCATGTCCACAGCCGATTTGGGCGTCAGCGAAAGTTTCGCTTCTAGGCAAATTAGGACAACAATGGACGTGGCATGTCCTGTGTGGTTGGATTTCCTTCATGGAGGCTTACAATTCCAAGCCATCCACCACTTGTTCCCCCGGTTGCCTAGGCACAAGTTGAGACGGGCACAACCATATGTGATTGATTTCTGCAAAGATATCGGATTACAATACTCGATCTATGGGTTTGCAGAAGGAAACGAGGTTGTGATCGGCAAGCTCGCCGAGGTAGGTAAACAATGTACTATTATGTTGGAGTGCACACGGAAAATGAAGGAAGATCAGCACTTATTGATTTGACGAAAATAAGCTTACATTCCCAAAACGGTACCGTTTTTCCAGAAGGGGCAACATCACACTGTTGTGGGGAGACGTAGTATGCAGAGTATAATAACAAGCTATTTTAATGAAAATCTATTTCACGAGTAGTCCGCATCCATCTCGATCATGTGCTTGGACTGAAGGTACTGTAGAAACGAGAGCACGAAGTCGTTTTCGTTGGCGTACAAGTCCCGTTGCACGAGCTTGGTGAAGAGAGAGCCCTTCTCGGCCGAGTCCTTATACCTCTTGGGAATACTCACGGCGATGCCGTTGATGGAGGTTTTGTTGGAGGGTTTGGACGGCTCATGCAAGTTTTTACATTTAGCCCCGAATTTACACCGATTGTTCTTGGCAAAGTATTTGCAAACATTCCTCTTGGAAGACTCTGCGTTCTTGCCCAGTAATAGCAGCAGCAGCAGTCCCAGCAGCAGGAGTTGTCCCAGTTGTGTCAGATGTCCCAGATGTCCCAGGTGTTCCAGCTTCTTGGGCAGTTCTTGGCTTTGAGCCCCAGCAGCCAGGGCCAACTTGCGTTCGATGTTCTTCCGTGTAGGCCAGTTCTTCTTCCTATCTGCTATCCATGCCGCTATATCCTCATCCGTCTGGAGCGAGATATTGGTGCCCTCAATAAAGATGGCTTCCCTCAGCTGACCACCTGCAACCGGCTCAGCAGCTCCGCCTTGCACTGGACTTTTCTCGCGACCAATGTGCACATCCTCAACCCCATTCCCGAGCACACTCAAGGGCTTGGCTGACGCACTCAAATTAGACGCCCCACCGCTATTTGGGAGATGAGTAGGAAGATCCAGTAAATCGTCCATAGGCGTGGGTCGCTTACTATGCAGACCCCCTCCGTCTCCCCTAAGCTGCCTCTTGTTGTTGTTACGTACATGCGGGAGACTAAAGTTCATTACAAAAAAAAATATAGTATCAGAGTTGGGTGTGTGGGGAAGGAGAAGCAATAGGGTATGACCAGGCCTCGGGGTTTGAAGGGGGGAGGGGCATGAGGGAGTATCTCACGGAGCGATGGATCGCGGCCTGCACACTGCAGCTTTTTTTAGCCCCGTCAATGGGTCGAATGATGCCGGTGCGCAGCATTGTGCAAGAACTGCTCGCGTGCAGTCCGCGATTGTGACTTGTCACTGCAGTCTGCGTCGAATGCCTGCGCTGGCACTGCACAGCCTTTAAAATCCACACGCATAAATACCTGCTATTCCCAAACTTTTTCGCTCCATCCTACTTCTCACATGGTATGTTTAGACGCCTTAGTTGGTTATTTTTTTGGACTTCTGCCTGGATGACTTGCTGCCATTGCATGCAGCTGTCTCTCTTTTCTGCCATATGTTCCGTTGGCATATGTCAAGCAATCCAAAGATGATCCGGTGATGATTTAATTTGATTTGATTTGTTTTGGATATTGATTGGACACTTGACCAACGATCTCATTTTTGTCAACGTTTGATTATCATCATTTTCTCTTCTTGATCTTCTTTTCCTTCACCTTCTTCTCTTCGTCTTTTTATAACCTGCCTCTTTATTATGCCCGAGTTTATACTAATTTCAGTCCTACTATCAACAAGGCCCTCCTCCTCCTCAAGGTGGATACTACCAAGGTCCTCCTCAGGGGCCACCACAAGGCTACTACCAACAGCAGCAGCCTGTTTACGTGCAACAACCAGCCAAGTCCAGCAGCGGCGGTGGCTGTTGTTCCACTTGTTGCGGATGCATGGCCGCCATCTTGTGTTGTTGCTGTGCTGAAGACTGCTTGGAAATGTTGTGCGAGATGTAAAATAGTTCGAATAAACTGACTTCGCTTATGATCTTGTAGTATATTCTTGAAACACTAATGAATTTGTTACACACCTTCAACTATAGATATGACTTGACACATTAGTTCTTCTTCTTGGACGTGCTGTTCTTTGGCAACTCCTTGCTGAAAGGAAGGAACTCTGGAGCTCCTGGAATGAACTTTCTCAAGACCTCGGGAACAACAATACCATCTTCCTTTTGGTAGTTCTCCAAAATACAGCACAAGGCTCTCTCGGTGGCAGCCAAGGTCGAGTTCAAGCAGTGCACGTACTTCTTCTCGATCTGGTTTTGCTGCTTAATACCACATCTGATCTCCAAGTTTCTGGATTGGTAGTCCGTACAGTTGGAGCACGACACCAACTCCTTGTACTCCTTTTGGAATGGGAACCATGCCTCTAAGTCATACTTCTTGGCTGCTGCATTGTTCAACTCTCCGGAAACGATACCAACAACACGGTATGGCAAGCCGAGCGATTGGTAGAACTCTTCGGAGTTGTTGATCATTCTGTCGAACTCCTCCCAAGACTTCTCGGGCTCAGTAAGAACAAACTGTTCGATCTTTTCGAAAGCGTGCACTCTGAAAATACCCCAAGCATCCTTACCGTGGGAACCGGCTTCTCTTCTAAAACAAGAAGAGTATCCGGCGTACTTGATGGGCAACTGTTCAGCAGGACTCTCAAACCATTCGTTGGAGTGGTAGGCAGAGATTGGCTGTTCAGAAGTGGCAATCAAGTACTTCTCGTCCTCTCCATCGATAACCTTGTACAACTCCTCGTCGAACTGGGATAATTGCGCCGTCTTGGCCATCTGGTCCTTGTTCATCATCACAGGCGATTGCAAAGGAACGTATCCCTTCTCGTATAAGAAGCCCAAACCATAGTTTATCAAGGCCTGGTTCAAGAACACACCCCATTTTCTCAAGAAGTAACCACGGTGACCAACAATCTTGACACCTCTCTCTGGGTCGTAACCGTCCAATCTCAAAAGGACCTCGTGGTGAGACAACTTGGCTGGAGCACCTGTAGCAGAGGCCACCTGGCCAATCTCAGAGCAAGACTCAGGCTTCCATGTTCTCACGATTTCGTTGTTGGCCTCGTCGTTGGAAACAACCACAGACTCGTGCACAAGGTTACCGATCTGGTTGACTTTGAACTTCAACTCAGCATCTTTCTTGATTTCAACCTCGCCTAAAGCCTTCTTCTCTGCAGTAAGCTTGTCCTTCTCAGCCAACAATTCACTGGCATCTTCCTTGGCTTTGAACTTCTGGCCGATTTGCTTTTGCACAGCATTGATCTTCTTGTTGGTGGCATCCAAGTCGAACCTGGTCTTGGTCCAGTCCTTGTAGTCCTGGATGATCTCATCCACAAGTTCAACTGGGGCTCCTCTCTTTTTCTGGGACTCCTTGATCTTGTCAGGCTCTCCGCCTTTTTCCACGAGAAACGAGTTAATGTCCAACATCTGGGTGTGTGCTTCTGATATATAGAGTATCGCCTAAATTTTCTGTGATTTTTTCTTCCTTGGGTTGTATGCAGGTACAACAATCATAGTCCACTCAGGTCCCAATATATCTTTAGGCTGTAAATTAAATTGGTATGAAAAAACTGTATTATAAGAGCGCACGAATTTTTAGAATAGGCCTATATCGTTTTTTGATTGAGCTTATTGGGTGGCTTGGGTACGGCCTGTAAATACTATGATAACTCTAATGTGTGATGTCATAACCACGCAAGGCTACGCGAAATCAGTGACCCATGGGAGAAGCACACCGTAATGCAATCTCTCCTCTTAGAGAGAAGTGTAGGCAAACTCTCCCCACAGGACTTTGCAACCACCGTCACGGAATTGCAATTCTCATGTCTAAAAGAAGTACGGCCCAATTTATTTCCCGACAATTGCCACCACCATGCGGCTGTCAATTCGCTTGCCGTGGAAGCCCTAGATCATAGGTACATGATCAGTGGCTGCGCAGACTCTTCGATAAAGTTGTGGGATCTCCACCAGAATCTCGATCCAGCACAACAAAATGAGCCCGATGACCTTGATGCTGAAATTCAAATAACTAAGGGGCATAGTCTTGGATTCAGTCAAAGCCTGATTTCTGGGAAAAGTCTGGTGTCTGGGGAAAATCCGGGGACTGGCCGGTTCAAAGCAATTGCTACTGTTCCTCGACGAGCAGCCCACAAGTTCGGTGTTTCCGCCGTCAAGTGGTGGCCGTTAGATACAGGCATGTTCATAACGGCCTCTTTCGACCATACAGTGAAGATCTGGGATACCAACAATGTGGAGGTGGCGCATGAGTTCGATATGTTAAGCCGGGTGTACTCCATAGATGTTTCCGCACACCAAGAAAACCGATTCTCATCGCAGGCCTTGATCGCAGTGGCCAGTGACCAGCCGTTCATCCGACTCCTTGATCTACGGTCAGCCTCAAGTGCCCATACACTTACTGGGCATAAGGGCAAAACGCTTCTGGTGGCGTGGCACCCTCAAAACGCATATTTGGTGGCATCTGGTGGACACGATGGAGAAGCCAAGGTATGGGACATTCGCATGAGCAATAGCTGTGTGGCCCGTCTAGACATGACCAAGACAAATATCCGTACGGCGTCGGAAGATATCCTGAACCTTACTTCTACGGTGAAGGCACACCTGGGCCCAGTGAATGCGTTGGTGTGGGATGAACTAGGGCATATCTTGTACACGGCCGGAAACGATGATAAGATCCGAGTGTGGGATATGATCGTGAGCAATGCACCGCCTATAAACAAGCTCGTGAATTTCGGCCCGCTTACCAGAAACAAGTTTCTTCAAAACTTACCTCTTGTTTTAAGTTCGAGGTGCGACACCGAGGTGCAGCACATAGTGTTTGCTTCGGACAATGGTGACATTTTGGTATTTCGTGCCTTGGATGGGAAACTCATTACTCGGCTCCAAAGAAGCGGTTCCAAAGGCAATATTCGCTCAGCCTCGATTGTTTACTCGGGCCCGTCTCTTTCGCTGTACCTATGCGGCAGCATGGATGGTGAGATCGTTGCATGGAGAGGCCAATTGCCCACCCCAGAATTACGGCAAGTGGAAGATCTTGACCTGGCTTTCGGTGACTACATGCCCAAAACAACTGACAATCCCGAAAATAAACCTGATCCTCTGGTTTTGTATAATGACCCGTACTTCAGGTATAATTTAGAGGGCTAGGTCTTTTGCCAGATCGAACAATTCATCGCACACACCGCGTCGCGGTGATTAGCTGGGTGCACGGGTCTGGGCGTCTTGATTTTTGTGTCGCATAAAATCATCTATTCCTCATCACGTCTTCAGGCCATGAAATTGAAGCTCCAGATCGTGCTTGTCCCGGCCTCACTGGCAGACTACCCCACCACCGAAATTCAGCTATACAAAAAGTTCCTTCATCTTGCCGATCCTTCCAGCTCAGTTGGAGAGGTCTGCGACGCCTTGATCCAAAGGTACTACAAGCTCTACCCCGACGCGGAGCGCTTGTTCGTCGAGGGTGTCCAAGATAACAGCTGCTGTGACTTGGACCCCGAGTTTCTTGCCGAGGAAGTGTTTTCCAATGGCGATACCTTGAGGATAGTTGTGGACAATCAGACTGCCTCTTTCCTGAGCACCACCATCCTACCTGATGCCAGTATAAACATGTCTGTGTCCAGTAAAAGGCCTTCCGGAGATACCATTACGGGGGAAGAATCCCGGCTGTTCAAGAAAACCAAAACAATCTGGGCTACGCGACGCGACTCTTACAGCATTAGGGGCTCTTCTGAGGATACTCTTGCCAATGGAAACCATATCCAGGATACAGTCCCTGTTGCTAATTCTCCGGTCCATCTACCCCCTCCTGTTACCGACACAACTCAAGTGAGCATCATCCCACACAAAAAACTGTCTCCTAGTGCCAACGGAAATGGAAAGCGCATCACCTCTGGTATGCTCCGGGCACCAACTCAAGAGAAGGACAAAGAGACATCGGTTGAGGCCGAAACCCTAAAGCATCCAACCAACCTCATTGTGGCTGAAGATTCTGTGACATACGTGCTTCCTGACTCAAGTGGCCTGGAGGATGTTGAAAATGGAACCGATAGTGATGATCTGATTCCACTTAAATTCTTCGATAAACAAAATGAGCACCAAAACACAAGCAAAATTACGCTCAGACCCCCGCAGCCACCCACGGGGATCACTCCGTCCAAGAAACCTCAAGTGGTGACTCTGACCCCGCGTCCACTCAAGAAACCAGAAATTGTTATCGCTTCACCAACCCAAACCCCAGATCTCCTGCACAAAGACGTGCTGAAGGAACCTCAACCCGAACCCGTCCAAAAGAGTCCAGTACAACCTTCAGCAACTCCAAAATCTCCATCAGCTGCTACAAAAATTCAACTCCAAGATGCTTCGGCCAACGGTGGTCATTCACAGCCTAAAGTCATCAATCTCTTAAACTCTATTGAAGTGACCTCACCCGATGCTATTAACATAAGTGACCTTCTGAATAAGACCACGTCAAATGGGTCTGTTGAGACAGACCTAATCAAGCCAGGGTTACGTGTTGAGATAGCAAGTACAAGCCCGAAGCTTACGGCAATTGCAAGTCCGATTGTTGAAACAGTCAAAAGCCAAGATGTCACAGCAATTTCAAGCCTGAAACCTCCAGCAGGTACTAGTCTAAGTGGTAAACCACCAAACACTACGGAAGCAGTTGAAAAAGATACTGGGTCCAAGGTTGTTAGATCAAATCTGGAACAATCACCTGACCTGCAAACAAGAGCTGCAACTGCTCCTCCAACCGCAGAGGAAAAGAGTTTTTCTGGTCCAGGCTTCCAAAGCACGGGAAATATCCTCACGAGGGACGAGATCATGGGAATTTTCAAGAACAGAATGCGGGTCTCCAAGAAAATCAACGAAAAGCTCTCTTTGTCTACTCCATCTAC
Source organism: Metschnikowia sp. 00-154.1 (assembly GCA_002370645.1). Lineage (NCBI taxonomy): Eukaryota > Fungi > Ascomycota > Pichiomycetes > Serinales > Metschnikowiaceae > Metschnikowia > Metschnikowia sp. 00-154.1. The sequence continues at coordinate 53,562 of NKZI01001809.1, read as the reverse complement.
AACGCCTTTTGAATCTATTGATGTCGATAGAAAATTCGACATTGAGACGCAAAATGATATCGATATGAATGCACAGGAGCTTTATAGCAGACGACAGGCAGCTCTTTCAAGCCGCGGCAACCACGGAAGAAGCTTGCGTTCTCGGACCACCTTTAGGGGTGTGCCGAACTTCGAAACAAACTTATTGCTTAACCATGATGACCTGGAGGAAATAAAATCCAAACGTGCCAATCTTTTACCTGAGCCTTTGGCCGGTTTTGCAAGTCAATCAAAACTTTCGTCTGTTCTCATCAAGTTAAAGAAGCTTGATTCTAAGATTGAAAAGCGTTTGACAGAAAAGGAAAACTCTAGGGTGAAACCCGAACCAATGAGCCCTAAGGTTGCCAAAGTTTCCAAAAATTCAAAAACAACAGATGTTTCAAAAGCTGGCGCCATTGAAATGCTTGATGATGACATTACCTCCTCCAATGGGAACGGAATTTCTCAAGTGACTAGTGGTGATCAAAATGCTACCGAAATTGTTTCTAGTAGCAACAGCGAAAGGCTTTTGACGGATTCCGATTCAGATGCCGAACTGCCTGCTTCATCTTTACAATTACAAGATAGTCCCGAAGAATTAGAAGACGATGATAGGCAGGAACCAGTTCTAGCGCCAGTGAAACCACAAAAGACAAAGGTTAGAGCAGCTTACAAGCGCAGATTGGTCAAGCAGTTCGAAGAAGCGGATATCATCTCCTTGGAGTCTCTGGATGATAGCAATATCGGTGGCAGTGAAAAGGAAAAACAGCTGAAGAAATCTACAAACTCTACCACTACCCAAAGCAATAGTCGTGACTCATCTGAAGGTCGCACCCATGCAAAGCTGAGACAAGAAGAGACTGTTGAGTCGTTTAATGGAAAACAAGGCAATTCCAAGATGAATAAAGCTACAAAGGATGGTGGTCTGAGCAAGAATTCAAAGAAAAGTTCAAGTTTAAAAACTACTTCTAAATCTCATGTCTCAAATGGAGCTGATACTGTTGCAAAGCCAAGTAACTCTACTCCATACAAAAAGACTACCAATGGAGCAAGAGAAAGCAGTTCCGATAAATTACAACAGAAAGAAAAATCATCTCACAGCAATAGCCAAAAGAAGAAAGATGCTACACCGATTTCTAAGAAATCTTCCTCGCTTTTACACCAGGCAACGCCATCATCGAAACCCAATACTAAACCCAAGAACAAAATGGCTGCAGATTCAAAAACCGAACTGTTAGCCAAGGAGAGTGGACAGGCTGCAAAAAAACCCAAACTCTCCTCTTCGACACTGACCGATAATAGCAATGCTTCTCCCAAAAAGCCCAAGAACCCAACGCCGGTCACTCAATCAAGTGCTTCACAGCCAGTCGTTTTGTCTCTGGATTCCAGTTCTGATGACTCATCATCAGGATCTGATTCTGATTCTGATTCTGACTCTGATTCTGATTCTGATTCTGATTCCGATTCCGATTCTGACTCTGACTCTGATTCTGAATTGAAATCTAAATTGAAACAAGACACTAAACCTGACCCACCATCAAAGTCAGGTACACCTACAACCGCTTACGCGAGTTCAAAAGCCTCCACAAAAAAAAATGTTTTGTCTGGCATTGGCTCCACATCCATCAAGTCTATTGATCCAAAGAACAAATCACCCGCGGTATCTGGCAAACCCAGTCGGCTTTTACCCAAGCGTCTCGCATCTGCAGGTAGCCGTGTAATACATAACATCAGCCCCAGCCCCATTCCAGAACCCTCCCCCAAACCTCAAAAGCAGTCGAAACCTGCAGCTCCCCAGTCAAAGGCAGTACCTATCAAGAAACCACAATTGGTGTCCCTTACAGACCTTGCCAAAAGAGGAGTCCCCGAAGTGAAGGATATGCGTACATCCCATTCTGCAATTCTAACGATCCCGAAACCGTCAATCAAACCTATAGTAAGTGACTCTAGCGACTCGGACTCGGACCTGAGCTCAAGTTCTGGATCCAGCTCGTCTGACCTGGACTCTGATCTGAGTTCTAGCGACCTGGATGACGAGAAGTTCATGAGCCTCAAGAAGCTCAATAAAGATGGGAAGAGAGGCAAAACTAAGAAGAAGGGCGGATTCTCGGGTCTTGTGAGAGATGCTAAGAAATAGATGTTGAAACGAGAAATGATTGAGACAATGGATAATGAGCTTAGAAATGACTTTAATACAATAAGAAACATTATTTAAGTATGAAAGGTATTTATGACCTATGTGTAGATCTAGAGTCTGGCCATTCTCTTGTTAATAAGCTCAACGATCTTCATTCCCACTCCATAAGAGAACTCGTAGCCAGACCCACCCAAGCCATAGCCGTTGATAACAGTAGTGCCCTCGTGCGTATTCACAGAGAAATTCACACCTCCCCTCACATAAGGCCGAAACCCTAAGTTGGTGCCCACCACGTCGAAGTAGTGATTGCCATTTTTGTCGACCTTCATAAGCTGCGGAAATATGCTTGCAGCACGGCTCAACAAGGCAACGGTATCTTCTTGTCTCACACCTCTAAACAGATCATTGGGTTGTTTAGTCCCGCCCAAGATAATCCCCCCATCTAGAGGGCGTGGGATATAAAACGTCCAAACGTCATCCTTCAGCTGGTGTGTTACCGTGTACTTTTGTATGTCATCATTGTCGGGCGGTCTCACAGTGAGTGTCTGGCCTCGCACGAAGAAGTAGTCTTCATCGTAGCCACCTTCCCATTTGAGACCTTTTCCTGTGCAGTTGATTATTATGGCATCCAGAGACCCAAATTCTCGGGCTTCTTTGAGTTTCTCGAGCTTGGCATGAACAAACTCCACCATATACTTGAACTTCAACTGTCGGTAGAGGAACAGGAGATACACGGGTGGATTAAGCACAAAAGTATCGTAAATAGTACCCATGACAGAATTCCCAGCCAACTGGTCTGGTTTCAATATCGAGAAGTTCTCGAGTCCTTCGGTGTACCCTGGTGCAAGGTCCTGGTAGAGTTTATCTGGGGCCTCAAGGTAATCGATACCTTTCACGAATCTGATGGAAGACTCGGGGTGATCTTTCGCCAAGGTCTTGAACCGCTTGTAGGTGACTCTCGAAAGACCATAGTCCTTGAGTTCCGCCTCGTTCTTGGAGGGGAACGGTCTGAAGTGAGCTCCTGCCCAAGCTGATGTGTATTCCGGCTGGGAGGGAAAGGTGTAGGGGTCATGGTCAGAGACAACGGTAATTTTGGTGGGCCGAGAACTGTTCTCCGCAATTGCTAGAGCGGTTGTGAGCCCAGCAATGCCTGCTCCAACAATAACGAATTCCTCCATGGTTGGTTGATTGGTTAGGTGATAAGCCAGGTAGCGCACCGCGATTACTGTTACTGCATGATTCCGAGATAAGGCAATGAACAATAGCTCAATGAATCACCTGTTGAGCTTTACTGTACACTCTGTCGAAGCGTGGAACAGTTATGTCATTGCTCGCTAATAACTCTAAGAGTTTTGGTACAGTTGTAGTCATTGCTGAGGCTGTGAACGTGTTAGGTGTGTTACAGTTTTGTAGTAGAAGGTCCGTAGTATTGTGAATATTCGGGATACCCCTCAACCAAGAGCGGGATCCCCTCTATATATATATACCCTTTCCTTACATTCCTTCTTCTCATACTGGACTTGTATATATACATTGTCCTAGAGTCAAACCTGACTCTCTGACAACAATAGCCGGTTGTAATGTTAGTTTCCACTCAAACGTCGAGGACTGCAGGTAATATCTCACCTGCATACAAATGTTAGCACATCTTGCATGTTCAACATCACCTACTTGAACAAACGAAACATAATTAGCTCTATTGCTTATTACACATATCTGAATTCGTTAACTTGTTAAATTGGTAATATGATTGAACTTAGTTAAATGCTTATTTAGTCAGTTCGATCTGTCTAGTGGTCACATTGAAGCTAACGTGACTATACTTTTCACTTGTACAAGTTGAACAAGTCCACCTTCAAAATGTCATTGATAGTCTTACCTGCGGCCAACACCTCTTCGTCAAAGTACCTCAAGCCAGTAAGTTGCAATGCGATTGGGGCGCCCACAAACTCATTGGCGTCGTAGTTGGAAAGCTCAAGCTCCTCCAAAGGAGATCTGAACTTGTAGTTCTCGTGAAACTGGTCCCACTTGTCAATGGCTGGGTCCTGGAAAAGTCCTGTTTGAAAAGTCAAAGATGGGAAGTCTATGAGGTTGAACAAAGATGTATACGACCAGTTGTACACCTCTCCGGATTTGGGTGCAACATTGCTGTAGTTGGGGCTAAGAATGAAGTCGATGCCATTCTTTCTCATGAAATCACTGTATTCTTGCATTAACTCGTCTCTGGTGGCATTAAGCTCTCTATTTTCATCTGCTCCAAAAACTCTGGATCCCTCTCCGTAATTTAAACACCACTTGGTCAATTTTGGCAAAGGCTCACCAGAGCCCGCGAGCAACTTTCTTTGCATGTAGTTACCATCGCACGCGTACATTTTGTTAACGGTGTCTCTCGCAAGTTGGGTTTTGATTGGCTTGAACTCAACCACATTGACACCTGCACCCTTCAACTTCTCTGCCACCACTTTCAAGCCTCTGGCAATTGGTGGGGTTGGCTTGACGATTCCGTCATCATACTCAATGGCAATGGTCAAGCTCTTGGCCTCGGGCTTGCTGACTTTTCTCCATGGAATTGGGAGGGTGTGGCAATCGAGTTCCCAAGGCTTGCCTTGGTTGATGTATGTGTCCATCATAAGTTCGAGATCTTCGATGGATCTAGTCATGGGACCAACTACAGCTGGCACCGAGATCTGGCCTGCAGTAGATGAAACACCTCCCTTCTTGGAGTACCTGAAGGTAGTTGGCCTCAAGCCAAAGCACCCTCCAAATGCTGCAGGACCGCGTATACTTCCTCCGATATCGGAACCAATACCTACTGGGGTTCCTCCAAATGCAACAATTGCACCCTCCCCGGAAGAGGAGCCTCCTGAAGACAAGGCCAAGTTGAAGGGACACTTGGAAGGGCCAATAAAGTTATTTGTTCCGTCCAAGTGCATCAAAGTCTGGGGCTCGTTTGATCTCACGAAGAACACTGCACCCAACTTCTCCAAAATGGTTGTGGTAATACCATGGTCCTCTGCAATGTTATCTATACAAGAGACGTAACCTCCGTGAGTGATTTTGCCCCTGTAGTTCATTTGTTCCTTTAAGGAAATGGGCAATCCATGCAAAGGACCAATGGTGGAACCATTCTTGTTGTAATATTCGTCCAAGGCTTGTGCTCTCTCCAAACCCTCCTTGGGAAAGAGCTCCAAAGCACAATTGGTCAATTGGTGTGCAATTGTGCCTCTCTTGGCAAAAGCCTTGAAAACTTGGACGGAGGTCCAATCTCCCTTGGAGATCTTGGCCAAGATGTTCACAGCGGAGGAATCAGTGATTGCAAACTCCTCTTCGGTCAAAAGCTTTTTCTCCTTCAAGTATTTGACTGCATTGAATTGTTGCTTGGATAAGTTTTCAAGAGAGTCGGGTAACTCAACGGAATACTCGGGCAAAATGTTTTCGAGTAAGTCTTTCCTGTACTTGTCCAACTTAGGCTCATAGGCCTTGAACTTCTCTGGATCTTCATAGTTATCAAGAGGGTCGTTGACCAAGAATTGTTCAAAGGAAACCATGGTTGAGTGTGATTTTTTGCAAGGGGTTTTCTAAGGCAAAGGGAAAAGAAAAAAAAAAAAAAAGAAAAAAGATCAGACCATTCGGAGCTACGGTGCACATGGTCGTAGTATTTATACTAGTTACCGATAAGCGGTGCAGACGCGAGATGTTCCGCAACGGATTGCCCGATGTAGAAACTGCGTCGATACGTTGGCGCACTACGGAATCTTACATCTGCCAGTGGCGGGCATTTCTTATAAATCATCAGTCATTGGACGATAAGAACATAAATTTTTTTTAATGTCTTTTTGTAGAAACCTACTTTCAAGCTATACTCGTGGGAGGAAGTATGCCTACTTTAACTCTCACAATTAGACAGTATATTGTCTAAACCTTAGACCTACAAAATAGGCATGCGTATAATGTGCGCATCACATTCGAGACAATAGAAAAGTGCGCTGCGACTTCCAAATCTGCGAATTACCCCACACATTAGATTTACTGAACTGACTAACGTGCACACCTAATCTCTACTCTACAGCAATATCATAGAACTACTTAAAACTACTTGAAACTGATCTGAACCATATTTGACACTGACTGAATTTGATTTTAAACGTTTTGTGGCTGATTTGTATTTATGATGGGCATTTGCATTTTCGCATAGATTAGACAAGCGATGAATATTAACTTTAAGGTAAATGAAATGTACTGTTGAACAAAAAAAATCACACAGTTGGAATAAAAATTGCATAACCTTATGAAAATATATTTCAAATGTTAAAAGGACACAAAAATTAATACTTCAAGATTCTTCATACAGTACCTGCTTTTTTAAATAGAAGTTGATATTTACTCGATTTCACTTAGAGCCTTCTATGGGTTCAGTACGTAATAAATATCTTCATTTGTGTATTTTCTCAAGGAAGGAAATAAGGGTACTTATATACTTATCCCTGCATTTAGATCGGGTATAAAAGCATCTTACTGATACCAGATTGTGTCATATCGGTGTGACGTGGAAAGACTTCATACAGCAGCGTTTGTATAGACAGTGGGCTACGCGGTGGATCTGTTGATTAAATGGTCCACTGAAGGCAGATACACACTTTTTTTAGGTTTTTAGGTATGTGGGTAGCTGCTAAATATACATTTTTCAACATAATCCCCCAAACTAGATGTCTTAAGGATTTCTCTAAGTCTTGTTTATTCATCTACACACATTACTGCTTTTTGTTCTCAAGGAAATGCGCAAAAGTCTTAACTTTTACAGAGCTCGTATGGCGCAGTGGTAGCGCAGCAGATTGCAAATCTGTTGGTCCTTAGTTCGAACCTGAGTGCGAGCTCTTTTTTTTTTCCCGTTACCATTTTAACAATCAAAGGAATATAAGTACGAAGATGCTATAAATTATATTAAGACTCTAGAATGAATAGAATTCGGAGCAAACAAACACATTGTGTCTTTGACCCCACTTCTTAGCATCCAGAATCATGGATTCCGGACCACATACCAATATTGCTTTCGATCTGGACTCGGGTTCTTCAAGCAAAGGCTCAAGCACATGATTTAAATCGGGCCTTCCATTGTAAAGCTTATAGTTTTTAGGACCATCTCCCTTTGTATAGTCTGGTGCATTGGTTTTAAGGTCGTCAAGTTCTATCAGTTCGGCAGTAGCCAAAAGACCTCGTTCCTCAATTGTAGCACTGGAGGTTCCACTCACCGAGTCCCTTGTCACATAGACATCTATCAGCACCGACGAATGGATATCATCCAAAACAAACGTATCTTCTCTATTAGGGGTAACCCAGCACAAATTTGCAGTAGACACGGAGCCCGAGTTGAAGAACCGAAACAATGGTACACCTAATGAGATCCCCGAACCACCACACACAATAGAAACATGGTCAGTTGTTTCAAAAAAGGGCACAGGAAGAGAATTGAACGGACTTGAAATCAAGTAGTTTGCATTCTCATAAACCTGGAATTTTGTATTTTTTTTCACCACCAAATCAACCGTTTTATCTCCCGGCAAAGAGTATACGGTGAATGGGTGCGAAGGAAATAACCATGTCAGGGCACTGGTGGCCGGAGCGGAAAGTCGCAAGTGAGATCCCGGGGCCCATTGTGTAGCGTATTTTGCAGGAAGGCTCAAGCGGACCAAAGTCAAGTTTGCCTTATCGCTAGTGACAACAGAAGCTCCCAGGGTCTGGTTCCACTTGGAGATGCGCTTATACACTTGGTAAGTGAGCAATGCAACAGCAACGAAGATGTACTCTCCCACACCAGGGCGAGCATGCCAATAGATAATGGTGACGAATAAAAGAACGACGACATTATGGATCACGTAAAAGGCTCTGTAGAAACGGTTGCGTAAAGGCCGCATGGATATAAATAAGAGCACCATGCTCACTGCGAAAGCCACCACCCCATAGAAATTATAGAGTCGGAGAGATTTCTTCCAAAGAACCCCTTCCACGTACCATATGGAAAAATATCCCAAACTATGGAGCGTGATGGCAAAGAAAAGCACGCGCAGGATCCACTTGTGGAGCGAGATGTAGTCCAAGTAGGAAGTAGCCAATAGAGACGGGCGCATTGCTAGCACTATATCAAAGGGCACCAAGCAAAAGCCCAACCGGCCAGCTCGTTTTATGGTCGTAGAGAGAGTCAAGATGGAGAAGTTATAAAACATTAGCCCCAAGACAATTAGAAGCCAGACTAGCGTGTGCAATGCCAACCATCTCCCAGACACGATTTTACTATATAGTGAGGACAGGGCCGGTTTCCCCCGGGACGCCCACCTGCTCACATACAAGTAATGGCACGCAGCAAACATCAATGCATAGACCACGGAGATCCCAAACACAATCACGCCGTATTTCAAGTTCGCCGTATGTGCATGGCCACCATGGCGAGGTTCAAGATCCATCACGGTAGATAATAGTAGCACTCAATAACAAAGGTAAGCGAGCATCCAGCATGCAGACAAGACGCACCACTCGCAGTGTCAACGACGTGCCGTTCGGACCCTTCCCTCCCAATGATCCACTCTGTTCTTATATGTACGTCCTAGGAACCTTCAAGTTTCATTCATTTTAACTAACCACAGTCAACCATGATGGCGTGCCGCGGCTCACCAAGTTCTATACCCCGGTCGACCTTGTGACCCAGCGAACGTTGCTAGATCAGGTGTACCAGTTGCTCCAGGTCCGAACCTCCCAGGAGTGTTCCTTCATAACACCACCCAAACTCCTAGAAGACTTGGACGACATCAAAGTTATCTATAGGCACTATGCCACACTTTACTTTGTGTTTGTGGTGGATGACCAGGAGTCCGAGCTTGGGATTCTCGATTTGATCCAGGTGTTCGTCGAGTGCTTGGACAAGTGCTTCACCAACGTGTGTGAGTTGGACTTGGTGTTTGGCTGGCAGGTGCTCCAGACCGTGTTGGAGGAGATTGTACAGGGAGGCATGGTGATAGACACGAACATCAACCGCATAGTGAATGCGGTGGACGAGGCTAATAGACAGAAGGGCACAGGTGCCACCTCCACAAGCAAGTGGCTTCCTACACTTGATACTGGGTTTGGATGGGGGAGATAATATTGACCCTTAACTACTTAAACAACTTATTAATACAGGCAATCATATATTATTGTAGAATGTATACACTGGTATGAAATAGTTCCAGTAGTACATATAGCTCTCGTAATCTATTACCTCTTTTTTTATCATTCATCTATCTCTATCTCTATCTCTATCTCTATCTCTATCTCTATCTCTACCTTACCTCTACCTCTACCTTAGGACCTCCACCCCCTCACATTATCTCACTTCTAATAGCTTAGTACCTTACTTAGTATTTATCGTATCTATTATATACAAGTTATCTTCTCCAGGGCAACCACAGCTTCTTGGACTCCCGCACCAACCTCTCGGTCTCCTCGAGCTCCAACTTAGCACGCTCCACCTCGAGCTGCTGGAGCTTCTTGCTCTCATCAATAAAAAACTGGTTTTTATCCACCAACTGGGGGTCTACGCCTCGAGAGTCTCTTTCGAAAGGCGACTTTATTTTACCCGTCTTCCAAATGGGGTCATGGCCTTTGCTTGTTTCGATGGCAATCTTCATGAGCTCCCGTTGCTCTTGCTGTCTTAAAGCTCTATTGCGCTCATAGTCTGCCCTGATCTCCGGCGAGAACGCAGCAATTAACTCCTCGTCGGTAGGCGTAGCATACTTATAGAGAAGAACTCCCGTTCCGATGATCGAAAAACCCGTGACCCACACCCGGGCCCACCTGTACCATAATGGTTTTTCGCCTGCCATTGGTAGCTCCGCTTGTCTGGTTTTTCTCCTATATGATCGCGCGGTCTACGCAGGAATATAGGTAAGCACTCAGCACCAGGCACCGCACCAGAGCAGCAGTGAGAAGTGAGAAATCAGGCCCCAGCACTCTAAGGCTATTGTCTGGTGCCATTCCAGATAAGCGCATAAATAATTGCCCTCAGTCCACAGTCCACATATCAATGAAGACAATACTATCGCTTGACAAGAAAATATTTACCAAAATAAATTATATCAAAATAAAAAGTAAACAATTAAATACTATAATCAAAGTAAAATATTATCAGTATAATGGAATTGGTGTGATGTGTGCAGGAGGTCTTCGGCTAAGGGAGATCTGTATTTGTTTAGGGGGATTTAGTAGGGATGTGTGTGTGGTTTAAGTGTATGCTCAAAACTGGGGGTGAGTTTATATGGGGCTAAAGTATGGGGGAGCGATGGTACGATTTCGTGGGCCCGTCTAGTGTAAGCATCGGGGCGCAGTAAAAAGAAACTGGTCGCGCCTCTTTCTTCACCGCACACCTAGCCCTCAGTCTTATACGAGCTATACGACGCATCCCAAACCCTGATATACTTTCATGATCCGTGAAGTTTGATGCTGGAGGCCAAAATCTAACACTTCTCCTCAGCGTTCAAATTCAACTTTCCCAACCTTACACTCACTACCAATTCAACTCGGTATCCGTGGGACCTATAGCTTTGCCATATTCATGACCAGTGCTACCAGTGACGGCTCTCTGCAAAAGAGCGGCTCGAAGCGCAAGTACCACTCCAAGTCCCGGAAGGGCTGCTCCACTTGCAAACGCAGAAGAGTCAAATGTGACGAGAACAAGCCCCGATGTAATAACTGTACGCGGATGAAGCTAGACTGTGGCTTCTCAGAGTCGGACGACCACCTGACTCCTCCTACCAAGAAGTTCAGGGACTCCATGCCTGCCTACAAGTCACCACAGACCCAACAAGCCACCCCGGATAAGTCACCTAGCCCTGTTCCCAATAGAAACCCTGCCTTGGCCAACTTGACTTCGTCGGTCTTAGGAAGCGGTCTATTAGGGGCTGGGAATCTCAACAACTTGAACTTGAGTCTGTTGGTGAGCAACATCTCCAACTTGGGAGATATCAGTGCCTTGGGCGATATGGCCAACTTGAGCAACTTGGCGCTTCTTGCCCAAGCCCCCATCGATATAAACTCCATATTGCCGCAGCTCAGTGAATTTCTCCCACAGATAATGTCCGCCAGTTCGGGCTCGAATGCCGGTACAACTGGAAAACATCCCAATCCAGCCAACCCATCAAGTACTCCTTCTAGCATGCCCACAGACCGGACCTCCAACCCACTAGGGGGTCTCCCTACCAGCATGCCCGAAGCGGACTTATCGGATGGCATGGACCAGAAGCCCGAAGACACATTGAACATGAACGACTTGAGACTCATGCATCACTACACCACGAAGGTGTCTAGCACCATAACAGGGGCAGGAATCTCTGACACGGACATATGGAACAACGATATCCCTAAACTAGCCTTTGAATACCCCTTCCTCATGCATGCGCTACTAGCCTTCAGTGCGACGCACTTGTCCCGAACCGAGAGTGGTTTGGACCACTGTGTGACCACCCATCGAGGCAAGGCGTTGCACTTGTTGCGTGAAGAGATTCTCAACATCAATCTAAAAAATACCGATGCGTTGGTGGCCAGTGCCTTGATTTTAATCATGGACTCTTTGGCCAATGCTTCTGTTCCTTCGCTGATATCTCCAAAGTCGCTACCTGCATCCGCGTGGATTTTCCATGTCAAGGGTGCGGCCACCATCTTGACTGCAGTGTGGCCGTTGACGGAAGCATCCAGATTCTACAAATTCATTGGGGTGGATTTGGGCGATTTGGGCGATATTATGAACCAAAAGAGCCAGGTTACTGATACAAGTTCAGCATCGTTTGCCAATTTGGTGTGCCACGACTCAGCCATCGCTGACTTGTATCCAGTCCCCATCAAATCGCCATATTTAATTACGTTGGCGTACTTGAACAAACTTCACAAGGAAAGGTATAAGGCGGACTTCATCCTCCGGATCTTTGCCTTTCCTGCATTGTTGGAGAAAGACTTCTTAGAACTACTTATGTCTGGGGATGTGAAGGCCATGCGCATTATGAGATCGTACTACAAACTCCTCCGGTCATTCACGTTGGAAATGAAGGACAAGGTGTGGTTTTTGGAGGGTGTTTCATCGGTTCTCCCCGTGGACGTGGAGGAGTACGCCGGTGGAGCCGGAGGAATGCACATGATGCTTGACTTCTTGGGCGGAGGCCCTGCCATCGTGGAGGACCATGAAGTGGACAAGGACCTCTCGGTCATTGACCCGGGAGGGAAAATCGCCGAAAAGCTCATTGATACTAATAACCTACCCAGCGATATCACCAGCAACTTGGATATCATGCAAGGGGATGCCGGATTAATGGAAATCAAACTAGAGTGAAGTTGTGAAACCTACCGATCCACTAACTGCAGCACGGCTTGAAGTAGTCGCATGTTAATCCGCATGCATATTGTGAGCGTCCATCTCATTGGGACGGGACGTCCTGTCTTGTCTTGGCTTGAACGCGCACGGGGAAACGCGGTCACCACATTCAGAGCCTCGGTGTGGACCCAGATCCACATCTGACAATACGGCTTACAAGCATGCTAACCCCACACCCCACGCTACCCCCACTCTCTTATTTCAGCCTTTTTCATCTGAGTAATGTTTATTCTCCTTCTATGGCCATCCTACGTAGCCAACCAAGCCCGTGAGGCACCACCCCATCTTATCACCCCCCTATCGCTCGTGTAGACCGGCCTGCAGGCAAGACGCTGTTTTTTTCTCCCGCGAGCTGGAGTCTAACAACGGAGATAAAACAAAAAAGTCAACCAAAAAATTTACGTCCAAGCGTTACTTGAGGTTGGCCCTAATTTTATTTTTTTTTTGTTTGGACTCATAGTTACTTCCTTTACACAAAGCGAAGTTCAACCCATCTCTTGATACAAAAAGTACAAAGCGTGACCCTTGTTCTCCAAAACTAACAGACCCCCTTTTTTGTGCCTCCACTAGTCAATTTTTTTGCGCAAACCACCTCGTCCAACTGGGATTAATTTGGGAAACATTCTCACACAAATCTACCCATCCAATACATCACTGAAACACACCTCAAATAATTCCCGCCGCTTCAAAATGCAAACTATAAAGTGTGTTGTTGTTGGCGACGGTGCCGTTGGTAAAACGTGCTTGTTGATTTCTTACACCACATCCAAATTCCCCGCCGACTACGTCCCCACTGTTTTTGACAACTATGCGGTTACAGTCATGATTGGCGACGAGCCTTTTACGTTGGGCCTTTTTGACACTGCTGGGCAGGAGGATTATGACAGATTGAGACCATTGTCTTACCCTTCCACTGACGTGTTCTTGGTGTGTTTTTCGGTGATCTCGCCTGCTTCGTTCGAGAATGTCAAGGAGAAGTGGTTCCCTGAAGTGCACCACCATTGCCCGGGCGTGCCGTGTCTTATAGTTGGAACTCAAATCGATTTAAGGAATGATGAAGTTATATTACAGAGATTGCACCGGCAAAAGTTGTCGCCAATCACTACCGACCAAGGTGAGAAGTTGGCCAAAGAGTTGAGGGCAGTGAAATATGTCGAGTGTTCTGCATTAACGCAGAGAGGCTTGAAGACTGTCTTTGACGAGGCTATTGTGGCTGCATTGGAACCTCCCGTCATCAAGAAATCCAAAAAATGCACCATCTTATAGCGGGGATGCACATGACATCACTACGTGCGTGCTTAATGTTGAGGGCCGGTCTGCCCCATTCCTCTCGTTCCTCGCTCTCTAGAGCGTACAGTCTCTCGTTCATTTATTTCCATCGATGCGGAAACAGGCTTCAAGGGTCTACATGTGACATCTGTGTCTCATGCACTCTTGGGGCGGTGCTTCAATTCAACTGGTTTCAATACTTTTGTATTAGTTTAGTTTCTATCTCTCTGACCCGTGTATCTATCAGGTGCACACATCCAATGGAATGGCGGATTGTACACCAAGTAGATGGGTGTTCAAGAGATTTACGATCGATGGTTGCCGAGAGCTTTGCTTCACTCTTGTTGTATAGGTTTATAGGCCTGTTAGGTCCACTTTGGTGGGCACTATATAACTCAGTTGCTTGAACATGAATATCTGGTAGTCCGACATATGTCGGAGAAGTCCGAGATAAAGTGGGGTGGAGGCCCGAGATAATGCCCGACAGTCTAGCCGTATCTGGCTCTAAGTCGGAGCACCCATTTTCGGTCAAAAACTTCGGCCCCACCTCGGCCTCGGACATCTCCACCGAGCCCCCTCGGCTCGGACACTCCATATATTCACCTACTCTTTCTAGACCATCAACAAATACTCTAGTTGTCCAATATATCACTACTCAAAATAATACAAACCCCTGCTGGCTCTCAAAATTTCGGTACTTCATAAATTACTATGAAAACCCCAGTACTAGATCGTCCCATGGAAACTATGGTCCCCCAGCCACTACTATGGAATGCAATGTCTACAATACCAAGACAATTCCATGACCAGTTCCCCCAACTCCATTGTCTTCCATTTCTTCCATGTCGTACTTTGTAAACACAAAAATGTTTTCCATTAACACTCTATGCAATACAAACCATAATTGGCCATATCCATAGTTAAAGACCATAAAGACGGTGGAGCCAACGACAGTCAGGTTCTATATTATCACATTCTACAATATCACAGTACCACCAAAAATTCAAACCCAGTCTTGTGGTTGATTGTATAAGTGGAGTGGTGGGGATTTACGAGGGGATCCGGTACATAGCTCGACAGCAGGGGGAAGTAAAATTGGACCTGAGTCTGAACTTGATGGAATTCCATCGGGGCTCATTCGCGGTGTGGGCCTCGCTGTGAGGCTTCAGTCTGGTGTCTCACTCAGATGCACGTCTCAATAGCAGATACCTCGAGAAAAAAAAAAAAACTCAGAGTGAGAGCAACCCAAAATGCAACATCAGAGCCCTTGCAAGCGCCCTGAAACAATCTGTAGCCCCCGCATGCGTGTTGTGCTCGAGTACAAAGTCCATTTGTAAACCTGCTATAAATCCAGCGCCAGTTGCTGCACCTCCAAGGGCTTTTTTACTGCTCATCCCAGACTCTAACGCCCATCTTTAGCAATGGAAATGTGTGCACTACCGCGCCTACACTTTGCATTTATCAGACGCATGGAGTCTTAAACTATCCCGTGGACCCTGTGGCCAATGGTATACCATTTTTTACTGCTACAACTCAAACCCTACCTCTGGCTCTGAACGTTACGGCCACCATGTCGTCCTGCCCCAGTAATTTCTTCAATGACTCTGAGCTCTCCAGTGCGTGGGGCGGCCTGGACTACTTCTCCAAGGGCGTATCCAGCTCCAGCTCAGAACTGTCCACAACGCCTTCACACCATCGCTCCAGTAACCTTTCTGATTCCCACTCCAATGCTTCAGATTCTCCTACGCTTAGTAGGTCCGGCAAGAAGACTTATGGTGACATTCGCCTGGACTTCAAGCAGGGCAAGGTCGTGGCCCACCTGCTGTATGTGGACAACATAAACATCGCAAAGAACCAGCTCAACTTCATGAAGGACGCGGGAGTTTACGAGTTCAAACAGACCCATAACCACGACGACTCGCAAGAGGTGCCTTCCTCCGTGGTTGGTTATAAACTAGGCGATAAGCTCTCTACTAATAAGACCACTTCGTCTGTGTTCTCAGCCAAACACGAGGAGACGGGGAGACCCGTTCTTATCAAGGTATCTTCTGATATCCGCCACTGTGACCATGTTGCCCGTTTTCTTAATGATTGGTATATCACTCTGGGAGTCAATCCTCCTACTTCTACGCGTCAGTCATGGTTATACAATTCCAAAGAGCCACTCGAGCCTCTGGCGAAACACGACTCCGCCTCCCTGCACACCTATAAACCCATAACCTTGCCGCCAGATATACCTGGAATTCTCTATCCTATTGACCAACTAAGTGTCGAGCATTCCGTCAATGGCATCTCCAAAACATTGCTCATTATGATCTACCCTGATAACAACTACACGACCTTATTGGAGTTCTACACTGATCAAACAAAAGAAAACATCGCCACTAGCCGAATCCAGGAAAGCATCTATTCGGGCCCTTCTGACCGCAGTGCTTCCGACTCGGACTCTCTTCTTCTGGACAAATCTTTGTTGCGAGGAACCAGCGCGGACCAGGATTTCGTGGAACTCTCCAATCGTGTACAGCAACTCCCTAAAAGCAGGAGCTTAATAGTGAAGATCCTCAACGACTTTGTGCCCATACTCCGTGCTCTTTCTACCTGCCATAAATATGGCATTGTTCATAATGGCTTGACTACCAGCAACATATTGCGCACCACAACGCCAGCTTCTGATGCTGGCCAGAATGAGGAAGTGGTTCTTACGGGTTGGGACTTTTGCTTTTCTGTTGCTATCGAGCACTCCTTCAATTCCTTTAGAAACAAAAATTATAACAAAATCCAGCAGGGTCTACAGTTTGTTTCTCCCGAAAACACCAGTGGTGCCACTTCCTCCGTGGACTATAGAACAGATATCTACTCCCTTGGAGTATGTTTGTATGAGATTGTGGTGGGGTGTTTACCTTTTCAAACGTCCAATTTGACTGAACTCAAGAGGATCGTTTTAACAAAAGCACCTATCCGGCCTAAAACGTTGGGGCCCAAATGGATCACCAATGAACTCGATAATTTTATTGTCAAATGTATGGAGAAAAACCCCTGCGATCGCTTCCAAAGCATTGATGCCATGCTTGAAGAATTGAATACCATCATTGTGGATTATTCCAAGCCAAAAGGTCCATTGGACAACTTGCTGAAAATCACTGAAGAGATCAAGCCGCCTTCTAGTCCAACCAAGTTGCCACTATTCCACAATTCGATTCTGAATTCAGCTAGCACCGAAAACTTTGAAATGATGCAGAAAGTCTTTGCTCTGTACCATGGTCCAGAAAAATGCAAGATTCTTCTTCTTAAAGGTGAAGGGGGAGTTGGTAAAGCTACATTCTTAGAGCAAATCAGTGGAGAGGCTTTGAAGAAGCAAGACTTTGTGGTTCATTGGGGCTTCGACTGCTGTGATAGAAATGTGGCTCGTTACGCTTTTCTAATATATGGTGTGTACGCCATCACGAAGCAGATTCTCTCCTCCTCGCGGGAGACCATAGAAGGGTGGCGAAAAATCTTCACCTACGAGATCGATGCGGACTTGAGTGTGTTGTTTCAATCGCTTCCCAACTTGAAGGCTCTTCTTGGGCCAAACTATCAAAAATACCGCCAGAACAGGCCGGTAGTACCTATAGTGCAGGCCAAATCGAGCACTCAACCCTCAGACGCCGTTGTTGCACTTGTAAAGGACGAGATTGATGTGGATGATTCCAATTCTATGAGTTCAGGTGACAGCACTGAAATTCCTTATGAGGAAGACAAACTCAATATGGAGTTGAAGTTCAACTATATTTTCAAGCGTATATTCAGTGCCCTTGCTCGTGGAGGCTTGACTCTCATTTTGGATAACATCAATTGGTTTCCAGCCAACGAGTTCAATCTCCTTGTGGAAATCCTTGAGTATTGTGAAGTCAACACTGCCAATGCTGCCATCACTATTGTTGCATCCTACAAGGAAAGCAAAAGCGTTTGTCGGTATGAAAATAGCGGAGTGGAGCCAAGCTCTTACCACCTGGTAGCCTCAGTTTTAAAGTGGCCAGTGATGGAGTTTGAACTCAAGCCACTCGACCATCGTGGGTTTAATCGGTATTTCGAGTTATTTTTCAACCAGGAAAACACACAATACTCGGATTCTCTCTTCAAGGTCACCAAAGGAAACTTTCTTTGCTTCGAGTACTATATGCGGTACTGTTTGTTGAAGAGCAAGTCGTACCCACGCTTACTCGAGCAATCTTTAAAAAGTGCCAGTTCTGAACTAGAACAGGACGGCATGGAAGGGGTTATTAAAGGATACATTACGTCAGCCCTTAATCCCGATGCTTTAAGGTTGTTGAAGTTTGCTACCATCATTTGCACCAATGGATCGTTTGACATTTGCGAGTTGATGATTGTCACAGGGTACTCATTAAAGGTGGTTCATTCTTTGCTCCAGTTATGCTTGGACTCCAGAATAATCGTATCTTCTGGTATCTGCTACAAGGTTCCATTTCACATGATAACCGAGACTAGCTTTCCTTTTGAGTTAAACGACTCGGTGATCTTGGAGCTCACCAAGAGGTCTCGTTACCATTTCGACCATAGCAGCATCCAGCTCTACCTCCTTAACCAAATGGACCTCAACAATGAATACCGCAAGTTTCACCGCACTTGTGGCCTCCGGTTCCAGAAGCACCTCTCCAAATCCTCCAGAATCAACGTGACGGGATACTTAAATATGGCTTCGCATTTATTAGTTTCTTGTGCCGCAGCCAAGCCAACTGATATCCAAGCCTATCACGATGCAATGATCAATGGTGGACGCTACGCTATCTCAACCTCCAATTTGAGTCTAGCACTTAGATTCTTCGATGCATCTATGTTGTTTCTTTCCAAAAAAGATAAACGAAGAAAACTCAAATTGATGTTATCAAGGATCCAGTGCAATTTCTACCTTGGAGACTATCAGCAAGCCAATACACTCTTACAGCAGGCCGAAACTGAATTTAGAGCTAATAACTGGACTCTTTTACACCTTAGCGTGTGTTCATTGGTCAGTCTGAAGAAATACAACGAGGGCTTGAAGAAAGCATTGAAGGGTCTAGAATCATTAAAAATAGAGTTTTCTTTGGACCCAGCAAAGGCGAAAAAGCTTGCAGAGAAGCATATGAGTCTGCTCCCGTTGTCTTTGGCCGAAATAAGAAGGCTCAAAACATTGGAAAAGGCTTGGGACAAACGGTTCATTTTGATTGCCGAATTGGTCACGAGCATAATCAATGCTACCTACATTCTCGAACTTCTGGACCTTCGGTTGGCCATTCTCGCTCAGCTCGTGAGCCTCATGTCAACCTACGGTTATGCTACTTCATGTAGCGTGCCATTACTCCATTTGGCAAACTACTTTGTTCAGTTCCATGAGGATATGAGCTTGGTCAAGGCCTTTGAGCTTGCGGATGTGGCAATGTCGCTTGTTAATAATAATGACGGAGTAAGCACTCAAACTCTCCAGACCATTAATGAAACATACCTCTTGTTCATGGCGCAATTCAAGATGCCACTTCCAAGAATCATCAAGCGTTTGGCATATGTATCGCTTCCTACTCAAATCCAAGGAAAGAATACCTTTATAAGGGGCTACATTGTCTCCAGTCAATTGTTCTTGGGTAACATGAGAGGATGGCACAGCTCGTCCTTGGGGCTTGGGAGACTGATCAGGTACAACAATGACCTCGAGCACAAGTTCTACTCGGACTTGATGGGGTTATGGAGCGGCAAGCTTCGGTTGGAAGAATATATGGACTTGAGCAAGGCCACCTCCGAGAAGTTAACGCTTGACTTGGAGTTCGTGTACTATTCCAATGCATTGCTCTATGCGGCTCAGGAAGAAGAGTTTTCTGTGTGTTCGGATTTGATCCTCAACAAAACATATGCTATCCTGAAGAAATTGCCCATGTCCACGCTCCATGTTCTCTACTACTTCGTGTGTGTCATTGCATTGGTGCACGTGGAAGATGCAGAAAAGAAGCCTGAAGTGATGAAAATAGCCAACGAAATCAAAGCTCGTTTTAAGCTTTGGTCCGAACACTCCAGTGCTAATTTCAGGTGTGAGTATAAGATCATCGAGGCGAGTCTCCATACTTTGGATCCTCAATTTCCCTCTTTGGCCTTACTAGACTTGTTTGAAGAAGCCATTGAAGAGACTGAAAACTCGAGGAAATGGGTGGAAGCCGGAATTGCCAGCCGCATCTGTGCCAATTGGCTTAAGAGAAACTCCCACAGCGAAAAGAGAGTGCATTTCTATGCCAAAAAGGCATTTGCCTTATTCAATACGGTCATGGCGAACAAAAAAGTGGAGAAACTCAAGAGCGAGTATCCTGGCTTATTCGATGATTTCAACTGGGCTGGAGTTCCCAATGTTGGTGAGCAGCAAAGTCCTGTGCAGCAAAACTTCTTTGATGATTGTTTCTACACTGATTCCCCTGCTCCTCCGGCAGACAGTGACAGCAGGTCCAAGAACTCAAGGATGACCGATATGTCGGATGAACTGATCATGAATTCTAAGACCGAACGAGAATTCTACTCCCGCAAGAAAATCCAGCCTCCTTCTCAAGGCGAGTGGACCAAAACCTTGAAGCTCTGTCTCTATATAGCTCAGTCTTCTTCCATAGATTTGATTGTTCAAAAGTTACTTGAGAGCAGTTTGATGTTTATGGGTGTTGACTATGGAGTAGTCGTGCTCAAGATGCTGACTCCTCAGCCAATCATCAAGGCCATTGGCACCATTAATAACATCTATATGCTAGACAATGAGTCGCTTTTGACCCGTGCAGACTTGGCTCCTGCTAGTTTGATCATCCAGTCCTTGATCAGTGGAGAAACGGTGCATTCGCATTGTGAAGGTACTACCTCTGATGATCCATACTATGTGGACAATCCCAATTACACAGGGTTCTGTGTTCCCATAAAAACCTCAACAATGGTCGGAGCAATTTACCTTGAGAACAGGGGACTTGGCAAAGCAAACAGTGCACCTGTTCTTAGCATTGACCCAGCAGTCATTGACCTTCTTTCACTTCTTTGCTCGCAAGCAGCCGTATCGTTCACAAAATCGGCAGTTTACACACAAATGGAATTGGCAAAGAGGGCAGCAGAGGATGCCACGGAGGAGAAGGCCAGTTTCCTTGCCAATATGTCGCACGAAATCAGAACGCCCTTCAACTCTTTATTCGCATGCTCCATATTCTTGCTAGATACGGACTTGGACAATGTGCAAAGAGAGTACGTTGAAACCATCAAAAACTCAGCCTTGGTTACGCTCAACATCATTGATGGAATCCTTGCCTTCACCAAGATAGAGCACGGGTCCTTTAATCTTGAAAATGCAGCCTTTTCCATCAACGATATCATTGAGAGTGCCATTCTGTTTGCCAGTGAGCAGACAGAATCCGAACACTTGGAGTTTGCATATTTCAACAATTGTCCTGAAGTTGAAGTCATCTATGGAGATGCCACGAGATTCCGCCAGATCATCATTAATCTTGTTGGCAATGCTCTCAAGTTCACCTCTGTGGGCCATGTCAAGGTGACTCTCGAAGCAACACCCATGAAGGATAAGAGGTACGAATTCTCCATATCGGTTGAAGATACTGGTATTGGAATTCCAACAGAGTCCAGCTCCAAAATATTTGGGGCTTTCACTCAAGTCGATGGTTCGTCCAGAAGAGTGTATGGAGGCTCGGGTCTAGGCTTGGCCATCTCCAAGAAATTGGCAGAGATCATGAACGGTAAAATCACCTACACCAGCCAAGAGAACTCTGGATCCACCTTTGTGTTCACGTGTCCCTTTGAGGCCGAAGTCAAACGTGATAAAGAGGTGTTCCCTCTCCAGCATGTCATCATTGTTTCCAAGAAGACGTGGAAGAAGCAAGCACTCAAGCAGGTCTTTGAGTACTACAATGCCAGCGTCATCACATTTGAGAATTCCGAGTCTCTAGAAAGTTACGGAGGTCCCGTGGATATCTTGGTGGTTGACCGGGAATGTCTCAAAGAAGCCGAGCACGTCCTTACTCTTCCCAAGTGGAAGCATGTGCGACTCCATATCTTAACCCGGTTTGGGCTGATGGTTTCTGATACTGAGTTGAACAAATTGAAGCCCAGCAGCATTCTCTTCTCACCCATCAAAAGGTCGTCGGTGAAGAAAATCTTATTAGACCAGTCCACCACGCCTATCACACTTCAGCCCACGTCGTCCAAAACCATCCTGTCCAAAAATTTGTCCAAAGAGAAACCCATTGTCAACGACCTCAGCATCTTGATTGCTGAAGACAACATGGTCAATTTAGTGGTTGCCCTGCAGCACTTGAAGAAACTAGGCTACGTGGCCGATCATGCCAAGGATGGAGTGGAGGTGTTGGAGAAGTGTGAGGCCAGACTCAACGAGGGAAAGAAGTATGACGTGATTTTCATGGATATCCAAATGCCAAAGAAAGACGGCATCCAGGCCACCATTGATTTGAAGAAGTCTCTCTCGCAACGTGGCCTAGACAAGTTCCTACCCAAAATCATTGCCTTGACTGCAAATGTTGCTGGCGAGGAGAGACAACGATGCCTTGAAGTGGGAATGGTGGACTTTGTATCCAAACCCATATTGCCTGACTTGTTGAAGAAGGCATTGTTGAAAGTTAAACAGAGTATAGAAGATACTGAGCTCAATAGTGACTTGAGTTCAACTGTGACCTGAGTACATGCCCAAGCACCAGCCCAAGCACTGGTGACTTGAGCTTACCATTAACCTACATGTATTAGTAATGAGAACAATTTTTAACCTACTTATAGTAGAAGCCTCGGTGTCGGTGCTTTGTCCAGCGACCTACGATCTGTTGATCTTTTCCTTGTAGAGCTTCACTCTGTTGGCAACCCAAGCGTCGTGGGCCTTCTTGAACTTAGTGAAAGCATTTGCCTCAGGCTTGTAGGCATCCTTTTCGGCATCAGACAAAGCTTTCCAAGCATCGGAGACGGCCTTGGAGGAAGCCTTGAAGTCACCGAGATTCTTCCAGTTCTTCTTGACAAAGAGACTGTAAGAGGTAGGTGGCTTCTTTGGGCCCTCGGTCCAGATCTTACGCTTCTCCTCGTTGTGCTTGTCGGCACGGGCAATGTATACGGCCTTCTCGCTCTCGGAGAGCTTGGCCCATTGAGCATTGACATCCTTAAGAGTATTTGTGGCGGTGCATTTGTCCTTGACGAAGAAGTTCAATGCGCTCAAGTTTCTGTATGCTTTGGTAGCCTTCTTGATCAACTTTTTCTCGGCCTTAGCGGCTTTCTTGGAGCTTTCAGTCTCCTTAGCCTTTCTGGACTTCAGCTTGAGCTTCAAAGACTTGGTCTTCTCGTTGTGCTTGGTTTTGTATTCAGCCAACCGCTTCTTCTCCTTTTGAAGCTTAGCCTTCAATTGCTTGAATTGCGCTTGAGACTCAGAAACCTTGGACTTGACGGTTCTTTGGGACATAATCTGGAAAGTCCCCAAGGACTTGGCTTTGGTGATGTTGACGAATGCATTGACTGCTCTAAAGGAAAACATTGTGATAGTTGTGTTCTACGGAGTGGGCGCCCTTGTTGTTTTGATCGCGCGCTCCCTTTGATATGCGCACTCCCTACTGGAGGAACTGAGATTGCTTGAAACGCGACCCAGACACCAGCCAGACTCCAGACTCACAATTACGACTCCAACCCATTTCCTCCACACTCCTGCTTCTGAGTATAGACATTCACAACTTACTCATAGTTCTTTAGTATGTTGTTTCACTCAATTTACCAGCCCCATGTCTTGTATTATCTTTCATAAGTATTATATTTTATATGTGTTAAACTTTACATGTATTATACTTTATATGTTTCTTATTGGTTGTGGTCTTTGCTTGGCCTGTGCTGGTTCCTTACTGTTCCACTGTTCTTACCCTGCTTACACCCAACATAACAACATACCCTTCCCTTCCGTAACCGCCTTTAACCCATTTACTGTATTTCTCCTTCCCAATCATTCTTCTGTATTTAATCCCAGATAATACTGTGTCTTTTTTTTTTCGTCCTACTAGTCTTTTCGTGACTATGGTCTGGCTAGGCTGGTTTGGATAGGCATGTGCGCACGTAAATCAGACCATCACGCTGGCTGCTGAGGTACGGCGCGCAATGCAGAGCCAAGCACATTCATTGGCTGACACTTTTAGACTGGACTAGTATGTTTAAACAGTATTAGTCCGTGGAATAGATCCGTGGAAAAGATTTGGAAAACAAATCTCATGCCGTACCAACTCCCACCCTAGGCTAATCTCACCCCGGGCTCGTAACCATGTATTTACACTCAATTTAGTGCAATGTCTGACAAATCCATTACACCCCATTACAACCTAGTACGATATAATACTATGTTTATTACAAATCTCTGATAAATATGACACTCTCTTAAACCCTCATCAGATCGTCTATCCCTCCTTTCGTAGTCTCCGATTATATAGACATATTTACGATTTCTATCTTTTTTTTATTATTATTATTGAATTTTCCTTACTCCGCCTTATTACTCTTTTTTTTCTCGTCCTTGAATTTTCTGAGACCATTGCGATACACTGCTAGCTTGTAGAATAGTAGTAGCAGCTTCAGAGTAGCGTAGCCACACTTGGCCGGAATGCGCGTTATCTTGTGCGCTATCAAGGCCAAGGCCGCCACTAGGTACCGGCAGGAAACCCGCTAACGATCGCGGGGAAATTCCATCACTATATAGATCTGGGCTTCTGCTCTCCATGGAACTTCTCTTACCAGCGCCATGACAGTGACATTGAAAAACGCAAACCTTTTCAAGGCCAAGCCTTTCATCAATGGTGGATGGTACGAGTCAAAGTCCACCAAGACTTTTAAGGTCTTTGACCCTGCTACTGAGGAGTTGATTATCGAACTTCCTGATCAGACTCCAGAGGAGATCGATGAGGCTATCCAAATCACGGCAGATGCTTTTAAGTCTTACAAATCGTCCAACCCAGTTGACCGTTCTAAGTGGTTGAGAAACTTGCACAACCTTATGCTCGAGAACTTGGACGATTTGGCTGCTATTATTACGTGGGAAAACGGCAAGTGCTTGACCGATGCCATTGGTGAGGTCAAGTATGCAGCCTCCTACTTCGAATGGTTTGCCGAAGAGGCACGAAGAATTTACGGCCACACCATCCAGCCTGCAAATTACAACAACAAAATCATTACCTATAAACAGCCGGTGGGACCCGTGGGATTGTTGTGCCCTTTCAACTTCCCTTCTGCCATGGGTGCACGGAAAGCTGCGCCTGCCTTTGCCACGGGATGCACATGTATCTTGAAGCCGGATGGTCAGACACCCTTATCATCATTGGCTCTTGCGTACTTGGCCAACGAAGCTGGCTTTCCGCCTGGTGTATTCAATGTTGTGTTGGTGAGCGTGGAATCGACTCCAGCATGCGGTCTTAAATTCTGCGAGTCCCCCTTAATCAAGAAAATTTCCTTCACCGGCTCTACGCCTGTTGGAAAGTTGCTCTACAAGCAATCGTCGCTGACTCTCAAGAAGATGTCTATGGAGTTGGGAGGTAATGCTCCGGTGATTGTTTTTGATGATGCCAAGCTCGACAATGCAGTGGAACAAGCCATAACGTCCAAGTTCCGGTCTTTGGGCCAAACCTGTGTTTGTGCCAATAAATTATACATCCAGAGCGGAATCTACGACAAATTCGTGGCCAAATTCGGCGAAAGGGTCAAGCAGTTCAAGATCGGTAATGGTTTCGAGAAGGGCGTTACTCACGGATGTTTGATCAACACTAAAGCCATTGACAAGGTCGAGGACCATGTGTCAGATGCAGTTTCCAAAGGAGCCAAGGTGGTGGTCAAAGGAGGCCCACTTCCGGACCTTGGAAAGCATTTCTACGCTCCGTACGTTTTGAAAGACGTCACCAAGGACATGAAGGTCGTGCATGAAGAAACATTCGGGCCTTTGGCTGCTATCATCAAGTTCAACACGAAGGACGAGGTTATTGCAGAGTGCAACGATACCCCATACGGATTGTCAGCATATGTTTTCTCCGAAAGCTTGAACACCGTATACTCTGTGTCTGAGGCCTTGGAGGTGGGAATGGTGAGTGTGAACACGGGAATATTTACTGATGCAGCCATGCCTTTTGGAGGTATCAAGGAGTCTGGCTTTGGCCGTGAGGGTTCGTTGTATGGAGTGGACGACTACACTGTAGTGAAGTCGATCTCGCTTGGAAACGTCTACAGCTAGGCAGCCTTTTATTTATAAACAAGTTATAGAGTGAAGAAATCAAAAACAATTATCTGATGTGACCAGCTTGACAGAAAGAATTAAAAGGACCAGAATATTTTTATATGGATGGTAGAGTAGTCTACTTCTATTTCTACTTGTAGGTGTAATTCTACTTCTAGTTGTAGTACCAGAAACTACATACAAGGTGCGCATTATCGTCGCGCATCAGGCTCGCGTTCATTACACCCGAGAATACTCTTCAATGGAACATGACTGACAATATACAAGAAGTCACCAACCCCCTTGATGGTTTCTATCTAATCGATAAAGATGGTATGTTTCACCAACAGCACTTTTTCTCGCTGTCACACGACTAACTCCAGCGGTGTACACCCCACCCACTCCATCTCCTCTAGATAACCTACTTGCTCTATATAAGCTAGAACCCATTGCAAATTCCATCAGCCGAGTCAAGAGTGATGGCTCCAAAGGGGTCAAGCTACGCAAGTCATATAAGAACCATATACTGGACCTCCCAGGGAAACACCAGATTCCGGCGCCCAAGCCGGTGGACGGCCAG
Organism: Metschnikowia sp. 00-154.1; assembly: GCA_002370645.1. NCBI lineage: Eukaryota > Fungi > Ascomycota > Pichiomycetes > Serinales > Metschnikowiaceae > Metschnikowia > Metschnikowia sp. 00-154.1. The sequence goes on along the minus strand of NKZI01001809.1, from coordinate 26,939 downwards.
ATTCTCAACCCCGAACTAAGCAATTTGCCGGATGTGATTCAGGAATTCGACGGCAACTTGTTGGCATCGGCGTTGAAGTTCGACAAGACTTCCATCAACGGCATTCCTGGCTTCAACACTGCGGACTTGGCCATAAGTGATACTGCTTCTGGACGAGGTGAGGACATGACCGAAATGGACGAGTATAAGAAGAAGAGAAAGAAGAAGCAGATGTACGGCTCAGACATGAAGAGACAGCATATATAAAAATGGGTTGTTTTTAAAGTTCGGTTATTCGTGTGTTAGTTCCTTTAATCATGTGTGTTGGTCTGCTATTATGTCCCCTGCAAAGGTAAGTGTTTCAAAATGTTTCATTAGTCATTTCTAAATCTATGTATTATTTGCTCTATCTGTGGGTCGGTGAAATCCTGCTCAGAGAATAACTCTCGCTTGTAGATACCGTACAGCCTTCTGCTCGGTCGGGCGCAATCTCAAAGAGCACAACAGGTCTATTTGCAGTCTTGGCCACTTCTGCTGGTTTTGGCTCATTTGGTTTTGGCTCATCTGGCTCCTTCAGCTTTTCCAGCCTCTTGGAGGAGAACCGGCGCTCGAACCGCTTCAAGTTTTGTTTTCTGGATGAGACCTTGTTCTTCAAAAGACCGCCTGAGTGCAGGAGCAATGCTCTGATGGCAGTCTTCTTGAAGATATCCGCCACGTCCAAGAGTGACAACACCTTGGTCTCGATCTCCCAGGCAGGAAGCTGTAAGCGGAAATTGGATACATTGAGCAATCGTTTGGAGCCGGTCTTCATGCGGAGAGAAATCATGATCTCAAACAGCTGCGACGTAAGCTTCGAGATACTGATGTACTTCTTGGACCGGTCAATCATCACCGTGACATCCCTACCATGGTCAAGATCATTTCCGGAACTTGCAAAAGAATAAGAGTCTTTGCTTGAAGGATTTTTATTTCCTCTAGAGTTAGCAAGGCTCCTTGGTGGGCCACGAGAGGCCACATCCAAATCAGTATCAGTGTGGCCATCATTGTCACTATTCTTATCGTCGTTCTTATCCTTGAATTCCGTCTCGGAAACCTTAAGGATGGGGCTCTCGTTGATTTCGTTATCGGTCCGGAAAATAAACTTCATCAACAGAGACCCGGTCTCCTCATCAATGCTCAAGTTCAAAGGAAGCAGGCTGATGTTGAAGTTGTCGATGATCTTGATTCCTCCAATAGACCGGTTCATGGACCAGTCCACTGTGATCAAATCATGGGCATTAGTTTTCTTCAAGGGTTCCAAGAATTTCTTGTAAAAAGCATTCTCCAAGAGTGTAACACCTTCGATGCTCTTTATCTCTATCCGGTTATTGTTGGAGCCGTCATCTTTAAGTACTCTCTTGCACACACCGTGCTCGATCTTCAAATCAATGATCGGACTGCGGTCATCGTTCAACATATGGAGAACGATTTCGTCTGCGGCGATCCTCCAGTCCTGGACCACTCTGGCGGACGAGGTTGTGACCAAGTCGCCTGAAAAAAGCGTTTGGAGTGTGAGGATGATTTCATCCGATAATGATGTTTTCGTGTGCGTGAGTAGCAAGTACTCGTTAAGGGCCTCATTGTCCAAGTATCCATCCTGCCGGAAGTTGTAGTTGTCCAAGAGACCACCCGAAATGCCCACGATTTTGTGGAGACTCGTCAAACGGTGGTGAAGAGCAGGCAAATCCTGGAAATCATTGGAAAACCGAAGCTTCGAAATCCGATCGTTGAGTTCCACTGCCAAAGGCTCATTGTATAGAAGAAGTGATATCACCGTGACGTAAAGTGCAAAGTACTGTTTGGAAGTACTGTTGATAGCAAGACGAGGAACATCCACTCTCAATCTGTTGGCCGTCCGAGAATCCTTGGACTCGTTGCTGGGGCTTTCTCCCTCTTCGTCGTCCACCTGCTCTAACTTGGAAATCAGTGCCATGACTTGGTCAAATGTCAACATCAACGACATCCTATTGACAAGCACATCCTCCTCGAATGCTAGGTTGCTGCTCTTGCATGTCTCTATACCAAGGAATGGAGGCCATTTTGTTTTGGTACCGTATGGTTGTCTCTCAAGAGCGATTTGTTTGGCTCTCATGCTCAGCTTCTCCACCACCATAACATTGGCATCGTGAAGAAGGACTCCATATCTCCTCTCTAGCTCTTGAGACGGCATCGACGAGTCTTTATTAGTCTTAACAGACAATATCTTTGACTCCAATACTGGCGCAGTAATAATGACAACCGAGTCCTTGGCCTGTTCTGATTGCAATTGGATCTGAGGAGAAATCACCTCGATCTTGTAGTCTTCATTTATGACATTGTTGCCCTTTACCTTCCTGAGAATACCGTTGAAATTGTCAATACGCTCTTGCGAGCTCTCGAACTTGTTGAGCCGAGACCTCAACTCCTCTGCTGAGTTCTCTGCATCTTTGAGAGTTGAACGGAGCGTCGAGGCATCCTCTTCATTCTTCTCTTTTTCGATAATATTCTCAAGCATATTCATAAACTCGAACGACATGAGCTTCTTGTAGCTGCTGCTGCGCTGCACGAAATGGATGTACTTCATGAACTGGTTGCGAACTGGCTCATTCCACTTCAAAAACATCGAAACAAGAATAAACCTGTTATTGAAATTCTCCCTGTGTTCAGCCATCATCGACGTCACGCTTCCCTTATGCATGCTTCTTCTTCTTTGCATTTTCAACTTATCAATCAAGCTCTTCAACGTACTGACTCGCTCCTCCACATTGTGCTTGCTGACGCTCGGATCCGATTTCGAGAGCTTTCGGATATCCTCTAGTCTGCGCTTGTACACTTCAATCTGGGAAGAGTAGTAGTCGGTCTTGTACATAGTACAATCGTGTGTTTGATCGTCCGAGAGGTCTTCGTCAAACCTGTCGCCAGAGATATCCCGGAGATAGACGAATTTCTCTGAGTATAAAAATGGGAGGATTTCTCCCGATTTCAAGACAAACCCGGATGAGGGGAAGAATGCTTCGTCGAAATCTTCGAGGTCAAGCCATGTGGTGTTCTTATCAAAGATCTTTAAGGCATCCTTCAGAGCCCTTGCCTTATCTTGACGTACAGCTGTGTACACGTTCCGATGGAAAATGGCATGCACAGTGCGAAGATCTATCTTGGTCAACACCACTTGTCCCAAGTTAAACATCATTTTCATGACCTTCTTTCCACGGGATGTATCATTGCTGGTATCGAAGACCTCCTCCTTTTTCTGATGCAAATCAACGAGAAATTCGTCTACCTTTGCTCTCAACCCAATGCATTCCAATTCATCCGACTCCAGTCCCAAGTCCTCATTTCTGTAGATGTGACTTATGAAGAGGTTCTTTATATCGAAAAGGAACTTGTTGGTGAAGAGATGCTCTGAGAACTTCTCTGAGTTCTTCACCTCTCCAAACAAAGAACCTCTTCTGATAGGAAGCATGGTGTTGCCTTTGAACAAAGACCACCAGTCGAAAAAGTGGTTGAACACACCTGGACTCAAATGGATCGTGTTGTAACTTTCATCTGTATGAGCAACAAAAGAAAGAGCCATGTGGATCCGTCCAGTCCTAAAGCCCTCATAAGAGTCGTGGCCCTCCTTCGTGTAGTTGGGGTTGAATAGCTCAATCTCATAGTGGGCCTTTCCTTCTTCAGACATCTCATTTGAGTCGGGTTGTTTTCGCTGCAACAAGAAACCAACATTGAGAGTGACTCCTCCGCTCAATTGAACCACTTCTTTCTCAGGGATGCTTGAGACTTCTTCAAGCTTAGAGAGATCATCGATTCGTGCCTCGTCGTTGAGATAGTACCCGTGGCATGATGATAACACCTCTTTCATATTGGGGAAGAAAGTTGGTTTGGAGCTCGGACGTGTCCAGCACACCAAAGGTGACGATAGGTAGTTGGGGATGTACCACGAGATTCTTCCTGCCTGGATATCAAAGAACTTGAGTGAGTTATCGTACTCGTTAATTCTCCACTCCACTGAATCTTTCATGCTGAGAATAAATCCATTGGCATGTCCAAACATATTGTAAGGGTCTTTGTCTCCCTTGAAACCCACTTCAATGCTTGCATGTTTGCCTGTACGTATGTTCATCTTCCCATGCATAACATACCTGAGCTTGTCCCAGAATCCTAGCTTGGACGAAGGGTCCACCGGGGGCTTGGAGAACTGGTCCACATTGAGCATGATCTGCTGGATTCCAAACTGGTACGATTGGCCCCAGATAAATCTCGATGGTCCCAGCGAGTCAAAGAGAACGTCCATGTCGGTGTATATCTTAAGAGTTGCCATGGACTTCTCGATAATGAGCTTATCGAATTTGTTGGGTTGGTACTCTGGGTCGTCTGTCACTTCAACGAGTTGTACTGGGAGTTTCCGGAGGTGTTCGTCCTCTAACACTAGATTTTCGCTTAGAACCAAATGGCCGCTCATCAAGAGAGCTCTTCCCTTACCACTGGAGTCAACGGCATGCGGAAGCTCAAATAATGGCAATGGGTAATCTCTTAAATGCATCCTCAACTCCTCAATGCTAACATTCATAAACATGGGGATCATCAAGTTGTAGCGAGTGTCTTTGGGAACACCCTGGCCATTATCATATATGAACTGAGAGAGCTGGTCAGGTGGAAATTTTGGCTGCGACAACTGGAGGTTCACACCACTCAAGATCACGCTAAGCAAAGGAGCTGAAATCGAATATGCATTAACGTGTCGATTCTCGTGGTTGGAAAGGTTGGATTCTTCTCCAAACAAAAACATTTTGTTATCATCACATTCCTGCAGGAGTTTTTGCTTGTACACTCTGACCTTTCGAATCCACAGGCTTTCGAACACTTTGTTGAGTGCATCTTGTTTTTCGTCGATCTCTTCTTGGTCGAACTTATCGTAGTTCAACTTGACTTTTTCATCAAAAGATTCCTGAAGTTCATTCCGTTTGCGCTGTTCCACGAGTCCCAATTGGTAAATCATATTGAGGTCGCTTTCAAAAGGATCATCTTCAATAGTGAAGGTGATCTTCTTGGATTTCAACCGAATAGGCGGAAGCTCGATGGGCTTGGACTCAGTGGATCTCACAATGTTATCCGTTTCCGATTGTTTAAGGCACTTGACAAGATGTTTCATAACTTTCATGAAGATGGAGAGATTATCAAACAACTTGTACACCACAAATTTGTGTGGCTGGCAGATTCTGATGGCAGACGTTTCAATGATGATTGATTCGCTAGGTGCTGAGGTGTTGAATCTCACGGTAACCGAATCCACAATCAATACTCTATCCCAATGTCCAGGCACCGTGGGTGAAGATACCATGACTCGAGTTAAGAGATTGGAGCCCTGGACAATTTGTTTCTCGTAGCTCACTTTTAAATCATAGTTCTGCATGCGAATCTTGATCTCCTCCGAGAGAGATAAGACCAGGTTTACCCTCTTGAGATCAAAATTGATGACTAGGTAATCCTGGACCTTAAAGGAAGAAGTCTTTTTTTGCCTCGAACGCAAAATCTGCCTTTCTCTTCTGAAACTATTCTGGAACTTCTTGATTGGTTTCACTATAGTCTCCATGATCAAGTGGAACAGCCCGATAGCAGTGAACGCTACTTGCCTGTCCAAAAAGGTGTCGAGTTGGTCTATGTTTGTATCAAACACCAATTCGTTTTTGGAGTCCTTGCTCTGCGAGCGTAGCTGAAACTTCATCTCAGGAATGTTAAGCACAGTCACCTTTTTTCTTGTATCCAGTGTTTTAAGAGAAGTATCACTTATTTGCAAGGACATATCCCAAAAGCTATCCTTTACACTGCTGACTGATAAGGTTTCGAGTGTAGTCGAAGAAGAGCTTTGATCAGAGCCTTCAAACAATGCCTTGTCCTCAACATTTTCAATGAGTAGCTTGAACAACCCGATTTTGAAAGTCAAAACACTCGAAGTCTCGGTGAATTTTGCCACACTCTTCTTTGATAACTCGTAGATATAGCTTGGAGGAAGCAATGGTGACGTTGAACCTAACATGACTGTCAAGCCGTCGAATTTGAATTCAGCAGAGATAAACCACGATGGAAGTGACGCAAAAATAAAGTCCTCTGGATGGGAGGTTGTCGCTGGAGAAACCTTCTTTGGGCTATACTTTGCGAGGTCACTCAATATGCGAGCATCCAAGTTTCGGTTCAAACGACCTCTCTTCAAGTTCTCAGTTGCAGCCCTGGTGGCAGTGGTGATGATCAGATTGATACCATTCAATACATCAGGCTTTACAAGCTTAATAAATGCTCCACTTAACGATACTGCCGCTTGGAATTTCAAGTACTTCAAAACCTGGAAGTCTATGTGGGCATCGCCCAAACCACAAAATTCCTCGGTAAAGACTTTTTGGTTTGTATCTTCACAAGACTTTTCGCTAAACGTGACACTTGGATGCATGAAATGACACATGGAGTCGTAGTCATGATCTTCCGTTGTCAACACATGCATGACCATCATTGAGTAGGACACCATGAGCATCTGGGTCTTGTTGTCCTTCTCGTTGTGTAATCTGAGCAAAGCACGAGGCTGCTCCATTGTTAATTTGATATCGATTCGAGGGTAATAATCCTCGAGCAATGACAAGGCCTTATCAACGATTTGCATGGAAATGTGTTGCTCGTGAGAATGCTCAAAAGCAGTTCCTTCCGAGTCAGTAAAGTCCTCACCATCAGTTTCGCTGTCAGAACTGTCGTCATAAGGCCGAGACTCCCAAGAGCTCTCGTTTTTCTCTATACTTCTCAACCTCATAAGCTTCTTCAATACCAAGTAATTGTACCATAGAAGAGCTAGAAGCCGTACGTCTGCATCGAACATGGGACTGTTTCCAGACGAGAACAATTCTAGAACACAGTTTTTAAGCCCATATCCGTGTACCAAGTGGTCTATGATGTTGGTTTTGAAAGTAAGACTGTAGCTTGGGATCGAGAGGAACTCCTGGCGTTTTTTCTCCTGCCCCGAACCAATATCTCCACGATAGCCTAGTTTCAAGAGCAAAGTGGAGACCGTAAGTTCGAAAGGCGAGTCCCGTGGGTGGTTGAAAAGCACCTCATATCCGGCCGAAGTATTGAGCACTCTCGCCAAGTGGATTGATATAGACTCCACACACATGAAAAGGGAGGAGTCGATGGACTTTTGAGCAAAGTACTCTTTGACCGTATAGTTGTTGGAGGGGGAGAATATGGGGATTTCTTCAATATTGAAATTAGCCACATTTAGAGAGATTTCCTTGAAGCATTGAAGCACTCGGTTGTGGATTAGAATGTAGTCGTCGATCTTGGACTCTAGTGATTGTTGTGAAGTAGATTTATGGTCGTTGTGAGGAGCAGATTTCGATCCATCTTTTATGCTGTGCAAGATAACATGTCGTATAGCCAGGAAGGCCTTAAGGACAAGGTCGTCCACATGGAGACGGGTGGAGATGTTGGATAGACGGCCCGATTTGGCATCAATTGAGAGCTTGAACAGAAGCGATAATGAGCCAATGACAAGGGTTTTCGAGGGGCCCTTGGGATCTAGGATCTGGACGCTGGCTTTTGTCACCGAATTGACCAACGATAGGTTATATGAATTGGTGGAGTGGACCTTATGTTTCGAGTCCAAAACAACCTGCACTGAATCAAGGCTGAATTGGTACATGGAAGCAAACACACTCACGTCCCTCACTTCCACGTCGAGGGACCTTAATAGGTAGAGCACGAGCTTGACCACCGGCTTGAGCAAAAACGACTTCGGGTATATGGAGAGCGGCTCCTCCGAAGGCGTAGAAGCCCGTTTATGCCTCAGAGTGTTCTCTCTCGGTAGCACATTGATGCATAGGTTGGAAAATATTATCCTTCGGGTGTTTCCCCAGAGTCTAAAGCGCAAGGAATTCAACAGAAGGTGTACCTTGCCATGATAAGCGATGCCATTGAACAGCACGCCATTGTTTATGGATATATAGCTGATGTAAAAGCCGGAGAGGTAATATATTAGGAGCCAGGCGACACGCCAGGCCACCACAGCCACAGCAGCATACTTGAGGTATTGGTTCATATCAAAGAACCGGGTCTGCGGTGGTGAACGGGGCTATTTTAAGTGGGTGTTGTTTTCTTGGGTGTATGGGGTCTTGGGATATAGACAGTTAGAGACCGCATGAAATGCAGGCTAGCTGCGCATGCGTTTAACGATGGATGTTTTTGCTCTCAATCTAAACAGCAAGAGAGCCGCGCTACATGGCCCCTCCCAAGACTGACTTCAATGGGCCTTTTTCGAGGGGTTCTATATTTATGGAGAGATGGTTATTAAGGCGAAGGTGTGTTCTAAGGGCTAGACTCTATTGTATTGGTTTTTTATTCCAATTCTGCTCTGGTGATTTGCACTTATCGTTAGTCATGTACCGAATCCCGCTCAGTGCAGTATTGCTGTCTGCTCGCATTACCCCAGCAGAGTCAACCAGTGCTCGCACTGGTCACTCACTTGACCACCATATCACACTATTTCATACACTACACTATTCCATACCCTACACGCTGTTTCATACACTACATTTCTACTGTAAATTTATATACTGTAAATTTTTAATGAAATCCCATACGCAATACTCTGATGTTGACACGAGACAAATTAAAATACAAATAATTTGACGGTTGTATTTTTAAATGAATTGTGAATTACCTGGTTATGGTTTCTGGGGTGAGTGTCTTGGTCTGTGAGTTTTTACAAGGGTGCACAGTTACTTCGAAATCCACACAACATAAAATGTCTTTTTTTTTTTTGAAAAAATATATAGGTGGAGTACATGGGAGTAATTGATGATTATAGAATATGTCGTAAGGAGAAGGAAACTAAGATTATTTGGCTCTCAAAAAATTAACCGCCATAACAAGTTCCCTATGAGCTGTTTCCACTCTAACTACTACACGGAGCCACTGTGAGCCTAATGCCTGACCCATAATGCCGCACCCAAGATATACACCACGCTTTAAGTAATCAAAGTAAAAACAATAATGACTGTATACTTTTGGTACTGCATAATATCTATCCCGACTTCATCACAAATTAAACACTTTTTCTGATTGATTTTTTACGTGGTTTAATGAATACACTGGATGACTTTGATGGTTCCCGTTTGCTGGAATGAGTCGTCTCGCATTGTTGCACGTGACCCGCTCAGGGCTTGCGCCCTCGCGCACTCTTCTCGCGCTTCTGTACAGGCGCCCTCACTGCTCCCACTCGCATCCGCGAAAATTTTTAGCCTCTACAATCTCATTCGGACCTTCTTCATACCTATCAACAATCAATAAAGAGTATGTGAAATCAAGAGTTACATTGTAACTCGCCATCAGCAAGTGCCGTTTTCATTGGCAAGATTATCGATGATCACATTGCTGTCTCCATGACTGTCCGAATGGCTATTTGTATGGCCATCTTAATGGTTGTTTCTGGTTCACCAGTGGCCAGTCAAATGCTTCAACAAGGTTCATCACAACCAGTCTACATCCGTTTTCATTTGCTTGAATAATTACTAACATACAGTGGCTACTCCAAAGATTGTCAAGAAGTACACCAAGAAGTTCAAGAGACATCACTCTGACAGATACCACAGAGTTGCTCAGAACTGGAGAAAGCAAAAGGGTATCGACTCATGTGTCAGAAGAAGATTCAGAGGCTCCATGCCACAACCAAACATTGGTTACGGTTCCGACAAGAGAACTAAGTACATGATCCCATCTGGCCACAAGGTCGTGGTTGTCAGAAACGTTAAGGACTTGGACGCCTTGTTGATGCACGAAAAGACTCACGCTGCTGAGATTGCCCACGCCGTGTCCTCCAAGAACAGAGTGGAGATCATTGCCAAGGCCAAGTCTCTCGGTGTTAAGGTTACCAACCCTAAGGGTAGAGTCTCTTTGGAGGCTTAGGTATATGTGCCATAATATACTGGGTTTACTCCATCAAATACATATAATCATTGTCCGCTTCTTGTAATTTACTCTCGTAGATGCCTGTTCATTAGTTCTATTTGTCTGCATGCTATTGATCCAATGACCTTGGTTTGCTGATCATCTTCTGGCAAGTGAGCCTCCTATGTATGCGTTGCTTGTGTCCAAGTGGTGATGCTTCTTGATCTTGTACCCCAACTCGCAACATCCATTAGAGCCGATCTTTAAGTCATCGGAATCATGCAACTGTTCGTCTTTGGCAAAGTTGGGGTGTGTGATTGTCTCGTCTTTGGATTGTGCGGTCTGCGGAGTGGACTTCTCTGCATTGCTCGAGTCTTCCTTAACTACCTCAAGAGAAGAAGAGGATGCGGAAACTTTATATTCGGGCACCACCTCGTCCACTTGGGGGAGCGATCCCCGATCGGAATTAGCTCCCACATTGAGCATCAGCGTGACTCTTTGAAACGAGCCTGCTGAGGAATTCAGTTGGTGTGACCCTTCGTTTGGCATTTTATGCACACTATCCGATCCAATCTTGAGTGGCTCGTAGCTTAATGACGAGGCCGATTTGATCGACGAGGAGTCATCTTCTTGGCCTTCTCCTTTTCCTGGGCCACCGGTGTCCAACATACTTCTAATTGGTACATGCGTAACTTCTGGCTCTTCGGCCTGGAAGTTACTGATAGTGTTCTTCCGTGACGGAGCACGTGAGTTCAGGAACGACGAGCTGCCGGATTGTAACACTATGGGGTTGACCTTTTGGTCGGGGTGCTCGTAGATGCACATCTCCAAGCCAATGAACCATGGATCATTGAACAATTCGGGCAACGTCAACCGTTGAGTCACCGAAGGATCACATAGCTTCCATGCCACTCTGGCAGCACCCGAAGATTGGAATTGCGCAGCCCATTTAAACTCCGAGCCTGGGCCCTTGGAGTATTCGGAATTGTTCTTAAACGAAGGGTGGTCTGAGCAAAACCTATCACGGCTGAACTTGTAGTCTCTGTACTGGGCATCACTCGTACAGGATTGTTGGAAAGGGACGCCAGAATGAACAAGACAGAACATAAGCATTCCCAATCCCCAGCAGTCCATCTTGAACGGATCATAAGCATGTTTCTTGATCTCACTAGGCGACAACTCCTTCAACAACATGACCTCCGGTGGTGAGTAAGGAGGCGAGCCCACATAAGCAGTAGACGTTTTGACCGGACTGTCAAAATTCATATACTCCTCATGACCATACTCACTCACACCAAAGTCACAGAGTTTGACCAAACCATTTCCATCCAAGAGAATATTTTCCGGCTTCAAATCCTTATGAACAATATCGTTCTCATGCAAAAACTTCAAGCCATAAGCTATCTGTTTGAAGATGCAGTAACGTTCACTCAATGGGTTTCGTTTCCAGCCAGGCTTGATGATCATATTGAAGAGGTCGCCACCAGCGCACAATTCCATGATCATCCCCCAGCCTCGGGTCATACTGGCCTGCGATTGAATCCTCAAAAGGGCCACAGTCTTCACCACGTGTCGCAGGTCCGAAAGCTTCCGGCTGATAATGTACTCTTTGGCAGCCCGCTTGTAGAATTCGTCATCAGTCTCCTTGGAGAAAAGAACAAACTTCTTTAAGGCGAAATGCCTCTTTTTATTGGCCGTCAAGGTCACTATGCGCACATCGCCTGCTCCACCATCCCCAATCTTCTTGTCCAAGTTCTCATACTCAAAGTCTTCTAGCAAATTGATGTGATCCTCATGCAAATCATCAGGGAGGTAATCGTTTGGGTCAGCCACAGGCATGGACACAACACGGCCTCCTTGGTCAGGGCCTCCTTTGAGGTAGAACAGCGTAGAGTGCTTAGCAAGCTGGTTCAGAGCGTTCTTATTCACCCCATACGGATTGTATACTATCTTGTCCGGTGTTCCATGGTGAGAAAGCTTCCGTGAGCTCAAGTTCCTATTTTTCTGGTCGAAATGCCCCGCAGCAGTCTCTGCTCTTCGAATGGGGCCCCGTGGGGGGTCGATTCGGGGCTGGTTGGTATCGTTCCTCTTGAGAGTGGATAACGGCCCATTAATAGGTGAGCTGGGCAACGACAGTACTTTTTCACGTTTGACTTTATCAGTCTGGATCTTGGGCTCTTTTTTATGCTCGTGGCCCTGCTGAGAAGGTTCCCTCGGGTCTTTGTCCTTATGGAAAAGTTTGGAAAGGTTGAGGTGGGACAGTGAGGACTCCAGATCCGAAGGGTCCTTCTTGAAGATGTTCTTGAAGTGATGGCGATGTTGGGATTTCTCCATCTTGGGTTTAGGCACTTGTGGACAAGAGAGGGTGGGCCGGTAGGAGGAAGTACTAGCGGAGAATGGTATCAACGAGACGTCGAATGGATGCACGTGAGGAGTGGGCGAGGCTGAGGGGAGGATCTAAAAGCAGGAGAGTAGCAACAGGCCGGATTCTGACTGCCACTTGGGAAAGGTGTAGGAGGTATCTAGACAAATTGGGGGAGTAACGAATGCGAATGTATTAGTCTCGGCCGAGGTTTTCCCCGTGCTTATCCTAAGATAATTAGCAAGTTGTACATAGAACTCACCAGGCGCACTGCGCATCGAGCGCTTAGTTTCGAGCCCAAAAAGAAAAAAATTCCTCACCATTTGTGGCAGTAGATACGGGAGCAAAGGGGCTGCAAAGGCGGGGAGAAAGCCGTGGGTGGATGTGGGATTCTTGTGGGACAATTTGGTGGCATTAGCTGTCAGTTACAGATTTACGAGGGGTTGGTTTTGGCTTCGTAGGGTGGTACATTGCTGTCCCCAACCATGACGCAGAAGGGTTCCATCATGCACGCTGGCATCAGGGCAAATACTTCATGATGTAATGGTATGCACCTATAGAACAAGGCTTCTGGAGGCCCGTATTTGCACGCTCTCTTTCCTGTTACAGCAGGGCAAACTGGACCTGTCGCTGTGTTTAGCACATATCCTGCTGCTCCGGTTTCTGGGGCTCTGCCTGCTAGATAGGGGCAGTGCTATATGAAGGAGACACCCACACGCATGAACTGTTAGGCCTTAGCTGCTATCGCGCCAATTCTTTCCGGGCCACTCTCCAGACTCCAGTTTCAGGCTTGGTTTGTAACTCCTTTCAAAACTCTATTTAAGTCTCCAATTTCCGTATTTCCATCATTTCCATCATTTCCGTCATTTCTTGTTTCAGAATAGCCTCTAGTTACTAGACCTAAAGTTTCAGATTTAAGAAAACGTATGACTAGTAATCCCAGTGCTTCCTGTCTAGTTGGTCATGTCCACTTAGTCTGTCCACTCAGGCTGCGGAAGTCTGTTTACTTAGTCTCTACTTGGTCTGTCCGCGTAGTCCTGTCTACCTCCCCATTGGTAGGTAATATTATTGTAGTTTCCAGAATATTAATTAGGTTTCGTATTACATATTTAGGCAACCTGAACTTAATCAGCGGTATTAGTAAGCTAGACGAGTGGGACACCTTCCGGCCAATTATGCCATCAATCTAAACGCTTTCTTCGTCAGAGGTTTTCTGGTTTCTCTTGATGCGGAAAAACCGGATTCCTCCCGAAGCATTGTCGGTCTTCTCCTCTGGACCGGCTCTGGTGAAAGAGGACTCGTCGCCCAAAGGTGCGCCCTGGTTCACGCCATCATGATTGTAGTAGTTCTGCTCCTCTCTAGTACCATTGACATTCTGAATATGCTTCTTGTAGGATCTGGCAATGTTGGCAGCACAGGTGATGAAGAACACCAAAAGCATAGCAGCAACGGAGGCCCAGGCAAGAGCCATGTTCTTAACACCAATGTGAGCATCTCTACCGTCGTCCTTAAAGGCGTTTCTGGCCAACACGTTGGCAGCAGTCTGCATGGCAGCACCACCCATAACAAACAAGAGCGCAATCACCACCAAAGCATTGACCACCTTGTCAATGACAGTGAAGCAGAAGCCCAAGAGGTCGACAATCAAAGCAAAAGCAGTGAAAGCAAGAGCAATCAAAAAGAAAGCAAATGAGAATCTGGTCAAGTAGTAGAAGGTGTCTCTGTTGTTAACAAAGTCATCTGGAACATTAGTGGAGGTTTCGAAGTTGTCAACAGGGGAAAGAGGGTAGGCTGGGCCAACTCTACACGAATTGAAGTCCCTGTAGTCGCATACACCCCAGAAAGTCCAGGCGGACTCGCCAGCAGCGTTGGTGATACCGGTGGTATCAGCTCTAATCCAGTAGAAACGGTTGAAAGGGAAGTGGGACGTGGATCCGGACAACACAATGAAAATCAACATTAGAGTTGTTCCAGCAAGAAGCAACAAGTTTAAAAACGTGTTAATGACCTTCATTTTTTAGGGGGTAATGGAATTATTTTTCTTAAAGCACACTTGGACTGGTCAATTCAAGTAATGGGAAAGGGGTGAGGCACTGGAAACTAATTGCAAACAAGGATACACGGGTGTTTCAAAGTTCGGACAAGGATGCAGTGAAGAAAAAATGTGAGGGGAGTTTTTTCGAAGATGTTTTAGAATTTTTAAACTGTTGCAGTATTAGCCTCGCTAATTTTGGAATGACTAGCATCAGCACGGGACTGCACACCGCCCCGAATGCTCACTGTTGTCTTGAGCACGCATTTCTTGGTTGCTCGAGCAACAAACGGCGCCGGGTTGCTTTGAGGGAGTTTTTTAGGGGTCTAGGTGTTTTCCTTTACTTTTTTAGGTTGATGTTAGTGGGTTTCGGGTGTGTAGTGCTTGCCTGCCATTGGCTGGAGGGAGCTTGGAGTCTCCAAACGGTTCTAGGTTATGTTTTTGTTGCTCGCACTGTGCAGGCCGGCTATTTTTTTTACTTCCATTTTTGTTCCCTCACTCTCTACATGTAGCCCACTTGACCTAATTGGGTAGCCCACTTGCGGGTTGTGTATACACGCTCTATTCCCTGGCAAGAACGAGGGCCATAATTGTTGCGGCGAAACATTGTTGCCGAGGCGTTTCAAGGATCGCTTTTCTTTAGGCTAGACTTGTGGCTTTAAACTTGCCATTGTGCCAGAAACAATGCTGTTTGCTGCCATGGATAATCCCTTCTTTGATTAATTTGCAACTTTCTCCATGTGTTTGGAGTTTCTCCCATGGTGCATTCTGTTCCTCGGGAGCGGCGGTGCTGCTTATTACGTAAGTGCTTGCCCGGTGCAATGCATGAGAAGTTTCCTCAGATGCAGCGCCATTCTTGAATCATGTGATGCGCAACATCGCTTGCAGCCACTCGTGAGCAATGTGAGATTGAGAGGAATGTCACTTGTGAATTTGTTCTGAATTCCTGGTGTCAATTTCTGTGTTCTCCATTTCTCTGTGGTACTTCTCTGTGTTCTCCATTTCTCTGTGGTACTTCTCTGTATTCCCCACTTCTAATTTCTTAGGCCCATTCTTTGCTTCTCTGTATCTTTGGCAATTCTTCAGCCATTCACTCATCTTCATCGTCTCCCCACTTGGTGCACCAGCCGTACCAAGTTCGCTCCAAACACTTTTTGGCTGGATCTGTCGAGGTACTGGTGGATGTACCAATCGACGTGGTTTCCGTTGGCCCTGCTACACTCTTTGACGGCTTCGGCTTGAATGGATTTGGAAATTTGGGTTCATCCGGCTCGTTCTCGTCGTGGCTAGTGTATCTCCAATTAAAGCAATCTCGACAGTGCGGCTGATCCACGCACTTGGCTGTCTCGTTGTATGCCAAAATAATATCATCAATTACCGTGTGAATCCGATGGTTCATTAAGTTGACATGCCACCCTTTATCAGTGACAACATCATACACGCAAAGCTTGCCTGTATGACACGCCGTTTCCATGGCGTAACCTGCTATGGAGCACGAAGATGAGGCCCCATTGCACAGACCCATGAAAATGGGGTCCGCAGTATTGCCAAAATGCCAGATATGTTCCATGAAACTAGGGATTCCTGGAGGCTTGGGGAGATGCAATCGCTGTGTAGCCAATTGCTCGCCCGGTGCTTCAAATGCAACTACCGGTAGGCCGTATGTCCTTCCAACAAGCGAAGCAAGTGCTCCACCGAGGGAATGGCCCGTAACCCATATATCTGTTTTTTCTGGAGGGTAGAGCTTGGTCACGTTTCGGTAGATGTCTAGAGCAGCCTGGTAGTACCGGTCTTGTCGAAGTAGCTCTCTTTCCAAACAGTCTTGGTTACAGGTATAGGTCTTTTCGTAGCAATCACACACGGTAGTCCAAGTATAACCGACTCTGGCACAGCAGCACAGAAAAAGCAAGTTGTCGTTTGTCTTGTCGTTTCCGGTTGTATCATCGGAGCCTCCTCCGGGCAAAAAAGCACCCGAGGTGCCTTTGATTCCAATCACCACTGTCTTGGAATCATTACTAACAAATACGTGGCCTCGGAGCCCATTATCGACCCATCCGAAATTGACATCCAGATGCTCGGTATCGGGTTCCCATGGGTCGCCCACGTCCATCCAGTCCAGGTTTTTCTTTTCCTTTTCATTTTGAGGCATCTTCACATATGCATTGGAAGAAATAGTTGCCAAGGAAACTACTGTGTCCTTATCCTCTATGTCAGGTACACGGATCTCTGTTTCGGGCTCCCATTCTAAGTTGATTTTATTCAAGATCGAGGGGTTTCCCTTGACCTTCATAGCGTATTCGAGGTACGAGTCCAAGAAATGTGGAGTGTGGCGCTCCTTGAGTCGAACCACTTTGCTTTTTGCAGCCCCATCCTTGATTTTGATAGAAGCAGACCATGGGTTCTGCCCCCTCCTTGATTTAGGAAAGCCCTCCACGAGCAATTCGGCCTCTTGGTCATGCCCATAGAGCTCTGCTTGCTCACTCATCATCTTTTCGGTTTCGGCTATGAATTGAGGGGTCACGTCGAGTCGGCGATGTAACCGGTGGTTCTTACCAGCACCATGGTGGAATATGTGCTTGATTTGGAAGTCCAGCGATAGGGGCTCTGTGTGGCGTTCATGGGGTTGATAGGGGTGCTTCGGGGAAGGCGGATGCGAGTGCCCTAGCAAGAGCAACAGAATAAATAAGCAAGGGGTTAAGAGCCACAAAACGTAGTAGCGTCTGGAACGCCAAGACGGATGGACTCCTCGGGGTACTTTCTCCGAGTTCATGGTAAGGAGAAGATGGTTCTGTGGGGTGAAAGATCCATCTTATCGCGGCGCATGGGTCGCGCGCAGTGACTAAAGATAATAATCGCAGGTCACTAGAGTGACCAAAATGTAACACTATAGAATGTACTCTCTAGATTGAGGAGCATTAGTATATTTTTTGAATGGGACTTTTATATTGTAGTTTAAGTGCTAATATTATTAGATTATACGATTTTACAATTTTCACGTAATGTCAATTACTGTGTGGATACACTTTAGATTCCGAGTGTAATCTATGTCATGTCCAGTGTACTCAATACTTTTCTAGTGCGACCCGCAGCTCCAGATACTCTTACATCTCATATTAAATCTCTAGTAATACTAGGAAGGGGTAATAGGATATATGTAAGGGGGTGTGAACCTGATTTCCTTTGAATAGTATATTTGTCAAATTTAAAGCAAACTTTGAATTCATAAAAAATTCCTTAGTGCCTTGATCCGTAGGTGTTCAGCCAGACACACTGTACATTGAATAGTCATTAAAATTCGCGCATTGTTCAATACTAGCACTATGGAACCAACACTAACACCGTGGATCAAATCAAGTAATGTAGATAATGTCTTCTAAAAACATAACTACCGTAGATCTTTAGAAAATCATGATATATGGTTTTTGATAATAATACTAGACTGTTACAAGATCCACATTCAGTATCTAGTTCTAGTTCTAATACTACCTACACTACCTACTACCAACAACCTACTATCCAAAAACCTACTATCCAAAAACTTACTATCCAAAAACTTTATGGTGTTGGCATTTGCAATTTCATGTTCTAGACTAGTGTAGGATCTTCTAGTATTGAATGTTCTAGTGTTAAGTGTTCCAATGCTAAATATGTAATATTGAGTGTGGTGTTGAGTAGTATTCTAGTTCTAGGAGGTCTAATGTAGTGTGAGTGGATGAGTCAGTAAAGAGCAAATCAAAATCTTTCTGTGACTTCTTACAGCAATACAGACCAAACTCTTTTTTTTGATCCTGAACAGTAAAAGTGTGAAATCTATGCAGCAGTGTATGGGTAAATGTGGCGCATGGACTGACTGACATTAACAATGCGGCTGAGTGGGTGGCTGCGACGCATAGGTTTCTCATGGGTTTAGCCTGTAGGAATTCAAGCCGGTTCGCACTTTCCCAAGTCGCTCACTAAACTCACTCGCTAGTATCAATACGCACTACAATCTGTCCACCATCAAGCACTATCATTGGTACTATCATTAGTGCTATCACTATTGAAACTATGATACCTTTTTGTACTTATAATATTATTATTAGTTTTCAGGGAAGGTCCTAATATCCATTTCACTTGTACTTCATGAAAGATCACTTTTATTACTAAGATATGGAAACTTAGGTCAGTCAGAGAATGCAACGGTAAAAATGCGAGTTCGGTTGAGGTATTATTTATGAATAGAGGAATAGACAGGAAGTCTCTTGACATCAGTACATCCGTCTATCACTACACTACTACTAGAGTACCATACTGGTAGCTAATACTAACTTACTATATTTCAATACTGCAGTACTGCCTACTAGACACCTACTAGGCATATACTAAACTACTTATGACTACTTATGACTACTTATGACTACTTATGACTGATATGGAGGCTAGAATGACTATGGACGCATTCAAAAAGTTATATGGGTGTCGTATCTATATGAGGTCGTCTATGAATAAATAGGAAAGGTGGTTACTCGATAACTACTGAGTCAAGGTATGATGATAGTCGAGGTAGAACTGAAGGCTTAGTCGGCCAATACGCGGCTCAGCTGGATTAGCTTGATGTCACGAACCACAGAGGGCTCAGAGCCAAGACGTTCTTTTTCACATTCATACGAAATGGTGAGAATTCCGTGCACCTGGTCCACCACCTTCTGCAACAAATGGGCCGAAAGAAGGCATTGGTTCGCACTGAATGCATGTGCCAAAAGTGCAGTGAAGACGTCTCCACAGCCACTGAATTTGCAGTCGATCTGGCGGATGGGAATGAAGAACGTTTCGGGCTCCGCACCTGAAACATACCCCACACTGTACATGGCGCCATCTATGAGTGCAGACAGAATCACCACATTTGGAACGTGGTACTTTTCCCAGAATGCATTCAATGCGAAGTGCGCTGTTTCCCTGCTGCTCGCGGTTATTCCCGTCAACACCTCCAATTCAAACTGGTTAGGAGTAGTGAGTTGGGCTTTGCCAAGAAGATACTTTGCATGCACATCCACAATTTCCCGAGGCACATATAAATTGCCATTATCGCCAAGGACTGGATCAACTATGAGCACAGGGCTCTTGTCCCCATTTCTTGTCCCCGCTAGAAGCTCTACTCTATCGTAAACTAAAGCCATGATCTCGGGACTTGGGCAGTATCCCACTAAAATCATATCATAGCCGTCTCCAGGACTCAGGATGTTGTTCAACCCCTCAAACAAGTCCTTGACCAATTCGGCATTGGTGGCAGCTCTCTTCAACCTGCCGTAGCCAGGGTGGTTCAGGAAGTTGGTGGTGTAGATCTCGTCCACGTCCCAGCCATAGAATTGAAGAGGGAATACGGTGGCACGGTTTCCCACGTACCCATGCGTCACGTGGGACAGAATGGAGAGCACTCTGCCCAAAAGCTCCACCATAGTCAGCTGTCTCAAGTGTGTGAGACAATCGAAATGTCCTGTACTGGTGAGATTCTAAATACGTCACGTGCGTTGAGGTAGGCCACCCCACATCCTAAAGATCCAGGCATTAAAATCGAAATCGGGATTTTTTATCCTATTTCGGACTTTTCTGTTCAGAACACCCCCGAGTATGGGATCCCTCTCTTCTGGCGTGGCAGAATTAAATGTATAGTGTCTGGTCAGGTGGTACGGGTCTCGCTGCGTCGCAAGACGTTTGTTGTTAACATCGCATTACTCACCATTCAGACACCCAGCAGCCCATGTCCAGCAAAAACAGCGTCGAGATCGACTTGGGCTTCCCTGTTTATGGGCTTCGTTTTGTCAACAACAACACCGTGTTGGCATGCGGAGGCGGCGGCGAAGGCAAAAACGGCATTCCCAACAAGATCACCGCCATAAGGTGCAGTTTCAATGTCTCGGACAAGAAGAGAAGATTGCAGAAGTTCAGAGAAATCACCTTACCCTCCAACGAAGATTCGCCCATGTGCATTGACTATGGTAAAAGCCCTTCGGATGATAACATCAAGTACAGCATCTTTGTGGGTTGCAACCAGTCCACGGACTTGATTAAGTCTATGAGCATCAACAACAACTTGAGAAAATACGTCTACAATGACGAGGAGCATTTGGAGTTTCTGGATGCCGTGCAGTTTGACGACAACTTGCTGACCGAATCGATTGGTGAATACCCCAAGATTGTGCAAACTGCCCGGGATTCTTCGGTGGGTGGCTTAATGACTTCGAGAATCCCCTCGGAAATCTTCATTTTCAACCCCGACTCCTTGGAGTTGAACTTGAGATTCAAGCCCTCGTCACCCTCGGAAATAAAGGATTTCCACATCAATCCTGAAGACGGTGGCCAGACCCTCACATATGTAACGGCGTCGTACATTGAGACTATTTCCACCCACTCTGGAAACTTGATCGCTTCGTCCTTGTCCGCAGACAAGAAATCAGCAAATGTTTTACAGAAGTACTTTTTCTCGAAGATCCGCTACGTCAATTCCTCGAAGGTGCTTGTCACTGCGGCCAAGAAAAACGGCAAAGGTTCCGCTATCATAGAGTACGACCTCAACCTCAAGAAGGTCACCAGAGAAAAACTAATCTCCAGTAAAATCAAGGGTATCGTTGCCATAGACGTTTCTTCTACTGCTGGACTTGTTGCTGTTGCCGGAAACGACTTCTCCATCTCGCTTCTCAGGCTCTCCGACTTGAAGTTGGTCAAATGTTACACCAAATTGCATGCTTTTGCCGTTACCTGTTTAAGCTTCTCACCAAACGGTAAGAAGTTGGCTACAGGTAGTGCGGCCAATTCTTTGAACGTGCTTCAAGTCCCATCTTCCTCTGGTGGATTCTTATCTTTCATCGGTACGCTATTCAAATACGCCTTCCTCACGATTTTCGTGGGACTTCTTTCTATTTATATACAAAAGGCGCATGAAAAGGGCGATCTTGATGAGATCATTGAATTGTCAAGGATATATGGTGGAGATGCTTTGACTCTCAGCCGTCATTACGCGAAAATTGGCCTTGACCTCTCTCGCAAGTATGGTGCTGAGTACTATCAACATGCCCAAAAGTATGGAAAAATTGCCTATGGTGTTGCAAAGGATAAAGGGATCGATGGCTTTGACCTTTTGAAGGAAAAACTTGCCAAGAAAGAAGATCTGCCCCCAAGCATTCTTACAACGGACTGGACTGAGAATGCAGACAAAACCACCACTGCGTCAACTGTCAATGAACAGTCTACTGGAGACATTAATGGTGTGCAAAAATCTTCGGCAGATGTGGATACAGATTCAAACAATGAAGCTACACCTGCTGTTCAAGTTGAAACACGAGCTGCTTCTGTTGATCTGAAAGAGCTTCCTCAGTCTGGTAAGGAATCCGAGCCTTCCATCCTTTCCAAGGCTTCATCTGCTTTAAGCTCCGTCGCTTCAGAAGTTTCGCCGGTGGTAGAATCAGTCGTTCCCGAGGCATCTTCATTCGCTCAATCCGTCATTTCTGAGAACTCTACTGTGGACTCTTTCATATCCAAGGCCTCATCTTCTGCTGAATCTGTCGCTTCCAAAGTTGCCCCAATTGTTGAAACTGTTGTTCCCGAAGTTCCACCTTCTGTCGCATTCGTGGCTTCTGAAGCAGCTCCATCAGCTGAGTCCATCATCTCTGAGATTGCACCTTCTGCAATTGCTGAAGGTTCATCTGTCGAGCCAGAATTGGAAGTTCCATCAGCAGAAACTTCGCCATGTGTTGTAGAAGAGATCTTAGAGTCTTCAGACTCAGAATCTATTGCATCTGACGCGGCGCAGTCTTTAACTGTGGTTTCTCCAGATGACCTTGACTCTTCATTAGAGCAAGAGACAATCTTGGATGAGACTGTCGATGATTCTGTCGCTCAAGATACTCCAATTGCATCCCAGGACGATACCGTCTCTGGAGACATTGTTGAGGACAAGAGCATCTCTGGAGATGTTGAGGAAAACGTCTCTGAACAGGAAACGATGCCTGAAATCGAGGAAATTATTCTTGAAGCGATCATTGAGGAAGACATTCCTGAAGTTATCGAGGAAAGTATCCCCGAGGTGATTATTGAGGACCGAATCTTGAGCTCTGAAGACCCAAGTCTCAACTTGACTGAACAAGAACCAAAAGAACAAATCCAGTTCCAGGAACAAGTCGATATTAAGCCATCCCCTGAAGTCCAAGAACCCGCCTCAGACTCTGCGAGCGAACCCGATCAAACTATTCAACCAGGCATCAAAACTGTTGATTCAACAACTAGTGCATTGCCTTCATCTGATGTTGAAACCCCCGAGAACTTACGGGAAATCCCATTGAATACTGTTTTGGAGGACTCCGAGTTGTCCGCATCTGCACAAGATTCAGCACCCAGCGATGTGTCACCTGAGGATGTTCCTTCGCCAATTGAAGAGACCCCTGAGGTCTTGGAAACGGTTACGCAAGATTCCATCGAAGTCAGTGATACGATCAGTGACGCTGAAAACCCATTCGAGCCAGTTGTTCCATCTTCAGAGGATGTGAACGTGGAAGTGGTAGAGGTGGTTTCTGAACCCGAAGTAGAGTTCGAAGTCGCTACTCCTGAACAGATACAGGAAAATGACCAGGAACAGGTGGAAATTGTCCAAGAAGATAAGCCAGCTGAATATATTGAACAAGAGGTTGCATCTGAAAATACTGACCAAAAGAATGAGCCTTCTGATATTGAAGAGGTGGCTTCTGACATTTTCCAAGAGGCTCCTGATGTTAAAGAGATCCCTGACGTTAAAGAGGTACTTGCTGAAGCTCAAGATTCAAGTCCTGAAAAGGAAAGCGTGGAAAAAGCACATGTGAAACAATCCAAGGTATCCGATGAAGCAAACGAGATCAAGTCTACCGAAGATGCCGTCCCACATGACGAATTATAGTTAGCCACCCAATATATTGGTATGGTAAGTACATGGCAGTAGTAATTAGCTTGGAGCAGTAGCTTGCAGCTTTCGCGGCCATTTTTTAGACAGGGCCAGGATCAGGCTGCACATCGCGCGTCAGCAACTCGCGCCTCCACTCATCAGTCTTACCTCTACTTCCCACCACGTCCTGCCCAGCATGTCCAGCTTCGAGCCCTCCGACTGGAAAAACACCAGATTCCCCAAGCTTTCCCTGCTAGATTCGCTCCAGAGGTGTCTTATATGCAAAGACTACCTCCGGGCGCCAGTAAACACGTCTTGCAACCACACCTTCTGCTCACAGTGCATACGACAGCACTTGTTAAGTGTCAACTACTGTCCGCTCTGCAAATCGGAGCTCTTTGAAAGCAACTTGAAACGAAACATTTTGCTTGAGGAAATTGTTTTATGCTACCAGTCCCTCCGAGATGAACTCATTGGGGCCCTAAATAAGGAGCTGGAGAAAGAGATGAGTAGTCATGAGGTGAAACTGGGTGGTCATGAGGAAAGTGATAAAGGAAAACTTGATCCCAATGTGGAGGTAATCGAGATCAACGATACAGAAAGTGATGTGGAAAAACCAGTGGTGAGAAGCTCCAGTGGGCCGGGCACTCCGCAGCCCGAGTCCTGTGTTCCAGGCCTAGTCCTGTGCCCAGTGTGTAATGTGAGGATGAAGGAAACGCATTTACAGGCTGTTCATCTTGACTGCTGTCTCAATGGAAGACCGGATCCCAAGATAACAAAATCGCCGCTGACTAAACGCAAGGCCAACGACGTGTCTCTGTTCTTCCGTCAGAAGCAGGCCAAGCCACTGCGCAATGTGGACCATGAGCACTTCTACTTCTCGGAAAGCCATAAGCACCAAAGTGACAAGAAGAGGCTCCCCAAGGTGGACTTTGCATCTCTCTCCACCTCTAAAGTCAAGGAGAAATTGGCTCTGCTCAAGCTTGCCACGCTGGGCACGCGGCCCCAGCTAGAGCTCCGATACAACCACTATTACCTTCTCCACAACTCGAACCTCGACTCCAACCACCCCGTATCTGACGTTCAGTTGCGCCAGAAACTCAACCAATGGGAAAAAAGTCACCAGGCTTTTTCTTCGGCTCCGGCTGCAAATACCATTTTTGGCGACCAGCTCTCACTCAAGTCTCTCACTGATAAGGACTTTCCGGTGCACGCGTGGCTCAACGAATACAGGAATCAGTTTCGAGATTTGGTGAAGGCAGCGAAACGGTCTCGCACCCCAAAGCTTCTGACAAATTCGGATGCTAACTCTAAACCGAATGATCCGGCCTTAGAGCATGAGGGCTGCAAACCATCGCATTCGCACCTACAAGACAAGAGCTCGGGAACAACGGTTCCGGCCTTAGAGGCCAACGGCCAGGTCCCAAAAACCGCCCTGCAGGAGAGTGTCCTAGAAGAGCTAAAAAACCCGACGAATCCGGAGTCCTTGGCCTCGCGCGCTCTGGAGAGCCCAGATGAGGTATTCGATTTCCGCAACTCGACCTTGTTTTCCTAAAGCCTCTTCCGCGCCTTTTTACCCTTAAGCCCGAGACATTTGCTTACACGCACCGCATCCACGTTTCCTGTGTGGAACCTGCCGCGAGCATCGTCTTATCAAGCCATTTATCTTTTGGGCCCATCTATTTTTTCGTTTCGGAACTCCACAGGGCAATGAGAGATGACGCTACTTACCTCACGACATATGAAACTGCGCTAGCTGTGGTGGCCACCTCCATGAAGAAAGCCCGGCAGCCGCTAGATACTTTGATAGTCAACTCATTTATGGGTGGTTTGCTCTTCACCTCCGGTGGAATGCTTCATGTTATGGTCCAGGCCGAGTGCCCAGGGCTCATGGCCGATAATTCAGGAATCATCCATTTGCTCCAGGGCTTGCTATACCCAATCGGGTTATTCTACGTTGTTCTTATGGGTGTGGACTTGTTCAACTCCAACGTGTTATTTTTTGCAGTGGGACTAGCGCGAGGTGCTATTTCCATCGTGGACCTCCTCATCTCGTGGATAGTCAGCTGGTGGCTTAATTTGGTGGGGACCATCTTTGTGTGTTATATCATTTGCCATTACTCTACGGTGACCTCTCTGGAGTCGTGGATAGCTGGCTCCAGAGATGTTCTCATGGCGAAAGTGGAATGCAAATTCCACGAAACACTATTGAAAGGCATGGCAGGCAATTTCTTTGTGTGTTTAGCCATCTACCTTCAACTCATGGCCAAGCCTATCCACGTCAAATTGATAATGATGATTTTGCCCATCTTTACCTTTGTTGCTTTGGGCTTCACTCATTCTGTGGCGGACATGTTCTTGGTTGTGATTGGGTTGATCAACGGCGCGCATACCTCCGTGACTCAGGTGGCTTGGAAGGTGTTTCTCCCGGGTGCTTTGGGAAATATGATTGGGGGATCATTTTTTGCTTTAGTCATTCCATGGTACTTGCACATCTTCGTTGTTGAAAAAGACCGCAAGAAATTGGGATTGCCTCGGTACGACATGAGAGATCAGCAACCAGAACTTAACCAGGACTCCAGAGTCGTTCGTGGAGTGGAGGAAGATCCCGTTTCTGATGATGCCGATGATGTGGCTGAAGATGACGAGTCGACGCGTTCATCTTTAGAATCCGCTTCGAAGCTACACGAAGTACCTGCTGACAATTTCAGAGATAACCGGGCTCCAAGCTTGAGAAGCATGCCCAGCAGGAGAAAGCCTCATCTTTACAAGTCGCCGTCCAATGTCTTTCCCGTTTATGGCATGGGCAGGGCTGGCCAAAGAGAACGGTCGATAGCGTCAGGCACGGTGCAACCGCTGGACAACGAATCTTCCACTTCAAACATTTACACTGGCCCCGACGACCGAAGATCGGCCACTTTTATCGGTGACCAGCTTATCCGCAGTCTAAGTCGGCCTCAGTCCAAGAAAGACATTGAGGCCCAGGATTTGGATGTCTCGGGGCTTCGACGTCCATCTATTCTGTCGCTTCGAATGTTTGGAAAGGGCCTGAATGATACCACTAATAGAACGATGCCCACCAGATTTCCATCCAAAGCTAGCGAGGGCGCAGCTACCGATCTTCCGCCTGATGCGATACTAGAGCATCTATCATCAAACGAGGCCGTGGAGAAGGAGAAATAATCACTAGGAATATATAAGAATAATAAGAATAAGGGAGTGTTTTAAGCATGAAGGTAAAAAAAAGAAAAATATTAAGCACAAAGAATTATGAGAGGTATTTATTTAGTTCTCAAGCCTAGAAAGGCTAAAAAAGTGGACGAGATCGGAATCGAACCAATGACCTTCTCCTTGCAAGGGAGACGCGCTACCAACTACGCCACACGCCCATTTGTGAAGTTGATTTTTCCGTGCTTTTTTAAGACAGCAAAATACATTTGTAAAGATTTGAACAGATACTATTGCTTCAATGAATGTTGTCAATTACTATATCGAGCAAGCATCTCTTCATCTCTTCTGCAAAATCACTCGTTTTTTACTGATCATTTTACATAGCCTCACTCCTTACCAGCTAAGTCATTATTTATAACCCGTCGTCAAATGATGGCCATCTTGTATTATAGTGCGCTTCACATGGGTTCTTGTCTAATCGATGTTAGAATTAATATGCGACCAGGGGCTATAGCCTGTGTCTGCAGAGGATATAAGCTTCTAACGGCTTCTGAGTTATAAAGGAT